>OY744496.1:5963933-6304640 GCA_963556185.1 Pseudopediastrum boryanum
CAGCTTGTAAGTTTAATCTTGGAGATTGGGGTGCAAGCATGGAGGGGGAAGAGGACGGTGACATTGTGAGGAGCGGGAGAAGGAGGGGGTGTTGATATTGGCCTGTAATATGATCGGCTGTATCTTCAAGCCAAACTTGGAACCAGGTAATGGTGAGCGGCCATGCTACGTTGTACAAATGCTGGCCTTTTGAGGAAGAGGTCATTGTTTGATCATTCACATTGTCCTTACTTGAGTAGCGGGTGTGAGAGAGTGGCAATCGGCTTCCGTGCATTGGTATATTGCCAGATGTCACTGCACAATCCAGCGCCTTGGCAAACGAGAGACCTGCCTTCGCCTCTCCGTTTTTCTTAGTGCTTACAATTCCCACATTCCCATCCTGTCTCTTACCTGCGAACGTCCTATTTTGAGACGCGACGGCCCATTTAAACCCCCTATTTGTTGTTGTTGTTTAGGTGAGGCGTCTGTGCTGGGCAGCTTCCCCCAGTTGCTCTAGAGCCTGTGTTGGAGCAGATCAAGGAGGTGGTGGACTCTACGCCGGAGTTGTATGCAATGCAGCGCACTTTGGATAATGCATATGGATTGTACAGTAAGACGCGACCTGCTGCATCAGCTGAGAGTGTGAAGAGGGCGAGGGCCATGCCGGTGGAGGGGCCACACCCACTGCTGCTGTCTAAGCTGCCTAGGGGGAAGTATATGAGCATAGAGGTGGGTTGGGCGATGGGCGGGGGGGAAGGGAGGGAGGGGGGATAGGTGGAGGGGGTGAGGTGGGGGTGGGAAGGGAGGGAGGGAGGGAGGGGGGAAGGAGATTGAAAAGGTGGAGCGCCAACAGGCAGCGGAGCAGCGACAGTTGACAAATGGAGAGTGGAATTGGGGTAGAGGGGACCAGGGGGAATAAGATGAGGCTGCTTTGTATGGGAAGGCGGCTGTACAGGAGGCTGAATGGCCCCAACCTTCGCTGCTAGCGGGATTGTATACACGAGTACAGGGCACTTTTAAAAAAGGATAGCGGTGGGCGGGGTGGGTAGTGTTGGTCAGGGCAAGTGTAGGTGAGGATCTGACATGTGAACAGTGTGAAACACCTGGGGAGCAGGGAGAAAAGAGGATGGGGAGTGGGGTTGGAGCACATGCAAGGTGGGGGTTAGGAGGTGGGTGATCGACGGGGTGAGCTGATACATGGAGGTGGGGATGGTGACTGAGGCGAGGAATGTGGAACTTTGGACAACGAGTTTGGCTTAGTGGCTGTACAATACGAGTATGGAAGCATCTGTCTGTTTCTTTCTTGGTGCAACTGACAATAAGCATGATATGCAGCTATAGGAGGCAGTGTCTGCGACATGCCAATTCAGTGATGCCAATCCATATGAGCAGTGTGCTGGATGTGCATTGGACAGGGCCACTTGGTAGTGATAGTGATACTGATTACTTCAAACAGAGGGTGGTACGCTATTATACGAAACAACTGTTTTCCCTTCACGCCGTTGCATACTGGTTTCGCAGTTTAAAGCTGCCATTGTACTCACATAATACATGATTCATAGGCATCGGATCCAGTAGGATCAAGGAAAACAAACCTTTTTTGATTTTGTTTGCCCCAAATTGATATCTATATGCATTCTTTTGTTTTTTATATTTGTTGGTTTTGTTTTACATTGCTTGCTGTTGTGCAGAATGAGGCGGCTCTGGCGGAGTTTACTGCAAAGCTGCGTTCCTTCCGGCCAGCTGCCACCGTGCTAGAGGCTGAGATTGCTAAGGTGCGGCCCAGCATGGGAGGCCCCACCATGGCCACGCAGCTAGAAGCAGCTCGAATGTATAAGAGCAATGATGTGATGAGCAGGAAGCGCAGCAGGCATGCTCATATCATTGAACGCCAGAAGCTGAAAGAGAGGTTGGAGGGAGGGGGCGGGGAAGGGGTGTGGGAAGGGGAGGAGGTACGGGGCAGCCGCCGCGGTGATGATGATCGGAGTGATGATAGTAATGATGATGATCAGATGGTGACGGCTGATGACAGTGATGATGATGACGGATCATTACTAAGTAATGACGGGGAAGCTGGAATTAGTGATGATGATGATGATGATGATCATATTCATGATGAAGCAGCTGAGGGGGAAGTGGAACGGAGGAGGAGGAGTGGGAAGCATGCCAGCAGCAGCAGCAGTGGGAAAGGTGGGGCGAGAACAGCAGCGGCAGCGGTGGCAGCATATGGAGAGGGTCAGCTGGCGACAGGGCGGTACAGGGATGCCGATTTCTTTGTGAGTCATACTCGGGCGGGGAGGACACATAATGAGGAGTTGGGGCTGGACACGGAGCAGGTGCAGCTGCAGGGGGCGGTACTGGACTTGCAAGGGGAAGATCAAGGGGCACTACGAGCACAGCAGAGGCAGTACAGGTGAGAGACTACTGGAACAGAAGGGGGTGGAGGCTGGAGTGCGGTGGAGGGGGGGGGGTGGAGGGAAGAGGGGAGCATTGTGAAACAGCTAATATTACAACAGGTTAGATGGCGGTGCGCAGATAGAAAAAGATGCAACATAGGCAGGTGCAGGGCACGGTAGGGACTGATGTCTTGCTTTCAATGGAAAACATCCTGTCTGCAGGAATCTCACGGGTAGGTGCTGGGGCTTCTCGTTACTTGATGTACAGTAACTGTTGTTCTGGTCAGGTTTGATAACCCTCCATTCTATCATTGACACTGCCTATTAGGAGGCAATAGAGAGGGTCTGTAGTGGTTAGCGCCAACACGCGACAAGTGTTATTCCAACCACTTTGGCCCCAGTGGTTGGATTACCTCGTAGGCATTCACTTACTGGTCTACACAATCTGCTGGGGTTTGCAACCTTATGCAGGCAGGATTGATATGTTTGGAGGTAGGCTGATCATGTAGACACCCATTGTATGTATCAACACCAGCAGAGGTACAAAGCTACAGTTATTGTATCAAACTCCTATTGACATAGCGCTGGCTTCATGTGCATGGTGTTGTCATCGCTTATTGCAGCTTCATCTGCTGATGCTTTGGAATGTTGCTGTGACAGGTGGGATCACAAGAAGAAGCGGTACATCGATACCAGAGGTACAGATGAGCGGAAAGGCAACAAGAGGATCCGTACGGAGAGCGGCAAGGCGGTGGATGCTTCTGGGGTTGGGAAGGGTTTGTATCAGAGATGGGCTAAGCATAATAAGGCGCGTGTAGCTGCCTTGGGGACTGCAGAAGATTCTGGAGCTTCTGGGGAGTTAGCTAGGCGGTTTGACAAAGGGAATAGGCATAAGAGCTGGAAGGTGAAGGGCGAGAAGGGCCAGCAGCAGCAGCAGTCGAAGCAGCAGAGGGGACCAAGCGAACTGAAGAGTAAGGAGCAGGTGGCGAAGCAGCGGCAGAAGAAGGATGCACTGCAGCAGAGGATGCAGGAGAGGAGGAAGGTTAATGAGGCGAAGAAGCAGCAGAAGGGGCGGCGAGGGAAAAAGTAGTGCTTGGTAGTTCGTTCGACTTTCAGGACAGCTTGAGCTGAGTTCAGTTTATGGCTAGCTGTTGCCTTTCAGTTGAGGGGGCAAGGATGCATTTGCTGTGTCTTTCGTTGGAGGTTTGGCAGCAGGTACTGCAGTGGTGAGGCTTTTTACGCTAGCAAGGTGGCAATCCGTCCGAATGCCTTTGGGAATTATGTGAGCGTAGCTGTCCTGTTTGTGTGGAGAAGCCCTTGTTGATCCCATAGCATGCAGCTTAAAGATTTGAGGATGTTCCTTCAATGATGACTTGCCCAGAATCGACATTGGCGTGTGCAGGAAGGGCAGTCTGCCAGGGACCTATGCCAACTAGTCCAGCATTCTGGACACTGCTGCCGGTCACTCAGCATCTCCATCGGGTTGCTGTGCAAATCGGTTCTTTACGTAAACAGGGACTTCCTGCAGCCAGAGAGGTTTCTGCTGGCTTTGTTGCGTATTATGCACCTGCCTTCAGGCCTGGACGGGTCGCCGCTCGGCTGTAGCGCTAGGGCTGTAGCAGTGTGGCAGTAGCACACTTCCCAGCCGGGTGTAATTGTCTAGTTTCATGCACCAGTAGGCAACATGCTGCAACTTAGCGGTATAGCACCACTAGCAGGTTACGTCCCAGACTCAAAGGCTTCTAATTCTTCGTAGCTGTGGTTGTGACTTCAATCTTCCGTTTCCGGGCCATGACCACTTCACGATGCTCCTTCACGCGCCAACTGACGTACCGCGGGTCCTGGTTGCGGTTTGTACATACGGTGGCAGCTCTGGGCAAAGGTAATAGGGAGCAGCTTGATGAGCTATGGCTGGATACGGCACATGTCCCTTGTCCCCTGGAGGGGTGTTCTCGCGCGCCAGACTGTTGTTGAGCACATAGAGTACAACGACCTCGACTGGCTATGTTTTCACCGGAGAACCCTCCCATGTCTCACGGTAAGCAGTTTTAGAGATCAGCTCCATGAAGCTGGACAGCTCTCCTTCTTAAGTGCAAGCAGAGGATCCCTCCCCGATGGGCAGCAAGCTTGGGCTGCAGTCGTCTTGGACAGGAGCCATGAGTCTTTCACCTCTATTGCATACGTGCCCTACTTATCAATCGCAGTCAGACTGACATCATGTCTTGACGTAGGACAAGTTTGCTCGCTGGACCTTAGTCCCCCACCTCTACTGAGCAGACCCTGCACGGTGAAGGTGCCAATGTACAGCAACTGTTTGAGGGCTGTTATGATGCGAGTGACTGTCATCCAGATGAGCATACATAGCGTGCAACTACCCTGGACAGGTTATACTGTCATTGAGGATCCTTACATGCCTCTAGGTAAGCATTGTCACAGTACAACCTCATGAAGCTAGACAGCTGTCTTCCTCTAGTGCAAAAGGCAAGATGCAAGCAGGGGATCCCGCTTTGATGGGACTGCACTCATCCTGGACGGGACCCATGAGCCTTTCACCTTGATTGCATATGCATCCTACCTAGTGCCTTAACAGTCAGACTGACGTCATGTTGTTGACGTAGGACGCATTGGCCCCGCTGGACCATCCCCCACCTCCACTGAGCACAGCTTGAAAGGTGGACCATCCCCCACCTCCACCGAGCACAGCTTGAAAGGTGAAGATGCCAAAGTACAGCACCTATCCAAGGATCGTTGCTGCTGTCGTCATCAAGATGAGAATACATACCTTGTAGGGTGCAACCATCCTGGAGAGGCTATACTGGCATCAAGAATCCTCAAGTATTGAAGGTAAGCAGTGTTAGAGTGTACCCTGGACAGCTTCTCTTTTTTTATTCCAAAATTTATGGTGGGGTTTTCTTTTCGGCAGCTAGCTTGGACTGCACTCATCGTGACAGAAACCATAGTGAGCCATGCACAAACATTACAAACATGCATACATTAAATCATGCCTTCTCAGTGCAACTGATATCAATGTTGTTGATGCAGGGCCTGCCAGACCTTCTTCCTACTCTCTACTGGCCAACATACAGCACCGTCCGAGGGGTCTTTCTGCATACATGATGCCCCATGCCCGCTGGCATGATCAGGGGCGCATGTGTGCCATCTCTTCATGACAAAGAAGGCTCCACCATGACTAATACGCCATCAACCTTCAACGGCAACCTTCAGCGGCAAAGCACCATGGTATCAACAACATAGTTCACAACAGGCACGGGAGGTGCCGAGTGGATGCTGAATACGCGTAAGCACGAGGCAGTGCTAGCCATGAAGTATGACAACTCCTTTCAACCAACAGTCCTCTGTGCGCCCCGAGCATGGCGTTAAACTGCTTGGTCAAGTTTTCCTGAGCTTGATCGCCCACCCCGCAAAGGCAAGCTGTGCTGCCCTTTACTTGCCATGCATGTCTGCCATCTCTTCATGACAAAGAAGGCCATAACAGGCGTGTGCTTTGTATGCATCTCATTGGTGCATGGTTGGTTTGGTTTGGGCGGCAAAACTGCTTCCCTGAAGGGTTGACAGGAGCCACAACAGGCTGCAGAAGAATTGACTCCAGCCATAACGGGCGTGTGCTTTGTATGCATCTCATTGGTGCATGGTTGGTTTGGTTTGGGCGGCAAAACTGCTTCCCTGAAGGGTTGACAGGAGCCACAACAGGCTGCAGAAGAATTGACTCCAGCCATAACGGGCGTGTGCTTTGTATGCATCTCGTTAGTGCATGGTTGGTTTGTATTGGGCGGCAAAACTGCTTCCCTGAAGGGTTGACTGGAGCCATAACAGGCTGCAGAAGAATTGACTCCAGCCATAACGGGCGTGTGCTTTGTATGCATCTCATTGGTGCATGGTTGGTTTGGTTTGGGCGGCAAAACTGCTTCCCTGAAGGGTTGACAGGAGCCATACCAGGCAGAAGAATTGACTCCAGCCATAACAGGCGTGTGCTTTGTATGCATCTCATTGGTGCATGGCTGGTTTGGTTTGGGCGGCAAAACTGCTTCCCTGAAGGGTTGACAGGAGCCACAACAGGCTGCAGAAGAATTGACTCCAGCCATAACAGGCGTGTGCTTTGTATGCATCTCATTGGTGCATGGCTGGTTTGGTTTGGGCGGCAAAACTGCTTCCCTGAAGGGTTGACTGGAGCTACAACAGGCTGCAGAAGAATTGACTCCAGCCATAACGGGTGTGTGCTTTGTATGCATCTCATTGGTGCATGGTTGGTTTGGTTTGGGCGGCAAAACTGCTTCCCTGAAGGGTTGACAGGAGCCACAACAGGCTGCAGAAGAATTGACTCCAGCCATAACGGGGGTGTGCTTTGTATGCATCTCATTGGTGCATGGCTGGTTTGTTTTGGGCGGCAAAACTGCTTCCCTGAAGGGTTGACTGGAGCTACAACAGGCTGCAGAAGAATTGACTCCAGCCATAACGGGTGTGTGCTTTGTATGCATCTCATTGGTGCATGGTTGGTTTGGTTTGGGCGGCAAAACTGCTTCCCTGAAGGGTTGACAGGAGCCACAACAGGCTGCAGAAGAATTGACTCCAGCCATAACGGGCGTGTGCTTTGTATGCATCTCATTGGTGCATGGTTGGTTTGGTTTGGGCGGCAAAACTGCTTCGCTGAAGGGTTGACAGGAGCCACAACAGGCTGCAGAAGAATTGACTCCAGCCATAACGGGCGTGTGCTTTGTATGCATCTCGTTAGTGCATGGTTGGTTTGTTTTGGGCGGCAAAACTGCTTCCCTGAAGGGTTGACTGGAGCCATAACAGGCTGCAGAAGAATTGACTCCAGCCATAACGGGCGTGTGCTTTGTATGCATCTCATTGGTGCATGGTTGGTTTGTTTTGGGCGGCAAAACTGCTTCCTGAAGGGTTGACAGGAGCCACAACAGGCTGCAGAAGAATTGACTCCAGCCATAACGGGCGTGTGCTTTGTATGCATCTCATTGGTGCATGGTTGGTTTGGTTTGGGCGGCAAAACTGCTTCCCTGAAGGGTTGACAGGAGCCACAACAGGCTGCAGAAGAATTGACTCCAGCCATAACGGGCGTGTGCTTTGTATGCATCTCGTTAGTGCATGGTTGGTTTGTTTTGGGCGGCAAAACTGCTTCCCTGAAGGGTTGACTGGAGCCATAACAGGCTGCAGAAGAATCGACTCCAGCCATAACGGGCGTGTGCTTTGTATGCATCTCATTGGTGCATGGTTGGTTTGGTTTGGGCGGCAAAACTGCTTCCCTGAAGGGTTGACAGGAGCCACAACAGGCTGCAGAAGAATTGACTCCAACCATAACGGGCGTGTGCTTTGTATGCATCTCGTTAGTGCATGGTTGGTTTGTTTTGGGCGGCAAAACTGCTTCCCTGAAGGGTTGACTGGAGCCATAACAGGCTGCAGAAGAATTGACTCCAGCCATAACGGGCGTGTGCTTTGTATGCATCTCATTGGTGCATGGTTGGTTTGGTTTGGGCGGCAAAACTGCTTCCCTGAAGGGTTGACAGGAGCCATACCAGGCAGAAGAATTGACTCCAGCCATAACAGGCGTGTGCTTTGTATGCATCTCATTGGTGCATGGCTGGTTTGGTTTGGGCGGCAAAACTGCTTCCCTGAAGGGTTGACTGGAGCTACAACAGGCTGCAGAAGAATTGACTCCAGCCATAACGGGTGTGTGCTTTGTATGCATCTCATTGGTGCATGGTTGGTTTGGTTTGGGCGGCGAAACTGCTTCCCTGAAGGGTTGACAGGAGCCACAACAGGCTGCAGAAGAATTGACTCCAGCCATAACGGGTGTGTGCTTTGTATGCATCTCATTGGTGCATGGTTGGTTTGGTTTGGGCGGCAAAACTGCTTCCCTGAAGGGTTGACAGGAGCCATACCAGGCAGAAGAATTGACTCCAGCCATAACAGGCGTGTGCTTTGTATGCATCTCATTGGTGCATGGCTGGTTTGGTTTGGGCGGCAAAACTGCTTCCCTGAAGGGTTGACTGGAGCTACAACAGGCTGCAGAAGAATTGACTCCAGCCATAACGGGTGTGTGCTTTGTATGCATCTCATTGGTGCATGGTTGGTTTGGTTTGGGCGGCAAAACTGCTTCCCTGAAGGGTTGACTGGAGCTACAACAGGCTGCAGAAGAATTGACTCCAGCCATAACGGGTGTGTGCTTTGTATGCATCTCATTGGTGCATGGTTGGTTTGGTTTGGGCGGCAAAACTGCTTCCCTGAAGGGTTGACAGGAGCCACAACAGGCTGCAGAAGAATTGACTCCAACCATAACGGGCGTGTGCTTTGTATGCATCTCGTTAGTGCATGGTTGGTTTGTTTTGGGCGGCAAAACTGCTTCCCTGAAGGGTTGACTGGAGCCATAACAGGCTGCAGAAGAATTGACTCCAGCCATAACGGGCGTGTGCTTTGTATGCATCTCATTGGTGCATGGTTGGTTTGGTTTGGGCGGCAAAACTGCTTCCCTGAAGGGTTGACAGGAGCCACAACAGGCTGCAGAAGAATTGACTCCAGCCATAACAGGCGTGTGCTTTGTATGCATCTCGTTAGTGCATGGCTGGTTTGGTTTGGGCGGCAAAACTGCTTCCCTGAAGGGTTGACTGGAGCTACAACAGGCTGCAGAAGAATTGACTCCAGCCATAACGGGTGTGTGCTTTGTATGCATCTCATTGGTGCATGGTTGGTTTGTTTTGGGCGGCAAAATTGCTTCCCTGAAGGGTTGACAGGAGCCACAACAGGCTGCAGAAGAATTGACTCTAGCCATAACAGGCGTGTGCTTTGTATGCATCTCATTGGTGCATGGTTGGTTTGGTTTGGGCGGCAAAACTGCTTCCCTGAAGGGTTGACAGGAGCCACAACAGGCTGCAGAAGAATTGACTCCAGCCATAACGGGCGTGTGCTTTGTATGCATCTCATTGGTGCATGGCTGGTTTGGTTTGAGCGGCAAAACTGCTTCCCTGAAGGGTTGACTGGAGCTACAACAGGCTGCAGAAGAATTGACTCCAGCCATAACGGGCGTGTGCTTTGTATGCATCTCATTGGTGCATGGTTGGTTTGGTTTGGGCGGCAAAACTGCTTCCCTGAAGGGTTGACAGGAGCCACAACAGGCTGCAGAAGAATTGACTCCAGCCATAACGGGCGTGTGCTTTGTATGCATCTCATTGGTGCATGGTTGGTTTGGTTTGGGCGGCAAAACTGCTTCCCTGAAGGGTTGACAGGAGCCACAACAGGCTGCAGAAGAATTGACTCCAGCCATAACGGGCGTGTGCTTTGTATGCATCTCATTGGTGCATGGCTGGTTTGGTTTGGGCGGCAAAACTGCTTCCCTGAAGGGTTGACTGGAGCTACAACAGGCTGCAGAAGAATTGACTCCAGCCATAACGGGTGTGTGCTTTGTATGCATCTCATTGGTGCATGGTTGGTTTGGTTTGGGCGGCAAAACTGCTTCCCTGAAGGGTTGATAGGAGCCACAACAGGCTGCAGAAGAATTGACTCCAGCCATAACAGGCGTGTGCTTTGTATGCAACTCGTTAGTGCATGGTTGGTTTGTTTTGGGCGGCAAAACTGCTTCCTGAAGGGTTGACAGGAGCCACAACAGGCTGCAGAAGAATTGACTCCAGCCATAACGGGTGTGTGCTTTGTATGCATCTCATTGGTGCATGGTTGGTTTGGTTTGGGCGGCAAAACTGCTTCCCTGAAGGGTTGACTGGAGCTACAACAGGCTGCAGAAGAATTGACTCCAGCCATAACGGGCGTGTGCTTTGTATGCATCTCATTGGTGCATGGTTGGTTTGGTTTGGGCGGCAAAACTGCTTCCCTGAAGGGTTGACAGGAGCCATACCAGGCAGAAGAATTGACTCCAGCCATAACAGGCGTGTGCTTTGTATGCATCTCATTGGTGCATGGCTGGTTTGGTTTGGGCGGCAAAACTGCTTCCCTGAAGGGTTGACTGGAGCTACAACAGGCTGCAGAAGAATTGACTCCAGCCATAACGGGTGTGTGCTTTGTATGCATCTCATTGGTGCATGGTTGGTTTGGTTTGGGCGGCAAAACTGCTTCCCTGAAGGGTTGACAGGAGCCACAACAGGCTGCAGAAGAATTGACTCCAGCCATAACGGGTGTGTGCTTTGTATGCATCTCATTGGTGCATGGTTGGTTTGGTTTGGGCGGCAAAACTGCTTCCCTGAAGGGTTGACAGGAGCCACAACAGGCTGCAGAAGAATTGACTCCAGCCATAACGGGCGTGTGCTTTGTATGCATCTCATTGGTGCATGGTTGGTTTGGTTTGGGCGGCAAAACTGCTTCCCTGAAGGGTTGACAGGAGCCACAACAGGCTGCAGAAGAATTGACTCCAGCCATAACGGGCGTGTGCTTTGTATGCATCTCGTTAGTGCATGGTTGGTTTGGTTTGGGCGGCAAAACTGCTTCCCTGAAGGGTTGACAGGAGCCACAACAGGCTGCAGAAGAATTGACTCCAGCCATAACGGGCGTGTGCTTTGTATGCATCTCATTGGTGCATGGTTGGTTTGGTTTGGGCGGCAAAACTGCTTCCCTGAAGGGTTGACAGGAGCCACAACAGGCTGCAGAAGAATTGACTCCAGCCATAACGGGCGTGTGCTTTGTATGCATCTCATTGGTGCATGGTTGGTTTGGTTTGGGCGGCAAAACTGCTTCCCTGAAGGGTTGACAGGAGCCATACCAGGCAGAAGAATTGACTCCAGCCATAACAGGCGTGTGCTTTGTATGCATCTCATTGGTGCATGGCTGGTTTGGTTTGGGCGGCAAAACTGCTTCCCTGAAGGGTTGACTGGAGCTACAACAGGCTGCAGAAGAATTGACTCCAGCCATAACGGGTGTGTGCTTTGTATGCATCTCGTTAGTGCATGGTTGGTTTGTTTTGGGCGGCAAAACTGCTTCCCTGAAGGGTTGACTGGAGCCATAACAGGCTGCAGAAGAATCGACTCCAGCCATAACGGGCGTGTGCTTTGTATGCATCTCATTGGTGCATGGTTGGTTTGGTTTGGGCGGCAAAACTGCTTCCCTGAAGGGTTGACAGGAGCCACAACAGGCTGCAGAAGAATTGACTCCAACCATAACGGGCGTGTGCTTTGTATGCATCTCGTTAGTGCATGGTTGGTTTGTTTTGGGCGGCAAAACTGCTTCCCTGAAGGGTTGACTGGAGCCATAACAGGCTGCAGAAGAATTGACTCCAGCCATAACGGGCGTGTGCTTTGTATGCATCTCATTGGTGCATGGTTGGTTTGGTTTGGGCGGCAAAACTGCTTCCCTGAAGGGTTGACAGGAGCCATACCAGGCAGAAGAATTGACTCCAGCCATAACAGGCGTGTGCTTTGTATGCATCTCATTGGTGCATGGCTGGTTTGGTTTGGGCGGCAAAACTGCTTCCCTGAAGGGTTGACTGGAGCTACAACAGGCTGCAGAAGAATTGACTCCAGCCATAACGGGTGTGTGCTTTGTATGCATCTCATTGGTGCATGGTTGGTTTGGTTTGGGCGGCGAAACTGCTTCCCTGAAGGGTTGACAGGAGCCACAACAGGCTGCAGAAGAATTGACTCCAGCCATAACGGGTGTGTGCTTTGTATGCATCTCATTGGTGCATGGTTGGTTTGGTTTGGGCGGCAAAACTGCTTCCCTGAAGGGTTGACAGGAGCCATACCAGGCAGAAGAATTGACTCCAGCCATAACAGGCGTGTGCTTTGTATGCATCTCATTGGTGCATGGCTGGTTTGGTTTGGGCGGCAAAACTGCTTCCCTGAAGGGTTGACTGGAGCTACAACAGGCTGCAGAAGAATTGACTCCAGCCATAACGGGTGTGTGCTTTGTATGCATCTCATTGGTGCATGGTTGGTTTGGTTTGGGCGGCAAAACTGCTTCCCTGAAGGGTTGACTGGAGCTACAACAGGCTGCAGAAGAATTGACTCCAGCCATAACGGGTGTGTGCTTTATATGCATCTCATTGGTGCATGGTTGGTTTGGTTTGGGCGGCAAAACTGCTTCCCTGAAGGGTTGACTGGAGCTACAACAGGCTGCAGAAGAATTGACTCCAGCCATAACGGGTGTGTGCTTTGTATGCATCTCATTGGTGCATGGTTGGTTTGGTTTGGGCGGCAAAACTGCTTCCCTGAAGGGTTGACAGGAGCCACAACAGGCTGCAGAAGAATTGACTCCAGCCATAACGGGTGTGTGCTTTGTATGCATCTCATTGGTGCATGGTTGGTTT
This sequence comes from Pseudopediastrum boryanum, assembly GCA_963556185.1. Taxonomy (NCBI): domain Eukaryota; kingdom Viridiplantae; phylum Chlorophyta; class Chlorophyceae; order Sphaeropleales; family Hydrodictyaceae; genus Pseudopediastrum; species Pseudopediastrum boryanum. Next base: position 5,976,588 of record OY744496.1, read on the forward strand.
GGTTTGGGCGGCAAAACTGCTTCCCTGAAGGGTTGACAGGAGCCATATTAGGCAGAAGAATTGACTCCAGCCATAACAGGCGTGTGCTTTGTATGCATCTCATTGGTGCATGGCTGGTTTGGTTTGGGCGGCAAAACTGCTTCCCTGAAGGGTTGACTGGAGCTACAACAGGCTGCAGAAGAATTGACTCCAGCCATAACGGGTGTGTGCTTTGTATGCATCTCATTGGTGCATGGTTGGTTTGGTTTGGGCGGCAAAACTGCTTCCCTGAAGGGTTGACAGGAGCCACAACAGGCTGCAGAAGAATTGACTCCAGCCATAACGGGCGTGTGCTTTGTATGCATCTCATTGGTGCATGGTTGGTTTGGTTTGGGCGGCAAAACTGCTTCCCTGAAGGGTTGACTGGAGCTACAACAGGCTGCAGAAGAATTGACTCCAGCCATAACGGGTGTGTGCTTTGTATGCATCTCATTGGTGCATGGTTGGTTTGGTTTGGGCGGCAAAACTGCTTCCCTGAAGGGTTGACAGGAGCCACAACAGGCTGCAGAAGAATTGACTCCAGCCATAACGGGCGTGTGCTTTGTATGCATCTCATTGGTGCATGGTTGGTTTGGTTTGGGCGGCAAAACTGCTTCCCTGAAGGGTTGACAGGAGCCACAACAGGCTGCAGAAGAATTGACTCCAGCCATAACGGGCGTGTGCTTTGTATGCATCTCGTTAGTGCATGGTTGGTTTGGTTTGGGCGGCAAAACTGCTTCCCTGAAGGGTTGACAGGAGCCACAACAGGCTGCAGAAGAATTGACTCCAGCCATAACGGGCGTGTGCTTTGTATGCATCTCATTGGTGCATGGTTGGTTTGGTTTGGGCGGCAAAACTGCTTCCCTGAAGGGTTGACAGGAGCCATACCAGGCAGAAGAATTGACTCCAGCCATAACGGGTGTGTGCTTTGTATGCATCTCATTGGTGCATGGTTGGTTTGGTTTGGGCGGCAAAACTGCTTCCCTGAAGGGTTGACAGGAGCCACAACAGGCTGCAGAAGAATTGACTCCAGCCATAACGGGCGTGTGCTTTGTATGCATCTCATTGGTGCATGGTTGGTTTGGTTTGGGCGGCAAAACTGCTTCCCTGAAGGGTTGACAGGAGCCACAACAGGCTGCAGAAGAATTGACTCTAGCCATAACAGGCGTGTGCTTTGTATGCATCTCATTGGTGCATGGTTGGTTTGGTTTGGGCGGCAAAACTGCTTCCCTGAAGGGTTGACTGGAGCCATAACAGGCTGCAGAAGAATTGACTCCAGCCATAACGGGCGTGTGCTTTGTATGCATCTCATTGGTGCATGGTTGGTTTGGTTTGGGCGGCAAAACTGCTTCCCTGAAGGGTTGACAGGAGCCACAACAGGCTGCAGAAGAATTGACTCCAGCCATAACAGGCGTGTGCTTTGTATGCATCTCGTTAGTGCATGGCTGGTTTGGTTTGGGCGGCAAAACTGCTTCCCTGAAGGGTTGACTGGAGCTACAACAGGCTGCAGAAGAATTGACTCCAGCCATAACGGGTGTGTGCTTTGTATGCATCTCATTGGTGCATGGTTGGTTTGTTTTGGGCGGCAAAACTGCTTCCCTGAAGGGTTGACAGGAGCCACAACAGGCTGCAGAAGAATTGACTCTAGCCATAACAGGCGTGTGCTTTGTATGCATCTCATTGGTGCATGGTTGGTTTGGTTTGGGCGGCAAAACTGCTTCCCTGAAGGGTTGACAGGAGCCACAACAGGCTGCAGAAGAATTGACTCCAGCCATAACGGGCGTGTGCTTTGTATGCATCTCATTGGTGCATGGCTGGTTTGGTTTGAGCGGCAAAACTGCTTCCCTGAAGGGTTGACTGGAGCTACAACAGGCTGCAGAAGAATTGACTCCAGCCATAACGGGCGTGTGCTTTGTATGCATCTCATTGGTGCATGGTTGGTTTGGTTTGGGCGGCAAAACTGCTTCCCTGAAGGGTTGACAGGAGCCACAACAGGCTGCAGAAGAATTGACTCCAGCCATAACGGGCGTGTGCTTTGTATGCATCTCATTGGTGCATGGTTGGTTTGGTTTGGGCGGCAAAACTGCTTCCCTGAAGGGTTGACAGGAGCCACAACAGGCTGCAGAAGAATTGACTCCAGCCATAACGGGCGTGTGCTTTGTATGCATCTCATTGGTGCATGGCTGGTTTGGTTTGGGCGGCAAAACTGCTTCCCTGAAGGGTTGACTGGAGCTACAACAGGCTGCAGAAGAATTGACTCCAGCCATAACGGGTGTGTGCTTTGTATGCATCTCATTGGTGCATGGTTGGTTTGGTTTGGGCGGCAAAACTGCTTCCCTGAAGGGTTGACAGGAGCCACAACAGGCTGCAGAAGAATTGACTCCAGCCATAACAGGCGTGTGCTTTGTATGCAACTCGTTAGTGCATGGTTGGTTTGTTTTGGGCGGCAAAACTGCTTCCTGAAGGGTTGACAGGAGCCACAACAGGCTGCAGAAGAATTGACTCCAGCCATAACGGGTGTGTGCTTTGTATGCATCTCATTGGTGCATGGTTGGTTTGGTTTGGGCGGCAAAACTGCTTCCCTGAAGGGTTGACTGGAGCTACAACAGGCTGCAGAAGAATTGACTCCAGCCATAACGGGCGTGTGCTTTGTATGCATCTCATTGGTGCATGGTTGGTTTGGTTTGGGCGGCAAAACTGCTTCCCTGAAGGGTTGACAGGAGCCATACCAGGCAGAAGAATTGACTCCAGCCATAACAGGCGTGTGCTTTGTATGCATCTCATTGGTGCATGGCTGGTTTGGTTTGGGCGGCAAAACTGCTTCCCTGAAGGGTTGACTGGAGCTACAACAGGCTGCAGAAGAATTGACTCCAGCCATAACGGGTGTGTGCTTTGTATGCATCTCATTGGTGCATGGTTGGTTTGGTTTGGGCGGCAAAACTGCTTCCCTGAAGGGTTGACAGGAGCCACAACAGGCTGCAGAAGAATTGACTCCAGCCATAACGGGTGTGTGCTTTGTATGCATCTCATTGGTGCATGGTTGGTTTGGTTTGGGCGGCAAAACTGCTTCCCTGAAGGGTTGACAGGAGCCATACCAGGCAGAAGAATTGACTCCAGCCATAACAGGCGTGTGCTTTGTATGCATCTCATTGGTGCATGGTTGGTTTGGTTTGGGCGGCAAAACTGCTTCCCTGAAGGGTTGACTGGAGCTACAACAGGCTGCAGAAGAATTGACTCCAGCCATAACGGGTGTGTGCTTTGTATGCATCTCATTGGTGCATGGTTGGTTTGGTTTGGGCGGCAAAACTGCTTCCCTGAAGGGTTGACTGGAGCTACAACAGGCTGCAGAAGAATTGACTCCAGCCATAACGGGCGTGTGCTTTGTATGCATCTCATTGGTGCATGGTTGGTTTGGTTTGGGCGGCAAAACTGCTTCCCTGAAGGGTTGACAGGAGCCATACCAGGCAGAAGAATTGACTCCAGCCATAACAGGCGTGTGCTTTGTATGCATCTCATTGGTGCATGGCTGGTTTGGTTTGGGCGGCAAAACTGCTTCCCTGAAGGGTTGACTGGAGCTACAACAGGCTGCAGAAGAATTGACTCCAGCCATAACGGGTGTGTGCTTTGTATGCATCTCATTGGTGCATGGTTGGTTTGGTTTGGGCGGCAAAACTGCTTCCCTGAAGGGTTGACTGGAGCTACAACAGGCTGCAGAAGAATTGACTCCAGCCATAACGGGTGTGTGCTTTGTATGCATCTCATTGGTGCATGGCTGGTTTGGTTTGGGCGGCAAAACTGCTTCCCTGAAGGGTTGACAGGAGCCACAACAGGCTGCAGAAGAATTGACTCCAGCCATAACGGGTGTGTGCTTTGTATGCATCTCATTGGTGCATGGTTGGTTTGGTTTGGGCGGCAAAACTGCTTCCCTGAAGGGTTGACAGGAGCCATACCAGGCAGAAGAATTGACTCCAGCCATAACAGGCGTGTGCTTTGTATGCATCTCATTGGTGCATGGCTGGTTTGGTTTGGGCGGCAAAACTGCTTCCCTGAAGGGTTGACTGGAGCTACAACAGGCTGCAGAAGAATTGACTCCAGCCATAACGGGTGTGTGCTTTGTATGCATCTCATTGGTGCATGGTTGGTTTGGTTTGGGCGGCAAAACTGCTTCCCTGAAGGGTTGACAGGAGCCACAACAGGCTGCAGAAGAATTGACTCCAGCCATAACGGGTGTGTGCTTTGTATGCATCTCATTGGTGCATGGTTGGTTTGGTTTGGGCGGCAAAACTGCTTCCCTGAAGGGTTGACTGGAGCTACAACAGGCTGCAGAAGAATTGACTCCAGCCATAACGGGTGTGTGCTTTGTATGCATCTCATTGGTGCATGGTTGGTTTGGTTTGGGCGGCAAAACTGCTTCCCTGAAGGGTTGACAGGAGCCACAACAGGCTGCAGAAGAATTGACTCCAGCCATAACGGGCGTGTGCTTTGTATGCATCTCATTGGTGCATGGTTGGTTTGGTTTGGGCGGCAAAACTGCTTCCCTGAAGGGTTGACAGGAGCCACAACAGGCTGCAGAAGAATTGACTCCAGCCATAACGGGCGTGTGCTTTGTATGCATCTCGTTAGTGCATGGTTGGTTTGGTTTGGGCGGCAAAACTGCTTCCCTGAAGGGTTGACAGGAGCCACAACAGGCTGCAGAAGAATTGACTCCAGCCATAACGGGCGTGTGCTTTGTATGCATCTCATTGGTGCATGGTTGGTTTGGTTTGGGCGGCAAAACTGCTTCCCTGAAGGGTTGACAGGAGCCACAACAGGCTGCAGAAGAATTGACTCCAGCCATAACGGGCGTGTGCTTTGTATGCATCTCATTGGTGCATGGTTGGTTTGGTTTGGGCGGCAAAACTGCTTCCCTGAAGGGTTGACAGGAGCCATACCAGGCAGAAGAATTGACTCCAGCCATAACAGGCGTGTGCTTTGTATGCATCTCATTGGTGCATGGCTGGTTTGGTTTGGGCGGCAAAACTGCTTCCCTGAAGGGTTGACTGGAGCTACAACAGGCTGCAGAAGAATTGACTCCAGCCATAACGGGTGTGTGCTTTGTATGCATCTCATTGGTGCATGGTTGGTTTGGTTTGGGCGGCAAAACTGCTTCCCTGAAGGGTTGACAGGAGCCACAACAGGCTGCAGAAGAATTGACTCCAGCCATAACAGGCGTGTGCTTTGTATGCATCTCATTGGTGCATGGCTGGTTTGGTTTGGGCGGCAAAACTGCTTCCCTGAAGGGTTGACTGGAGCTACAACAGGCTGCAGAAGAATTGACTCCAGCCATAACGGGTGTGTGCTTTGTATGCATCTCATTGGTGCATGGTTGGTTTGGTTTGGGCGGCAAAACTGCTTCCCTGAAGGGTTGACTGGAGCTACAACAGGCTGCAGAAGAATTGACTCCAACCATAACAGGCGTGTGCTTTGTATGCATCTCATTGGTGCATGGCTGGTTTGTTTTGGGCGGCAAAACTGCTTCCCTGAAGGGTTGACTGGAGCTACAACAGGCTGCAGAAGAATTGACTCCAGCCATAACGGGTGTGTGCTTTGTATGCATCTCATTGGTGCATGGTTGGTTTGGTTTGGGCGGCAAAACTGCTTCCCTGAAGGGTTGACAGGAGCCACAACAGGCTGCAGAAGAATTGACTCCAGCCATAACAGGCGTGTGCTTTGTATGCATCTCATTGGTGCATGGTTGGTTTGGTTTGGGCGGCAAAACTGCTTCCCTGAAGGGTTGACTGGAGCTACAACAGGCTGCAGAAGAATTGACTCCAGCCATAACGGGTGTGTGCTTTGTATGCATCTCATTGGTGCATGGTTGGTTTGGTTTGGGCGGCAAAACTGCTTCCCTGAAGGGTTGACAGGAGCCACAACAGGCTGCAGAAGAATTGACTCCAGCCATAACGGGTGTGTGCTTTGTATGCATCTCATTGGTGCATGGTTGGTTTGGTTTGGGCGGCAAAACTGCTTCCCTGAAGGGTTGACAGGAGCCACAACAGGCTGCAGAAGAATTGACTCCAGCCATAACGGGCGTGTGCTTTGTATGCATCTCATTGGTGCATGGTTGGTTTGGTTTGGGCGGCAAAACTGCTTCCCTGAAGGGTTGACAGGAGCCACAACAGGCTGCAGAAGAATTGACTCCAGCCATAACGGGCGTGTGCTTTGTATGCATCTCATTGGTGCATGGTTGGTTTGGTTTGGGCGGCAAAACTGCTTCCCTGAAGGGTTGACAGGAGCCATACCAGGCAGAAGAATTGACTCCAGCCATAACAGGCGTGTGCTTTGTATGCATCTCATTGGTGCATGGCTGGTTTGGTTTGGGCGGCAAAACTGCTTCCCTGAAGGGTTGACTGGAGCTACAACAGGCTGCAGAAGAATTGACTCCAGCCATAACGGGTGTGTGCTTTGTATGCATCTCATTGGTGCATGGTTGGTTTGGTTTGGGCGGCAAAACTGCTTCCCTGAAGGGTTGACAGGAGCCACAACAGGCTGCAGAAGAATTGACTCCAGCCATAACAGGCGTGTGCTTTGTATGCATCTCATTGGTGCATGGCTGGTTTGGTTTGGGCGGCAAAACTGCTTCCCTGAAGGGTTGACTGGAGCTACAACAGGCTGCAGAAGAATTGACTCCAGCCATAACGGGTGTGTGCTTTGTATGCATCTCATTGGTGCATGGTTGGTTTGGTTTGGGCGGCAAAACTGCTTCCCTGAAGGGTTGACTGGAGCTACAACAGGCTGCAGAAGAATTGACTCCAACCATAACAGGCGTGTGCTTTGTATGCATCTCATTGGTGCATGGCTGGTTTGTTTTGGGCGGCAAAACTGCTTCCCTGAAGGGTTGACTGGAGCTACAACAGGCTGCAGAAGAATTGACTCCAGCCATAACGGGTGTGTGCTTTGTATGCATCTCATTGGTGCATGGTTGGTTTGGTTTGGGCGGCAAAACTGCTTCCCTGAAGGGTTGACAGGAGCCACAACAGGCTGCAGAAGAATTGACTCCAGCCATAACAGGCGTGTGCTTTGTATGCATCTCATTGGTGCATGGCTGGTTTGGTTTGGGCGGCAAAACTGCTTCCCTGAAGGGTTGACTGGAGCTACAACAGGCTGCAGAAGAATTGACTCCAGCCATAACGGGTGTGTGCTTTGTATGCATCTCATTGGTGCATGGTTGGTTTGGTTTGGGCGGCAAAACTGCTTCCCTGAAGGGTTGACAGGAGCCACAACAGGCTGCAGAAGAATTGACTCCAGCCATAACGGGTGTGTGCTTTGTATGCATCTCATTGGTGCATGGTTGGTTTGGTTTGGGCGGCAAAACTGCTTCCCTGAAGGGTTGACAGGAGCCACAACAGGCTGCAGAAGAATTGACTACAGCCATAACGGGTGTGTGCTTTGTATGCATCTCATTGGTGCATGGTTGGTTTGGTTTGGGCGGCAAAACTGCTTCCCTGAAGGGTTGACTGGAGCTACAACAGGCTGCAGAAGAATTGACTCCAGCCATAACGGGTGTGTGCTTTGTATGCATCTCATTGGTGCATGGTTGGTTTGGTTTGGGCGGCAAAACTGCTTCCCTGAAGGGTTGACAGGAGCCACAACAGGCTGCAGAAGAATTGACTCCAGCCATAACGGGTGTGTGCTTTGTATGCATCTCATTGGTGCATGGTTGGTTTGGTTTGGGCGGCAAAACTGCTTCCCTGAAGGGTTGACAGGAGCCATACCAGGCAGAAGAATTGACTCCAGCCATAACGGGTGTGTGCTTTGTATGCATCTCATTGGTGCATGGTTGGTTTGGTTTGGGCGGCAAAACTGCTTCCCTGAAGGGTTGACAGGAGCCACAACAGGCTGCAGAAGAATTGACTCCAGCCATAACGGGCGTGTGCTTTGTATGCATCTCATTGGTGCATGGTTGGTTTGGTTTGGGCGGCAAAACTGCTTCCCTGAAGGGTTGACTGGAGCTACAACAGGCTGCAGAAGAATTGACTCCAGCCATAACGGGCGTGTGCTTTGTATGCATCTCATTGGTGCATGGTTGGTTTGTTTTGGGCGGCAAAACTGCTTCCTGAAGGGTTGACAGGAGCCACAACAGGCTGCAGAAGAATTGACTCCAGCCATAACGGGTGTGTGCTTTGTATGCATCTCATTGGTGCATGGTTGGTTTGGTTTGGGCGGCAAAACTGCTTCCCTGAAGGGTTGACAGGAGCCACAACAGGCTGCAGAAGAATTGACTCCATCCATAACAGGCGTGTGCTTTGTATGCATCTCATTGGTGCATGGCTGGTTTGGTTTGGGCGGCAAAACTGCTTCCCTGAAGGGTTGACTGGAGCTACAACAGGCTGCAGAAGAATTGACTCCAGCCATAACGGGTGTGTGCTTTGTATGCATCTCATTGGTGCATGGTTGGTTTGGTTTGGGCGGCAAAACTGCTTCCCTGAAGGGTTGACTGGAGCTACAACAGGCTGCAGAAGAATTGACTCCAGCCATAACAGGCGTGTGCTTTGTATGCATCTCATTGGTGCATGGCTGGTTTGTTTTGGGCGGCAAAACTGCTTCCCTGAAGGGTTGACTGGAGCTACAACAGGCTGCAGAAGAATTGACTCCAGCCATAACGGGTGTGTGCTTTGTATGCATCTCATTGGTGCATGGTTGGTTTGGTTTGGGCGGCAAAACTGCTTCCCTGAAGGGTTGACAGGAGCCACAACAGGCTGCAGAAGAATTGACTCCAGCCATAACAGGCGTGTGCTTTGTATGCATCTCATTGGTGCATGGCTGGTTTGGTTTGGGCGGCAAAACTGCTTCCCTGAAGGGTTGACTGGAGCTACAACAGGCTGCAGAAGAATTGACTCCAGCCATAACGGGTGTGTGCTTTGTATGCATCTCATTGGTGCATGGTTGGTTTGGTTTGGGCGGCAAAACTGCTTCCCTGAAGGGTTGACAGGAGCCACAACAGGCTGCAGAAGAATTGACTCCAGCCATAACGGGTGTGTGCTTTGTATGCATCTCATTGGTGCATGGTTGGTTTGGTTTGGGCGGCAAAACTGCTTCCCTGAAGGGTTGACAGGAGCCACAACAGGCTGCAGAAGAATTGACTCCAGCCATAACGGGCGTGTGCTTTGTATGCATCTCATTGGTGCATGGTTGGTTTGGTTTGGGCGGCAAAACTGCTTCCCTGAAGGGTTGACAGGAGCCACAACAGGCTGCAGAAGAATTGACTCCAGCCATAACGGGCGTGTGCTTTGTATGCATCTCGTTAGTGCATGGTTGGTTTGTTTTGGGCGGCAAAACTGCTTCCCTGAAGGGTTGACTGGAGCCATAACAGGCTGCAGAAGAATTGACTCCAGCCATAACGGGCGTGTGCTTTGTATGCATCTCATTGGTGCATGGTTGGTTTGGTTTGGGCGGCAAAACTGCTTCCCTGAAGGGTTGACAGGAGCCATACCAGGCAGAAGAATTGACTCCAGCCATAACAGGCGTGTGCTTTGTATGCATCTCATTGGTGCATGGCTGGTTTGGTTTGGGCGGCAAAACTGCTTCCCTGAAGGGTTGACTGGAGCTACAACAGGCTGCAGAAGAATTGACTCCAGCCATAACGGGTGTGTGCTTTGTATGCATCTCATTGGTGCATGGTTGGTTTGGTTTGGGCGGCAAAACTGCTTCCCTGAAGGGTTGACAGGAGCCACAACAGGCTGCAGAAGAATTGACTCCAGCCATAACAGGCGTGTGCTTTGTATGCATCTCATTGGTGCATGGCTGGTTTGGTTTGGGCGGCAAAACTGCTTCCCTGAAGGGTTGACTGGAGCTACAACAGGCTGCAGAAGAATTGACTCCAGCCATAACGGGTGTGTGCTTTGTATGCATCTCATTGGTGCATGGTTGGTTTGGTTTGGGCGGCAAAACTGCTTCCCTGAAGGGTTGACAGGAGCCACAACAGGCTGCAGAAGAATTGACTCCAGCCATAACGGGTGTGTGCTTTGTATGCATCTCATTGGTGCATGGTTGGTTTGGTTTGGGCGGCAAAACTGCTTCCCTGAAGGGTTGACAGGAGCTACAACAGGCTGCAGAAGAATTGACTCCAACCATAACGGGCGTGTGCTTTGTATGCATCTCGTTAGTGCATGGTTGGTTTGTTTTGGGCGGCAAAACTGCTTCCCTGAAGGGTTGACAGGAGCCATAACAGGCTGCAGAAGAATTGACTCCAGCCATAACGGGCGTGTGCTTTGTATGCATCTCATTGGTGCATGGTTGGTTTGGTTTGGGCGGCAAAACTGCTTCCCTGAAGGGTTGACAGGAGCCATACCAGGCAGAAGAATTGACTCCAGCCATAACGGGTGTGTGCTTTGTATGCATCTCATTGGTGCATGGTTGGTTTGGTTTGGGCGGCAAAACTGCTTCCCTGAAGGGTTGACAGGAGCCACAACAGGCTGCAGAAGAATTGACTCCAGCCATAACGGGCGTGTGCTTTGTATGCATCTCATTGGTGCATGGTTGGTTTGGTTTGGGCGGCAAAACTGCTTCCCTGAAGGGTTGACAGGAGCCACAACAGGCTGCAGAAGAATTGACTCCAGCCATAACGGGCGTGTGCTTTGTATGCATCTCGTTAGTGCATGGTTGGTTTGTTTTGGGCGGCAAAACTGCTTCCCTGAAGGGTTGACTGGAGCTACAACAGGCTGCAGAAGAATTGACTCCAGCCATAACGGGTGTGTGCTTTGTATGCATCTCATTGGTGCATGGTTGGTTTGGTTTGGGCGGCAAAACTGCTTCCCTGAAGGGTTGACAGGAGCCACAACAGGCTGCAGAAGAATTGACTCCAGCCATAACAGGCGTGTGCTTTGTATGCAACTCGTTAGTGCATGGTTGGTTTGTTTTGGGCGGCAAAACTGCTTCCCTGAAGGGTTGACTGGAGCCACAACAGGCTGCAGAAGAATTGACTCTAGCCATAACAGGCGTGTGCTTTGTATGCATCTCATTGGTGCATGGTTGGTTTGGTTTGGGCGGCAAAACTGCTTCCCTGAAGGGTTGACAGGAGCCACAACAGGCTGCAGAAGAATTGACTCCAGCCATAACGGGCGTGTGCTTTGTATGCATCTCATTGGTGCATGGTTGGTTTGGTTTGGGCGGCAAAACTGCTTCCCTGAAGGGTTGACAGGAGCCACAACAGGCTGCAGAAGAATTGACTCCAGCCATAACGGGCGTGTGCTTTGTATGCATCTCATTGGTGCATGGTTGGTTTGGTTTGGGCGGCAAAACTGCTTCCCTGAAGGGTTGACAGGAGCCACAACAGGCTGCAGAAGAATTGACTCCAGCCATAACGGGCGTGTGCTTTGTATGCATCTCATTGGTGCATGGCTGGTTTGGTTTGGGCGGCAAAACTGCTTCCCTGAAGGGTTGACTGGAGCTACAACAGGCTGCAGAAGAATTGACTCCAGCCATAACGGGTGTGTGCTTTGTATGCATCTCATTGGTGCATGGTTGGTTTGGTTTGGGCGGCAAAACTGCTTCCCTGAAGGGTTGACAGGAGCCACAACAGGCTGCAGAAGAATTGACTCCAGCCATAACAGGCGTGTGCTTTGTATGCAACTCGTTAGTGCATGGTTGGTTTGTTTTGGGCGGCAAAACTGCTTCCTGAAGGGTTGACAGGAGCCACAACAGGCTGCAGAAGAATTGACTCCAGCCATAACGGGTGTGTGCTTTGTATGCATCTCATTGGTGCATGGTTGGTTTGGTTTGGGCGGCAAAACTGCTTCCCTGAAGGGTTGACAGGAGCCACAACAGGCTGCAGAAGAATTGACTCCAGCCATAACGGGTGTGTGCTTTGTATGCATCTCATTGGTGCATGGTTGGTTTGGTTTGGGCGGCAAAACTGCTTCCCTGAAGGGTTGACAGGAGCCACAACAGGCTGCAGAAGAATTGACTCCAGCCATAACGGGCGTGTGCTTTGTATGCATCTCATTGGTGCATGGTTGGTTTGGTTTGGGCGGCAAAACTGCTTCCCTGAAGGGTTGACAGGAGCCACAACAGGCTGCAGAAGAATTGACTCCAGCCATAACGGGCGTGTGCTTTGTATGCATCTCGTTAGTGCATGGTTGGTTTGTTTTGGGCGGCAAAACTGCTTCCCTGAAGGGTTGACTGGAGCTACAACAGGCTGCAGAAGAATTGACTCCAGCCATAACGGGTGTGTGCTTTGTATGCATCTCATTGGTGCATGGTTGGTTTGGTTTGGGCGGCAAAACTGCTTCCCTGAAGGGTTGACAGGAGCCACAACAGGCTGCAGAAGAATTGACTCCAGCCATAACAGGCGTGTGCTTTGTATGCAACTCGTTAGTGCATGGTTGGTTTGTTTTGGGCGGCAAAACTGCTTCCCTGAAGGGTTGACTGGAGCCATAACAGGCTGCAGAAGAATTGACTCCAGCCATAACGGGCGTGTGCTTTGTATGCATCTCATTGGTGCATGGTTGGTTTGGTTTGAGCGGCAAAACTGCTTCCTGAAGGGTTGACAGGAGCCACAACAGGCTGCAGAAGAATTGACTCCAGCCATAACGGGCGTGTGCTTTGTATGCATCTCATTGGTGCATGGTTGGTTTGGTTTGGGCGGCAAAACTGCTTCCCTGAAGGGTTGACAGGAGCCACAACAGGCTGCAGAAGAATTGACTCCAGCCATAACAGGCGTGTGCTTTGTATGCATCTCATTGGTGCATGGCTGGTTTGGTTTGGGCGGCAAAACTGCTTCCCTGAAGGGTTGACTGGAGCCATAACAGGCTGCAGAAGAATTGACTCCAGCCATAACGGGCGTGTGCTTTGTATGCATCTCATTGGTGCATGGCTGGTTTGGTTTGGGCGGCAAAACTGCTTCCCTGAAGGGTTGACTGGAGCTACAACAGGCTGCAGAAGAATTGACTCCAGCCATAACGGGTGTGTGCTTTGTATGCATCTCATTGGTGCATGGTTGGTTTGGTTTGGGCGGCAAAACTGCTTCCCTGAAGGGTTAACAGGAGCCACAACAGGCTGCAGAAGAATTGACTCCAGCCATAACAGGCGTGTGCTTTGTATGCAACTCGTTAGTGCATGGTTGGTTTGTTTTGGGCGGCAAAACTGCTTCCCTGAAGGGTTGACTGGAGCCATAACAGGCTGCAGAAGAATTGACTCCAGCCATAACGGGCGTGTGCTTTGTATGCATCTCATTGGTGCATGGTTGGTTTGGTTTGGGCGGCAAAACTGCTTCCCTGAAGGGTTGACAGGAGCTACAACAGGCTGCAGAAGAATTGACTCCAACCATAACGGGCGTGTGCTTTGTATGCATCTCATTGGTGCATGGTTGGTTTGGTTTGGGCGGCAAAACTGCTTCCTGAAGGGTTGACAGGAGCCACAACAGGCTGCAGAAGAATTGACTCCAGCCATAACGGGCGTGTGCTTTGTATGCATCTCATTGGTGCATGGTTGGTTTGGTTTGGGCGGCAAAACTGCTTCCCTGAAGGGTTGACTGGAGCTACAACAGGCTGCAGAAGAATTGACTCCAACCATAACGGGCGTGTGCTTTGTATGCATCTCGTTAGTGCATGGTTGGTTTGTTTTGGGCGGCAAAACTGCTTCCCTGAAGGGTTGACAGGAGCCATAACAGGCTGCAGAAGAATTGACTCCAGCCATAACGGGCGTGTGCTTTGTATGCATCTCATTGGTGCATGGTTGGTTTGGTTTGGGCGGCAAAACTGCTTCCCTGAAGGGTTGACAGGAGCCATACCAGGCAGAAGAATTGACTCCAGCCATAACAGGCGTGTGCTTTGTATGCATCTCATTGGTGCATGGTTGGTTTGTTTTGGGCGGCAAAACTGCTTCCCTGAAGGGTTGACTGGAGCTACAACAGGCTGCAGAAGAATTGACTCCAGCCATAACGGGTGTGTGCTTTGTATGCATCTCATTGGTGCATGGTTGGTTTGGTTTGGGCGGCAAAACTGCTTCCCTGAAGGGTTAACAGGAGCCACAACAGGCTGCAGAAGAATTGACTCCAGCCATAACAGGCGTGTGCTTTGTATGCAACTCGTTAGTGCATGGTTGGTTTGTTTTGGGCGGCAAAACTGCTTCCCTGAAGGGTTGACTGGAGCCATAACAGGCTGCAGAAGAATTGACTCCAGCCATAACGGGCGTGTGCTTTGTATGCATCTCATTGGTGCATGGTTGGTTTGGTTTGGGCGGCAAAACTGCTTCCTGAAGGGTTGACAGGAGCCACAACAGGCTGCAGAAGAATTGACTCCAACCATAACGGGCGTGTGCTTTGTATGCATCTCATTGGTGCATGGTTGGTTTGGTTTGGGCGGCAAAACTGCTTCCTGAAGGGTTGACAGGAGCCACAACAGGCTGCAGAAGAATTGACTCCAGCCATAACGGGCGTGTGCTTTGTATGCATCTCATTGGTGCATGGTTGGTTTGGTTTGGGCGGCAAAACTGCTTCCCTGAAGGGTTGACTGGAGCTACAACAGGCTGCAGAAGAATTGACTCCAACCATAACGGGCGTGTGCTTTGTATGCATCTCGTTAGTGCATGGTTGGTTTGTTTTGGGCGGCAAAACTGCTTCCCTGAAGGGTTGACAGGAGCCATAACAGGCTGCAGAAGAATTGACTCCAGCCATAACGGGCGTGTGCTTTGTATGCATCTCATTGGTGCATGGTTGGTTTGGTTTGGGCGGCAAAACTGCTTCCCTGAAGGGTTGACAGGAGCCATACCAGGCAGAAGAATTGACTCCAGCCATAACAGGCGTGTGCTTTGTATGCATCTCATTGGTGCATGGCTGGTTTGTTTTGGGCGGCAAAACTGCTTCCCTGAAGGGTTGACTGGAGCTACAACAGGCTGCAGAAGAATTGACTCCAGCCATAACGGGTGTGTGCTTTGTATGCATCTCGTTAGTGCATGGTTGGTTTGTTTTGGGCGGCAAAACTGCTTCCCTGAAGGGTTGACTGGAGCCATAACAGGCTGCAGAAGAATTGACTCCAGCCATAACGGGCGTGTGCTTTGTATGCATCTCATTGGTGCATGGTTGGTTTGGTTTGAGCGGCAAAACTGCTTCCTGAAGGGTTGACAGGAGCCACAACAGGCTGCAGAAGAATTGACTCCAGCCATAACGGGCGTGTGCTTTGTATGCATCTCATTGGTGCATGGTTGGTTTGGTTTGGGCGGCAAAACTGCTTCCCTGAAGGGTTGACAGGAGCCACAACAGGCTGCAGAAGAATTGACTCCAGCCATAACGGGCGTGTGCTTTGTATGCATCTCATTGGTGCATGGTTGGTTTGGTTTGGGCGGCAAAACTGCTTCCCTGAAGGGTTGACAGGAGCCACAACAGGCTGCAGAAGAATTGACTCCAGCCATAACGGGCGTGTGCTTTGTATGCATCTCATTGGTGCATGGCTGGTTTGGTTTGGGCGGCAAAACTGCTTCCCTGAAGGGTTGACTGGAGCTACAACAGGCTGCAGAAGAATTGACTCCAGCCATAACGGGCGTGTGCTTTGTATGCATCTCATTGGTGCATGGTTGGTTTGGTTTGGGCGGCAAAACTGCTTCCCTGAAGGGTTGACAGGAGCCATACCAGGCAGAAGAATTGACTCCAGCCATAACAGGCGTGTGCTTTGTATGCATCTCATTGGTGCATGGCTGGTTTGTTTTGGGCGGCAAAACTGCTTCCCTGAAGGGTTGACTGGAGCTACAACAGGCTGCAGAAGAATTGACTCCAGCCATAACGGGTGTGTGCTTTGTATGCATCTCATTGGTGCATGGTTGGTTTGGTTTGGGCGGCAAAACTGCTTCCCTGAAGGGTTGACTGGAGCTACAACAGGCTGCAGAAGAATTGACTCCAGCCATAACGGGTGTGTGCTTTGTATGCATCTCATTGGTGCATGGTTGGTTTGGTTTGGGCGGCAAAACTGCTTCCCTGAAGGGTTGACAGGAGCCACAACAGGCTGCAGAAGAATTGACTCCAGCCATAACAGGCGTGTGCTTTGTATGCAACTCGTTAGTGCATGGTTGGTTTGTTTTGGGCGGCAAAACTGCTTCCCTGAAGGGTTGACTGGAGCCATAACAGGCTGCAGAAGAATTGACTCCAGCCATAACGGGCGTGTGCTTTGTATGCATCTCATTGGTGCATGGTTGGTTTGGTTTGAGCGGCAAAACTGCTTCCTGAAGGGTTGACAGGAGCCACAACAGGCTGCAGAAGAATTGACTCCAGCCATAACGGGCGTGTGCTTTGTATGCATCTCATTGGTGCATGGTTGGTTTGGTTTGGGCGGCAAAACTGCTTCCCTGAAGGGTTGACAGGAGCCACAACAGGCTGCAGAAGAATTGACTCCAGCCATAACGGGCGTGTGCTTTGTATGCATCTCATTGGTGCATGGTTGGTTTGGTTTGGGCGGCAAAACTGCTTCCCTGAAGGGTTGACAGGAGCCACAACAGGCTGCAGAAGAATTGACTCCAGCCATAACGGGCGTGTGCTTTGTATGCATCTCATTGGTGCATGGCTGGTTTGGTTTGGGCGGCAAAACTGCTTCCCTGAAGGGTTGACTGGAGCTACAACAGGCTGCAGAAGAATTGACTCCAGCCATAACGGGTGTGTGCTTTGTATGCATCTCATTGGTGCATGGTTGGTTTGGTTTGGGCGGCAAAACTGCTTCCCTGAAGGGTTGACAGGAGCCACAACAGGCTGCAGAAGAATTGACTCCAGCCATAACAGGCGTGTGCTTTGTATGCAACTCGTTAGTGCATGGTTGGTTTGTTTTGGGCGGCAAAACTGCTTCCCTGAAGGGTTGACTGGAGCTACAACAGGCTGCAGAAGAATTGACTCCAGCCATAACGGGCGTGTGCTTTGTATGCATCTCATTGGTGCATGGTTGGTTTGGTTTGGGCGGCAAAACTGCTTCCTGAAGGGTTGACAGGAGCCACAACAGGCTGCAGAAGAATTGACTCCAGCCATAACGGGCGTGTGCTTTGTATGCATCTCATTGGTGCATGGTTGGTTTGGTTTGGGCGGCAAAACTGCTTCCCTGAAGGGTTGACTGGAGCTACAACAGGCTGCAGAAGAATTGACTCCAACCATAACGGGCGTGTGCTTTGTATGCATCTCGTTAGTGCATGGTTGGTTTGGTTTGGGCGGCAAAACTGCTTCCCTGAAGGGTTGACAGGAGCCACAACAGGCTGCAGAAGAATTGACTCCAGCCATAACGGGCGTGTGCTTTGTATGCATCTCATTGGTGCATGGTTGGTTTGGTTTGGGCGGCAAAACTGCTTCCCTGAAGGGTTGACAGGAGCCACAACAGGCTGCAGAAGAATTGACTCCAGCCATAACGGGCGTGTGCTTTGTATGCATCTCATTGGTGCATGGCTGGTTTGGTTTGGGCGGCAAAACTGCTTCCCTGAAGGGTTGACTGGAGCTACAACAGGCTGCAGAAGAATTGACTCCAGCCATAACGGGTGTGTGCTTTGTATGCATCTCATTGGTGCATGGTTGGTTTGGTTTGGGCGGCAAAACTGCTTCCCTGAAGGGTTGACAGGAGCCACAACAGGCTGCAGAAGAATTGACTCCAGCCATAACAGGCGTGTGCTTTGTATGCAACTCGTTAGTGCATGGTTGGTTTGTTTTGGGCGGCAAAACTGCTTCCCTGAAGGGTTGACTGGAGCTACAACAGGCTGCAGAAGAATTGACTCCAGCCATAACGGGCGTGTGCTTTGTATGCATCTCATTGGTGCATGGTTGGTTTGGTTTGGGCGGCAAAACTGCTTCCTGAAGGGTTGACAGGAGCCACAACAGGCTGCAGAAGAATTGACTCCAGCCATAACGGGCGTGTGCTTTGTATGCATCTCATTGGTGCATGGTTGGTTTGGTTTGGGCGGCAAAACTGCTTCCCTGAAGGGTTGACTGGAGCTACAACAGGCTGCAGAAGAATTGACTCCAACCATAACGGGCGTGTGCTTTGTATGCATCTCGTTAGTGCATGGTTGGTTTGTTTTGGGCGGCAAAACTGCTTCCCTGAAGGGTTGACAGGAGCCATAACAGGCTGCAGAAGAATTGACTCCAGCCATAACGGGCGTGTGCTTTGTATGCATCTCATTGGTGCATGGTTGGTTTGGTTTGGGCGGCAAAACTGCTTCCCTGAAGGGTTGACAGGAGCTACAACAGGCTGCAGAAGAATTGACTCCAACCATAACGGGCGTGTGCTTTGTATGCATCTCGTTAGTGCATGGTTGGTTTGTTTTGGGCGGCAAAACTGCTTCCCTGAAGGGTTGACAGGAGCCATACCAGGCAGAAGAATTGACTCCAGCCATAACAGGCGTGTGCTTTGTATGCATCTCATTGGTGCATGGCTGGTTTGTTTTGGGCGGCAAAACTGCTTCCCTGAAGGGTTGACTGGAGCTACAACAGGCTGCAGAAGAATTGACTCCAGCCATAACGGGTGTGTGCTTTGTATGCATCTCATTGGTGCATGGTTGGTTTGGTTTGGGCGGCAAAACTGCTTCCCTGAAGGGTTGACTGGAGCTACAACAGGCTGCAGAAGAATTGACTCCAGCCATAACGGGTGTGTGCTTTGTATGCATCTCATTGGTGCATGGTTGGTTTGGTTTGGGCGGCAAAACTGCTTCCCTGAAGGGTTGACAGGAGCCATACCAGGCAGAAGAATTGACTCCAGCCATAACAGGCGTGTGCTTTGTATGCATCTCATTGGTGCATGGCTGGTTTGTTTTGGGCGGCAAAACTGCTTCCCTGAAGGGTTGACTGGAGCTACAACAGGCTGCAGAAGAATTGACTCCAGCCATAACGGGTGTGTGCTTTGTATGCATCTCATTGGTGCATGGTTGGTTTGGTTTGGGCGGCAAAACTGCTTCCCTGAAGGGTTGACTGGAGCTACAACAGGCTGCAGAAGAATTGACTCCAGCCATAACGGGTGTGTGCTTTGTATGCATCTCATTGGTGCATGGTTGGTTTGGTTTGGGCGGCAAAACTGCTTCCCTGAAGGGTTGACAGGAGCCACAACAGGCTGCAGAAGAATTGACTCCAGCCATAACGGGCGTGTGCTTTGTATGCATCTCATTGGTGCATGGTTGGTTTGTTTTGGGCGGCAAAACTGCTTCCCTGAAGGGTTGACTGGAGCCATAACAGGCTGCAGAAGAATTGACTCCAGCCATAACGGGCGTGTGCTTTGTATGCATCTCATTGGTGCATGGTTGGTTTGGTTTGGGCGGCAAAACTGCTTCCTGAAGGGTTGACAGGAGCCACAACAGGCTGCAGAAGAATTGACTCCAGCCATAACGGGCGTGTGCTTTGTATGCATCTCATTGGTGCATGGTTGGTTTGGTTTGGGCGGCAAAACTGCTTCCCTGAAGGGTTGACTGGAGCTACAACAGGCTGCAGAAGAATTGACTCCAACCATAACGGGCGTGTGCTTTGTATGCATCTCGTTAGTGCATGGTTGGTTTGTTTTGGGCGGCCAAACTGCTTCCCTGAAGGGTTGACAGGAGCCATAACAGGCTGCAGAAGAATTGACTCCAGCCATAACGGGCGTGTGCTTTGTATGCATCTCATTGGTGCATGGTTGGTTTGGTTTGGGCGGCAAAACTGCTTCCCTGAAGGGTTGACAGGAGCCATACCAGGCAGAAGAATTGACTCCAGCCATAACAGGCGTGTGCTTTGTATGCATCTCATTGGTGCATGGCTGGTTTGGTTTGGGCGGCAAAACTGCTTCCCTGAAGGGTTGACTGGAGCTACAACAGGCTGCAGAAGAATTGACTCCAGCCATAACGGGTGTGTGCTTTGTATGCATCTCATTGGTGCATGGTTGGTTTGGTTTGGGCGGCAAAACTGCTTCCCTGAAGGGTTGACAGGAGCCACAACAGGCTGCAGAAGAATTGACTCCAGCCATAACGGGTGTGTGCTTTGTATGCATCTCATTGGTGCATGGTTGGTTTGGTTTGGGCGGCAAAACTGCTTCCCTGAAGGGTTGACAGGAGCCACAACAGGCTGCAGAAGAATTGACTCCAGCCATAACGGGCGTGTGCTTTGTATGCATCTCATTGGTGCATGGTTGGTTTGGTTTGGGCGGCAAAACTGCTTCCCTGAAGGGTTGACAGGAGCCACAACAGGCTGCAGAAGAATTGACTCCAGCCATAACGGGCGTGTGCTTTGTATGCATCTCGTTAGTGCATGGTTGGTTTGTTTTGGGCGGCAAAACTGCTTCCCTGAAGGGTTGACTGGAGCCATAACAGGCTGCAGAAGAATTGACTCCAGCCATAACGGGCGTGTGCTTTGTATGCATCTCATTGGTGCATGGTTGGTTTGGTTTGGGCGGCAAAACTGCTTCCCTGAAGGGTTGACAGGAGCCATACCAGGCAGAAGAATTGACTCCAGCCATAACAGGCGTGTGCTTTGTATGCATCTCATTGGTGCATGGCTGGTTTGGTTTGGGCGGCAAAACTGCTTCCCTGAAGGGTTGACTGGAGCTACAACAGGCTGCAGAAGAATTGACTCCAGCCATAACGGGTGTGTGCTTTGTATGCATCTCATTGGTGCATGGTTGGTTTGGTTTGGGCGGCAAAACTGCTTCCCTGAAGGGTTGACAGGAGCCACAACAGGCTGCAGAAGAATTGACTCCAGCCATAACAGGCGTGTGCTTTGTATGCATCTCATTGGTGCATGGCTGGTTTGGTTTGGGCGGCAAAACTGCTTCCCTGAAGGGTTGACTGGAGCTACAACAGGCTGCAGAAGAATTGACTCCAGCCATAACGGGTGTGTGCTTTGTATGCATCTCATTGGTGCATGGTTGGTTTGGTTTGGGCGGCAAAACTGCTTCCCTGAAGGGTTGACAGGAGCCACAACAGGCTGCAGAAGAATTGACTCCAGCCATAACGGGTGTGTGCTTTGTATGCATCTCATTGGTGCATGGTTGGTTTGGTTTGGGCGGCAAAACTGCTTCCCTGAAGGGTTGACAGGAGCTACAACAGGCTGCAGAAGAATTGACTCCAACCATAACGGGCGTGTGCTTTGTATGCATCTCGTTAGTGCATGGTTGGTTTGTTTTGGGCGGCAAAACTGCTTCCCTGAAGGGTTGACAGGAGCCATAACAGGCTGCAGAAGAATTGACTCCAGCCATAACGGGCGTGTGCTTTGTATGCATCTCATTGGTGCATGGTTGGTTTGGTTTGGGCGGCAAAACTGCTTCCCTGAAGGGTTGACAGGAGCCACAACAGGCTGCAGAAGAATTGACTCCAGCCATAACGGGCGTGTGCTTTGTATGCATCTCGTTAGTGCATGGTTGGTTTGGTTTGGGCGGCAAAACTGCTTCCCTGAAGGGTTGACAGGAGCCACAACAGGCTGCAGAAGAATTGACTCCAGCCATAACGGGTGTGTGCTTTGTATGCATCTCATTGGTGCATGGTTGGTTTGGTTTGGGCGGCAAAACTGCTTCCCTGAAGGGTTGACAGGAGCCACAACAGGCTGCAGAAGAATTGACTCCAGCCATAACAGGCGTGTGCTTTGTATGCATCTCATTGGTGCATGGCTGGTTTGGTTTGGGCGGCAAAACTGCTTCCCTGAAGGGTTGACTGGAGCTACAACAGGCTGCAGAAGAATTGACTCCAGCCATAACGGGTGTGTGCTTTGTATGCATCTCATTGGTGCATGGTTGGTTTGGTTTGGGCGGCAAAACTGCTTCCCTGAAGGGTTGACAGGAGCCACAACAGGCTGCAGAAGAATTGACTCCAGCCATAACGGGTGTGTGCTTTGTATGCATCTCATTGGTGCATGGTTGGTTTGGTTTGGGCGGCAAAACTGCTTCCCTGAAGGGTTGACAGGAGCTACAACAGGCTGCAGAAGAATTGACTCCAACCATAACGGGCGTGTGCTTTGTATGCATCTCGTTAGTGCATGGTTGGTTTGTTTTGGGCGGCAGAACTGCTTCCCTGAAGGGTTGACAGGAGCCATAACAGGCTGCAGAAGAATTGACTCCAGCCATAACGGGCGTGTGCTTTGTATGCATCTCATTGGTGCATGGTTGGTTTGGTTTGGGCGGCAAAACTGCTTCCCTGAAGGGTTGACTGGAGCTACAACAGGCTGCAGAAGAATTGACTCCAGCCATAACGGGTGTGTGCTTTGTATGCATCTCATTGGTGCATGGTTGGTTTGGTTTGGGCGGCAAAACTGCTTCCCTGAAGGGTTGACTGGAGCTACAACAGGCTGCAGAAGAATTGACTCCAGCCATAACGGGTGTGTGCTTTGTATGCATCTCATTGGTGCATGGTTGGTTTGGTTTGGGCGGCAAAACTGCTTCCCTGAAGGGTTGACAGGAGCCACAACAGGCTGCAGAAGAATTGACTCCAGCCATAACGGGCGTGTGCTTTGTATGCATCTCATTGGTGCATGGTTGGTTTGGTTTGGGCGGCAAAACTGCTTCCCTGAAGGGTTGACAGGAGCCACAACAGGCTGCAGAAGAATTGACTCCAGCCATAACGGGCGTGTGCTTTGTATGCATCTCGTTAGTGCATGGTTGGTTTGGTTTGGGCGGCAAAACTGCTTCCCTGAAGGGTTGACAGGAGCCACAACAGGCTGCAGAAGAATTGACTCCAGCCATAACGGGTGTGTGCTTTGTATGCATCTCATTGGTGCATGGTTGGTTTGGTTTGGGCGGCAAAACTGCTTCCCTGAAGGGTTGACAGGAGCCACAACAGGCTGCAGAAGAATTGACTCCAGCCATAACGGGTGTGTGCTTTGTATGCATCTCATTGGTGCATGGTTGGTTTGGTTTGGGCGGCAAAACTGCTTCCCTGAAGGGTTGACTGGAGCTACAACAGGCTGCAGAAGAATTGACTCCAGCCATAACGGGTGTGTGCTTTGTATGCATCTCATTGGTGCATGGTTGGTTTGGTTTGGGCGGCAAAACTGCTTCCCTGAAGGGTTGACAGGAGCCACAACAGGCTGCAGAAGAATTGACTCCAGCCATAACGGGCGTGTGCTTTGTATGCATCTCATTGGTGCATGGTTGGTTTGGTTTGGGCGGCAAAACTGCTTCCCTGAAGGGTTGACAGGAGCCACAACAGGCTGCAGAAGAATTGACTCCAGCCATAACGGGCGTGTGCTTTGTATGCATCTCGTTAGTGCATGGTTGGTTTGGTTTGGGCGGCAAAACTGCTTCCCTGAAGGGTTGACAGGAGCCACAACAGGCTGCAGAAGAATTGACTCCAGCCATAACGGGTGTGTGCTTTGTATGCATCTCATTGGTGCATGGTTGGTTTGGTTTGGGCGGCAAAACTGCTTCCCTGAAGGGTTGACAGGAGCCACAACAGGCTGCAGAAGAATTGACTCCAGCCATAACGGGCGTGTGCTTTGTATGCATCTCATTGGTGCATGGTTGGTTTGGTTTGGGCGGCAAAACTGCTTCCCTGAAGGGTTGACAGGAGCCACAACAGGCTGCAGAAGAATTGACTCCAGCCATAACGGGCGTGTGCTTTGTATGCATCTCGTTAGTGCATGGTTGGTTTGGTTTGGGCGGCAAAACTGCTTCCCTGAAGGGTTGACAGGAGCCACAACAGGCTGCAGAAGAATTGACTCCAGCCATAACGGGTGTGTGCTTTGTATGCATCTCATTGGTGCATGGTTGGTTTGGTTTGGGCGGCAAAACTGCTTCCCTGAAGGGTTGACAGGAGCCATACCAGGCAGAAGAATTGACTCCAGCCATAACAGGCGTGTGCTTTGTATGCATCTCATTGGTGCATGGCTGGTTTGGTTTGGGCGGCAAAACTGCTTCCCTGAAGGGTTGACAGGAGCCACAACAGGCTGCAGAAGAATTGACTCCAGCCATAACGGGTGTGTGCTTTGTATGCATCTCATTGGTGCATGGTTGGTTTGGTTTGGGCGGCAAAACTGCTTCCCTGAAGGGTTGACAGGAGCCACAACAGGCTGCAGAAGAATTGACTCCAGCCATAACGGGCGTGTGCTTTGTATGCATCTCATTGGTGCATGGTTGGTTTGGTTTGGGCGGCAAAACTGCTTCCCTGAAGGGTTGACAGGAGCCACAACAGGCTGCAGAAGAATTGACTCCAGCCATAACGGGCGTGTGCTTTGTATGCATCTCGTTAGTGCATGGTTGGTTTGGTTTGGGCGGCAAAACTGCTTCCCTGAAGGGTTGACAGGAGCCACAACAGGCTGCAGAAGAATTGACTCCAGCCATAACGGGTGTGTGCTTTGTATGCATCTCATTGGTGCATGGTTGGTTTGGTTTGGGCGGCAAAACTGCTTCCCTGAAGGGTTGACAGGAGCCATACCAGGCAGAAGAATTGACTCCAGCCATAACAGGCGTGTGCTTTGTATGCATCTCATTGGTGCATGGCTGGTTTGGTTTGGGCGGCAAAACTGCTTCCCTGAAGGGTTGACAGGAGCCACAACAGGCTGCAGAAGAATTGACTCCAGCCATAACGGGCGTGTGCTTTGTATGCATCTCGTTAGTGCATGGCTGGTTTGGTTTGGGCGGCAAAACTGCTTCCCTGAAGGGTTGACTGGAGCTACAACAGGCTGCAGAAGAATTGACTCCAGCCATAACGGGTGTGTGCTTTGTATGCATCTCATTGGTGCATGGTTGGTTTGGTTTGGGCGGCAAAACTGCTTCCCTGAAGGGTTGACAGGAGCCACAACAGGCTGCAGAAGAATTGACTCCAGCCATAACGGGCGTGTGCTTTGTATGCATCTCATTGGTGCATGGTTGGTTTGGTTTGGGCGGCAAAACTGCTTCCCTGAAGGGTTGACAGGAGCCACAACAGGCTGCAGAAGAATTGACTCCAGCCATAACGGGTGTGTGCTTTGTATGCATCTCATTGGTGCATGGTTGGTTTGGTTTGGGCGGCAAAACTGCTTCCCTGAAGGGTTGACAGGAGCCACAACAGGCTGCAGAAGAATTGAC
The DNA here is from genome assembly GCA_963556185.1 of Pseudopediastrum boryanum. Lineage (NCBI taxonomy): Eukaryota > Viridiplantae > Chlorophyta > Chlorophyceae > Sphaeropleales > Hydrodictyaceae > Pseudopediastrum > Pseudopediastrum boryanum. The sequence goes on from OY744496.1 coordinate 6,001,553, forward strand.
TCCAGCCATAACGGGTGTGTGCTTTGTATGCATCTCATTGGTGCATGGTTGGTTTGGTTTGGGCGGCAAAACTGCTTCCCTGAAGGGTTGACTGGAGCTACAACAGGCTGCAGAAGAATTGACTCCAGCCATAACGGGTGTGTGCTTTGTATGCATCTCATTGGTGCATGGTTGGTTTGGTTTGGGCGGCAAAACTGCTTCCCTGAAGGGTTGACAGGAGCCACAACAGGCTGCAGAAGAATTGACTCCAGCCATAACGGGCGTGTGCTTTGTATGCATCTCATTGGTGCATGGTTGGTTTGGTTTGGGCGGCAAAACTGCTTCCCTGAAGGGTTGACAGGAGCCACAACAGGCTGCAGAAGAATTGACTCCAGCCATAACGGGCGTGTGCTTTGTATGCATCTCGTTAGTGCATGGTTGGTTTGGTTTGGGCGGCAAAACTGCTTCCCTGAAGGGTTGACAGGAGCCACAACAGGCTGCAGAAGAATTGACTCCAGCCATAACGGGTGTGTGCTTTGTATGCATCTCATTGGTGCATGGTTGGTTTGGTTTGGGCGGCAAAACTGCTTCCCTGAAGGGTTGACAGGAGCCACAACAGGCTGCAGAAGAATTGACTCCAGCCATAACGGGCGTGTGCTTTGTATGCATCTCATTGGTGCATGGTTGGTTTGGTTTGGGCGGCAAAACTGCTTCCCTGAAGGGTTGACAGGAGCCACAACAGGCTGCAGAAGAATTGACTCCAGCCATAACGGGCGTGTGCTTTGTATGCATCTCGTTAGTGCATGGTTGGTTTGGTTTGGGCGGCAAAACTGCTTCCCTGAAGGGTTGACAGGAGCCACAACAGGCTGCAGAAGAATTGACTCCAGCCATAACGGGTGTGTGCTTTGTATGCATCTCATTGGTGCATGGTTGGTTTGGTTTGGGCGGCAAAACTGCTTCCCTGAAGGGTTGACAGGAGCCATACCAGGCAGAAGAATTGACTCCAGCCATAACAGGCGTGTGCTTTGTATGCATCTCATTGGTGCATGGCTGGTTTGGTTTGGGCGGCAAAACTGCTTCCCTGAAGGGTTGACAGGAGCCACAACAGGCTGCAGAAGAATTGACTCCAGCCATAACGGGTGTGTGCTTTGTATGCATCTCATTGGTGCATGGTTGGTTTGGTTTGGGCGGCAAAACTGCTTCCCTGAAGGGTTGACAGGAGCCACAACAGGCTGCAGAAGAATTGACTCCAGCCATAACGGGCGTGTGCTTTGTATGCATCTCATTGGTGCATGGTTGGTTTGGTTTGGGCGGCAAAACTGCTTCCCTGAAGGGTTGACAGGAGCCACAACAGGCTGCAGAAGAATTGACTCCAGCCATAACGGGCGTGTGCTTTGTATGCATCTCGTTAGTGCATGGTTGGTTTGGTTTGGGCGGCAAAACTGCTTCCCTGAAGGGTTGACAGGAGCCACAACAGGCTGCAGAAGAATTGACTCCAGCCATAACGGGTGTGTGCTTTGTATGCATCTCATTGGTGCATGGTTGGTTTGGTTTGGGCGGCAAAACTGCTTCCCTGAAGGGTTGACAGGAGCCATACCAGGCAGAAGAATTGACTCCAGCCATAACAGGCGTGTGCTTTGTATGCATCTCATTGGTGCATGGCTGGTTTGGTTTGGGCGGCAAAACTGCTTCCCTGAAGGGTTGACAGGAGCCACAACAGGCTGCAGAAGAATTGACTCCAGCCATAACGGGCGTGTGCTTTGTATGCATCTCGTTAGTGCATGGCTGGTTTGGTTTGGGCGGCAAAACTGCTTCCCTGAAGGGTTGACTGGAGCTACAACAGGCTGCAGAAGAATTGACTCCAGCCATAACGGGTGTGTGCTTTGTATGCATCTCATTGGTGCATGGTTGGTTTGGTTTGGGCGGCAAAACTGCTTCCCTGAAGGGTTGACAGGAGCCACAACAGGCTGCAGAAGAATTGACTCCAGCCATAACGGGCGTGTGCTTTGTATGCATCTCATTGGTGCATGGTTGGTTTGTTTTGGGCGGCAAAACTGCTTCCCTGAAGGGTTGACTGGAGCTACAACAGGCTGCAGAAGAATTGACTCCAGCCATAACGGGTGTGTGCTTTGTATGCATCTCATTGGTGCATGGTTGGTTTGGTTTGGGCGGCAAAACTGCTTCCCTGAAGGGTTGACAGGAGCCACAACAGGCTGCAGAAGAATTGACTCCAGCCATAACGGGCGTGTGCTTTGTATGCATCTCATTGGTGCATGGCTGGTTTGGTTTGAGCGGCAAAACTGCTTCCCTGAAGGGTTGACTGGAGCTACAACAGGCTGCAGAAGAATTGACTCCAGCCATAACGGGCGTGTGCTTTGTATGCATCTCATTGGTGCATGGTTGGTTTGGTTTGGGCGGCAAAACTGCTTCCCTGAAGGGTTGACAGGAGCCACAACAGGCTGCAGAAGAATTGACTCCAGCTATAACGGGTGTGTGCTTTGTATGCATCTCATTGGTGCATGGTTGGTTTGGTTTGGGCGGCAAAACTGCTTCCCTGAAGGGTTGACAGGAGCCACAACAGGCTGCAGAAGAATTGACTCCAGCCATAACGGGCGTGTGCTTTGTATGCATCTCATTGGTGCATGGTTGGTTTGGTTTGGGCGGCAAAACTGCTTCCCTGAAGGGTTGACTGGAGCCACAACAGGCTGCAGAAGAATTGACTCCAGCCATAACGGGCGTGTGCTTTGTATGCATCTCATTGGTGCATGGTTGGTTTGTTTTGGGCGGCAAAACTGCTTCCCTGAAGGGTTGACTGGAGCTACAACAGGCTGCAGAAGAATTGACTCCAGCCATAACGGGTGTGTGCTTTGTATGCATCTCATTGGTGCATGGTTGGTTTGGTTTGGGCGGCAAAACTGCTTCCCTGAAGGGTTGACAGGAGCCACAACAGGCTGCAGAAGAATTGACTCCAGCCATAACAGGCGTGTGCTTTGTATGCATCTCGTTAGTGCATGGTTGGTTTGGTTTGGGCGGCAAAACTGCTTCCCTGAAGGGTTGACTGGAGCCATAACAGGCTGCAGAAGAATTGACTCCAGCCATAACGGGCGTGTGCTTTGTATGCATCTCATTGGTGCATGGCTGGTTTGGTTTGAGCGGCAAAACTGCTTCCCTGAAGGGTTGACTGGAGCTACAACAGGCTGCAGAAGAATTGACTCCAGCCATAACGGGCGTGTGCTTTGTATGCATCTCATTGGTGCATGGTTGGTTTGTTTTGGGCGGCAAAACTGCTTCCCTGAAGGGTTGACTGGAGCTACAACAGGCTGCAGAAGAATTGACTCCAGCCATAACGGGTGTGTGCTTTGTATGCATCTCATTGGTGCATGGTTGGTTTGGTTTGGGCGGCAAAACTGCTTCCCTGAAGGGTTGACAGGAGCCACAACAGGCTGCAGAAGAATTGACTCCAGCCATAACAGGCGTGTGCTTTGTATGCATCTCGTTAGTGCATGGTTGGTTTGGTTTGGGCGGCAAAACTGCTTCCCTGAAGGGTTGACTGGAGCCATAACAGGCTGCAGAAGAATTGACTCCAGCCATAACGGGCGTGTGCTTTGTATGCATCTCATTGGTGCATGGCTGGTTTGGTTTGAGCGGCAAAACTGCTTCCCTGAAGGGTTGACAGGAGCCACAACAGGCTGCAGAAGAATTGACTCCAGCCATAACGGGCGTGTGCTTTGTATGCATCTCATTGGTGCATGGTTGGTTTGGTTTGGGCGGCAAAACTGCTTCCCTGAAGGGTTGACAGGAGCCACAACAGGCTGCAGAAGAATTGACTCCAGCCATAACGGGCGTGTGCTTTGTATGCATCTCGTTAGTGCATGGTTGGTTTGGTTTGGGCGGCAAAACTGCTTCCCTGAAGGGTTGACTGGAGCCATAACAGGCTGCAGAAGAATTGACTCCAGCCATAACGGGCGTGTGCTTTGTATGCATCTCATTGGTGCATGGTTGGTTTGGTTTGGGCGGCAAAACTGCTTCCCTGAAGGGTTGACAGGAGCCATACCAGGCAGAAGAATTGACTCCAGCCATAACAGGCGTGTGCTTTGTATGCATCTCATTGGTGCATGGCTGGTTTGGTTTGGGCGGCAAAACTGCTTCCCTGAAGGGTTGACTGGAGCTACAACAGGCTGCAGAAGAATTGACTCCAGCCATAACGGGTGTGTGCTTTGTATGCATCTCATTGGTGCATGGTTGGTTTGGTTTGGGCGGCAAAACTGCTTCCCTGAAGGGTTGACAGGAGCCACAACAGGCTGCAGAAGAATTGACTCCAGCCATAACGGGCGTGTGCTTTGTATGCATCTCATTGGTGCATGGTTGGTTTGGTTTGGGCGGCAAAACTGCTTCCCTGAAGGGTTGACAGGAGCCATACCAGGCAGAAGAATTGACTCCAGCCATAACAGGCGTGTGCTTTGTATGCATCTCATTGGTGCATGGCTGGTTTGGTTTGGGCGGCAAAACTGCTTCCCTGAAGGGTTGACAGGAGCCACAACAGGCTGCAGAAGAATTGACTCCAGCCATAACGGGCGTGTGCTTTGTATGCATCTCATTGGTGCATGGTTGGTTTGGTTTGGGCGGCAAAACTGCTTCCCTGAAGGGTTGACAGGAGCCACAACAGGCTGCAGAAGAATTGACTCCAGCCATAACGGGCGTGTGCTTTGTATGCATCTCGTTAGTGCATGGTTGGTTTGTTTTGGGCGGCAAAACTGCTTCCCTGAAGGGTTGACTGGAGCCATAACAGGCTGCAGAAGAATTGACTCCAGCCATAACGGGCGTGTGCTTTGTATGCATCTCATTGGTGCATGGTTGGTTTGGTTTGGGCGGCAAAACTGCTTCCCTGAAGGGTTGACTGGAGCTACAACAGGCTGCAGAAGAATTGACTCCAGCCATAACGGGTGTGTGCTTTGTATGCATCTCATTGGTGCATGGTTGGTTTGGTTTGGGCGGCAAAACTGCTTCCCTGAAGGGTTGACAGGAGCCACAACAGGCTGCAGAAGAATTGACTCCAGCCATAACAGGCGTGTGCTTTGTATGCATCTCATTGGTGCATGGCTGGTTTGGTTTGGGCGGCAAAACTGCTTCCCTGAAGGGTTGACAGGAGCCACAACAGGCTGCAGAAGAATTGACTCCAGCCATAACAGGCGTGTGCTTTGTATGCATCTCATTGGTGCATGGCTGGTTTGGGTTGGGCGGCAAAACTGCTTCCCTGAAGGGTTGACAGGAGCCACAACAGGCTGCAGAAGAATTGACTCCAGCCATAACAGGCGTGTGCTTTGTATGCATCTCATTGGTGCATGGCTGGTTTGGTTTGGGCGGCAAAACTGCTTCCCTGAAGGGTTGACTGGAGCTACAACAGGCTGCAGAAGAATCGACTCCAGCCATAACGGGTGTGTGCTTTGTATGCATCTCATTGGTGCATGGTTGGTTTGGTTTGGGCGGCAAAACTGCTTCCCTGAAGGGTTGACAGGAGCCACAACAGGCTGCAGAAGAATTGACTCCAACCATAACGGGCGTGTGCTTTGTATGCATCTCATTGGTGCATGGTTGGTTTGGTTTGGGCGGCAAAACTGCTTCCCTGAAGGGTTGACTGGAGCCACAACAGGCTGCAGAAGAATTGACTCCAGCCATAACAGGCGTGTGCTTTGTATGCATCTCATTGGTGCATGGCTGGTTTGGGTTGGGCGGCAAAACTGCTTCCCTGAAGGGTTGACTGGAGCCATAACAGGCTGCAGAAGAATTGACTCCAGCCATAATGGGCGTGTGCTTTGTATGCATCTCATTGGTGCATGGTTGGTTTGGTAGCACTGAGCAAGGCAGTTAACTGCTTGGCTTGGTGTAGTGTTGAGACCGTATGAAGCTTTTGGACAGGAACTGTGAGTATGCCATTGGGGCCTGAGTTGGTTCCTTGTGGGTGGGGCTGCCCCCATCGGCGCCCCACCTTGGTGAAGCCATTTGATGATCGGCTAATCTTGGAGTATGAGCTGCACATCTGATTGCACCTGAGAGTGGAAAGTTGCTTTTGCAATAATACAGACCTAGGTGGTGGTGAAGGCGGGCTTGGAGCTGGCATGTGGTTCTAAATCCCTTCTGGCAAGTATGTGATATGCATCATGTGAATGGTAGTGGGCCTATCTATATTAGGTAAGGGCCCGCTCCCTTAACATATGCAAGAAGGGATTTCCCCCCTTCTCTGCGTAGTTCTCTCTCTCTCTCTCTCTCTCTGCATCATGTGATATGCATCATCCAGTGTCTCCACATTGTTAAGAGGAACTTCTTTGAAGCTGGAGGTGTCCATGAGTCAGTTACCATACATAATTTAGGTAAAGTGACTATAACGGTCATACTCTCCATGGTCCTAATTGTAGTGGTCACCCAAGGTTCTGTGTGGTTATAGTCGTTTTACTGAATGTTCACCTAAGGCCCACAGTTGTAACGGTACAGTCATGGTTAGTTGCAGACTACCTGTAGTCTTTGGCGTGTGAGCTCAATACAGCTGCTAGCTCAGTTGACATATATACCCAGTCATCCCATAGCTAACTAGGCAGATGCAACACCAGTGACTGAGCAAGGTTGCCATGGGACGCTATCACCGGATTTCATTGACCGGACACGCTGCCATTATTGCTCGATGATGTGCATCAGCCCGATGGTGCTAAACCATTTTCGAGGGTTCTCCCCTTATTAGATGATATAAATATATGTGCAGTAGCTATTTGACCCCACATACACATACCGCCGGAGTGATCAACCGGTGACTTTACATGCACTCTAAGGACTTCAGAACGTGTACAGTCAGACTGGGCATTGCCCTACCAACGGGCATATCCCCAGTATACACACGTGCACCAATTGACGTGAGCTAAACGCTGAAGTGACTCTCTGGCTGTAGCTGCAACCAATCCAACCCAGCTGCAACCAATGCTACTCTTACTCAAAACCGCAGGAGTCCCTTGTACCCCCAACCAAATTCTGCATCATGAACATGCAAAGTGCACACTTTCATATGTTACGATACCACCAAGCAGAGTGCCAGTGCCTGTTCCCATGTGACCGTTTTCTTACCGTTTTCTTAGCTGCACAAGGTAAGTTCAGAGTCACTATTGCTCTGTTAACAAAGTAAAGATTGGGATCTGATCACTCAGAACAAACAACAGAACTTTGCCAAGCCAAGCGCCGCCCTTGACCAACCCCACCCTCCTGTTGAGTAATGCACGGAGCACTCCCTAGGCATTGTTGATGCTTTGGAGCATACGATGATTTCAAGCTAAGCAAGTGCCAGTACAAAAGTTTAATCCAAATGCCCATATCATCACATGCATGCAGGCTGAGATTAGGCTAATCACGCTATGCATGCTAGACCCACATATGAAGTCACAGCATGGTTCTTTGCAACTCCTGCAATCAATGCACTGGCAAGGTTGCTATTAAAGGGTACTAGTTGCCTCCGCTATAGGCATTACGCAAGACAGGGAGGTGGGGCGGCCATCCAAAAGAACATACATTGGGTTATACAGGTCACTGTGCAAAGCGGGGTTAGGCATCACAAGTCGCACACCCTCATCTTGAAGAAACTATGCATTCTCGTCGGTCAGTCACTTGATGATCTACCACAAGCCTGTTTGGCAAGCTTTAGATTGGCTGATAGCCGAGTGTTTGGCATGAAACACTGGGGTTGCCATAGGTTGTCAGTTCAGTCTTCTATGTTGTCTCAGGAGCACCTTCCGGCAAGGCTCCATGGTGTGTTTAACGTCCACCAAACAGAGCAGCCAAGCCAGACACCCGGGGCTCAGCCACGTGGTAACCACCTGTGTCAAGAGAAGGCGTGTAAAGGTAAGTCAAAAGCACCACATACTCCTTTCTGCAGTCTTTGGCAAAGCAATTTTGCTGGCTCTATTATATCAGTAAGGTACAAGGAGATCTTTCAGAGCTGCATGTTTGCTGGATGTCCGTAACAAAGAACCCAAGGTAGTAATGTAGTCCTGGCAGTTGAACAAGCGTGGAGGTGATCATGCAGAATACTTTAGACACAGATTGTAAAAAGGAGTTTGATTGAGGCGAGGTGGCTAGAAGTCGGTTACTCTTTGTAGTCACAGGTTGTGAATGGGACCCTATGAAAGCAAGTGATGCGGTTGCTTGCACCCACATGCAATAGGCAGCCAACAAAGGAATGAGTCCCAGCAAAAGCAATGCATGCAGGCATCTGCTTTGGCACAATGCAACTGAAAATCATAATTGCAACAAAGCTTTCTGACGTAGTTAGAAACTAAGACAGGTGTATACTTATGACCAATTTGGTTGGGTAAAAAGCAAGCAAACCTGGGGGAGCATCACACAGTACCAAACTTTTGGCGGTCTATCACTCACCTAGGAGGCTACCGACGCCCTTCATTGTCACCGTGGTCTTCAGGGCAGCATTGGCAGCAACAGCAGTCTTAGCAACCTTGGTGGTGGCAGCAGCCTTAGCAGCGGCCTCGGCCAGCTCAGCACCGCTGGCAGCAACGGCAGCCTTGGAAGCAACAGCGGTCTTAGCAGCAATGGTGGCAGCAACTTTGGCGGCAGCAGCAGTGGAGAGGGTAGCCTTGGCAGCTGCGGCCTTAGTAGCGGCATCCTTGGCGACGGCTCCCTTCAGGGCAGCCTTGCTTGCGCCATGCGCAGCAACGGAGCCGATCACATCCTTAGGACCAGCGAGCAGACCGTGGGTGAGGACAGCAGTGCCGAAGGTCTTCTTGGCCTTAGCACCGGTCAAGGCAGTCTTGGCGGTGGCAGCAGCGACAGCGGTGCTGCTGGCCTTCACGGCGATGGCTGAGCCAGCGGCAGTCTTAGCGGCAATGCCGGTGGCGGCAACAGCAGCGGCCTTGGTGGCAGCGGTGGCAGCAGCAGCCTTCTTGGTCACGGCGGCGTGCTTGGCAGCAGCCTTAGCGAGCTCGACCTTGCTGACCTTGGCAGCGCCGACGGCGGCGGCTGTGGCAATGCTGGACTTCTTCAGAGCACCGGCACCTGGGTAAAGGCAGCATGATATTATCATTTTTATCATTGTTGTTGTTATCATCACAATTTGTCATAAGCCATAGCAAGTAAATGTGTTACAACAGCGTGGCGGAACAGATTAGAGTTGTCTCGGCGTGCAACCAGAAAAACGACAACATATGCCTAGAGATGAGGTCCAGCAGTAGCTCAAAAATCACCGAAGACATCAGTATGGTCAGTGGTATGTGAAACCTGAAACACAGTACCTGCTACCCTGCCTTACATACATCCTAAAGGATAAGAGCTCGGAAGCATGAGGGCCAGCATGGGCTGGACCTTGAGGTGTAGGCTGGATGGCTTGATCATACACTTTTCTAGGACTTCCTGAGCACTTAGGGAAGTGTCCGTACTACCCCCCTTGCTCAGGCAGCTGCCTCATGCATCATTTGGGAATACCCAGTCAACTGAATCGAGGTAGAAAGGTTATTGAACACACTGCCAGAATCAATGCTATACTGCTAAGCTTGGCGTTTGGGCAGCTCATCCCGCGACAGGATTCCAAGATAGATGTAACATGGATCGTGCGTGCCCGCCCAGACCTACCGACAATGCCACCCATCAGGAGCCCATCATAGCTGGACCCCTCCTCGATTCCAGCGTGACCGAGCAAACCAAGAGCCAAAGGTGCCACTGCATAGCAATAAAAAAGCAAAGACGCATCAGATTGCAGGTAAAGGTCGGGTAGATGCATTGTGGTTGCCACATCTAAGATGTGGTAATGTTGACGCGCGTAAGTTCTATCAGGGGAATCAGGTCCCATGCCGGTACTTCAAGCCAGACATGCATGCAGGTTTATGCCATCGTGCATCTGTGCCAGCTGACCTCCTAAAAGCGCCATCACCGAATCCGCCCGTCACGTGTGGATGCATGTTACTTATTACGTACCTTCCTCAAGCTGAGCCTGGACGGCAGCGCATCCAACCAGGGCCAAGAGGGCGATGGAGAAAGCTCCGACGCGATACATGGTTGAGGTTGTGGTGGTCTGCTGCACTGATGGTCGAGCAGTAGGGACTACTACCGTTTGGCCGATGGGTATGCCACGGTTGCAGTTGAGCAAATCAGGGACACTTATACACAGCTGATCCTGACAGATAACGTCTAACTCATGGTGGATTGTAGAGGTACACACTGCTGGCCGTTGATCTATAAGGTGGATACCGCCTTGTCACTTGATGCGGTCACATTGAGTGGTAAGGCCACCGCATCATAATGAGTAAGGGTTATGCAGCATCCCGTCAGCAGGTATGTCACCAATTTATGCATTTGCTCACGATCCGGCACGCGATCCGGCATGCTGCGGCCATGCCACTTGTTTGTCGGGTTCAGGCGGATGAAGGCGTGCTTGTGCGTGTAGGCTTGCAGGCAGTTTCACGACACCAGGCTGAAATCGTGTCGAGACGCTATGTCTTTTGCGGTGATACATGGCCTGGTTTAAAGACGGATCGGAACCAGCCCAGCCACTGCCTCAAGTATCCCTTCAGTCCGGCTCCGTATACCAATCAATGAAATAAGTGAGGTGCTGAGTGCACTTCATCCCGAAAGAAAGCTGCAGGTAGGGCAGGCATTGCAGTCTGCTCTGACTTGGTCGACTGACCATGGAATTACAGCCTGTGCACTATTCTGCTGTGATGTATCGCAGACCTGCTTACTTATGTCTTGCAGACCTGCATTGATGGTGTAGTTAGTTCTGGCCGCTTCATGCAAGTTTCACTTCGAGCGGACTTCATAGCTGAGATTTTGAAGGTGTACGTGACTAAAAATCACAACACGGCTTTGAATCACAACCTCGCCTCAATAGAACTTCCTTTCACAACACGGCTTCGTAGGGTGCAGCCCCTGTGCAGCAAGCTGGCCCTAAAGTGGCATTCAAGGACCGTGAGTGCCTAATTTCTGACGAGTGCTAGATGGCCGGCCGGCTCTAATGTCTCCCAAGCTAATGGATTCGTTTTAAAAAAGTGCAAGTGTCCGTGCTGATACAGTGTAAAAGGAAGTTCTATCCCCTGCATGGGTTTCTATCACAGTCACATCGTCCATATGTGTGTTGTGGTCCTTCTTCACAAGGGACGGCTGGCCATGGTTTGGCCGTATACGTTCAGAACGACATTCATGTCCGGTATCAGGTTAAGTTACGAAAGTTATCTCCATATGTGATCTGGCTCCAATTCTCCACCGCTGTTGGTAGGCTCATTCTCGGTACGGTGTATGTTCCGCAGAACAGCACAGCAATGCACGAGGTGTATGACACATTATTGTCTGAAATAGGTGCCTTTCAGGCATCTGGAGCACAGGTGCTCTGCATAGGTGACTTCAATGCACATGTTGGGGATTTGGATGATAGGGGTTTAGATCCTTCTGGTCGACCGATTGGACTGGCATGCCGCCGTGGTCCTGACTCTCATGCGATGAATAGCTCTGGGCAATGTTTGATAAACTTATGTTTGACCACTGGTACCCTCCTCTGTACAGGACGGGGCGCTGGTGGGGGTGTGGCTGTGCCGATTGTACCGTCTTTTACTGCTCGTGGAGCACAGACCCGCCCAGATCATTGTTTGGTATCAGCCGGTCTGCTGCCTAGGGTTCTGAACCCTGTTGTACTTAGTCATGTCCATGGTAGTGACCACCTGCCCATGTCTATGGGGCTTGCTCTGTCATCTTTGGAGAGTGTGGGGTCTCCTTCTGCTTTTGGGCAAACAGAACCCATGGTGCGATTAGTGTGGGATGAGGCAAAGCGTATGGACTTTTATTCTGCACTTGAGACAGACCCAGCAGTGATTGCTCTGCTTGCAGATGCCCAAACAGCTACTCTATCTTCTGAGACACTGGATCAGTCTGTCCAGTTGCTTGGGCAGGCCCTTTTCCAGGCAGCCAAGGTGGTTGGGATGAAAATTCGTGCGGTGTCTAGCTCTTGTCGGCGTAAAAAGGTCCATCAGCCATGGTTTGATGATGAGTGCAAGGCCGCCGTGCGGGCCCTTCGTGGTGTGGCTGTCACAGCTGAGCAGACCAAGCAGCTTCGCAGTCTCTATCAGCGCAAGAAGCGTCAGCATGCAGGACAGCAATACTCCAGGTTTGAGCAGCTGTGTCGGTCTCAGCCCACATACTTCTGGAAGGCCCTACGCCGTGGCATTGCCCAATCCAGCCCTGTTGTGCCTACAGCTGATGAATTTGCCCAGCACTTTTCCAGCGTCTTCAGTGGGCCGCCTGTGAGGCCCCCCTTGCCATCCTTGGCACCTCCTACAACAGAAGACTTAGATGACTTGTTTGGGGATGATGAACTTCAAAGTGCCTTCAAGCGACTTAAACGCCGGGCCTCTCCTGGTAAAACAGGCCTCCCAGTGCCTGCTCTGGCTGCCTACCCTGTTCGATATTTGATACAATCCATTCTACGAGCTGTGCACTTAGCTGGCAAGGAGCCCGCTGAGATGAGTCTTGCCTTGTTGAATCCTATATATAAGCGTGGGGACCATTCTCAGGAGGTTAACTACCGCCCTATAGTGGTGTCCTCACTACTCCACAAGTTATATGCAAATTGCTTGGGTTCTGGGGTGTATGTGGCCCACACTCAGTACAGTCACCAGCATGGTGACATGTTCCCCCGGCAAGCAGGGTTCTTGCCTGATCGGAGTACCCTTCATAATATGTTTGTTGTGCAGCATTTGGCTCATCATGCGCTCACTACCAATCGTCTCATGTATGTGGTATTCTTGGATGTCTCGGCCGCATATGATACTACTGATCATGGCAAATTGGTGGAAACTCTCCTCCAGTTGGAGTTTCCCGAACATCTTGTGCGAGGGATTGCAGGCATGTACCAGGGTTTGCGCTATCAGGTGGTTACCAATGGAGTTGTTGCAGAGCCTTTCCATGTTGGTATTGGGGTCAAGCAAGGATGCCCCCTGAGCCCCATGTTATACAATTTGTATGTCCAGCCACTAAGTGGAGCATTAAGTGCACTTGATAAGGGGCCATGCTTCCCTGGTCTTCCTGGGTGCCATCCGGACTATCATTATGCTGATGATGCTGCTCTCATGGCAGAGTACCTCCCCGACTTGCAGGCTTTGCTGACCCATACTAATGTCGTGCTCGCTGCTCGCAATCTTAAGCTGTCAGTGCCTAAGTGTATCGGACTCGTTTTGGGTTTGCAGGCGGGAGCTCCAGTTGGTGAATGTTCTTTGAGTCTTGGTTCCGCGCCCCTTGCATCAGCTTCACCTACTGAGGGGACACGCTATCTTGGCCTAATTTATGACACAGCAGCCTCTGCGGGCACTATGGCAGCTCACAGGGCCTCCTGTTTTTCCTCTTCTTTTCATGCTGCTACTGCTCAGATGCGTGCGGCACCAGACTTTCCCTGTGCACTCCCAGCCTTCTTGAAATTGTTGCACACTGTTATGGAGCCAGCTGGTTTGTATGGGTGTGAACTCTGGGGCCTTCTATCTATTCCGGGTTTGTGGTCGTCTGGTTGGACCCTAGCTAAATTCTATAGCCTTACCGATCCTTTGGAGGTTAAGCGGTGCCGTCTGGTCCGTCAGTGGTTGCAGCTCCCTCAGTCTGTGCCTCTTTTGCCTTTGTTACATGAGCTTGGATCTGAACCTCTTGTGCATTGCTATGTTCGGCGTGCTGTTCGTTTTTATAACTGCCTTGTTGAGTTGGATGCTGCTTCAGTGTATCGAAGTGCTCTGCAACAGAACATTGATGATGCTCTCTCCACTCGCTCCCGTGCCCATAACTTTGTGGGGGCTCTTTTTCAGGTGCTACGGATCCTTTTGCCCCGTGAAGGTGGTCTTACTCGCACCTTGCGAGCTTGCCTGCCTTTGGATATTGATGGCATTGATGAGGCATTGCATACTCGGTACACTGAGCACATTCAGCGTCTGTCCCAGGTTGTCAATGGTCCTGGGTCCCGTACTGGTCTGTATTTCAGGGTTGTTGGTACACATGTTTTGGGCGTTGTCCCTTCTTTTTACTCATGTCGACTGTCTCATGGTGTGTTGGTACGTTTCTTGCGTTTTCGTCTTGGTTGCCATCATTTGCGTATCCATACTGGGCGTTGGCTTCCGCCCCTCCTTCCGCATTCTCAACGCACATGTTTGCGGTGTAGCTCCACAGTAGTTGATGATGAGGCGCATTGTTTGTTCATGTGTGAACACCCCACAATTGTTGAGGCTAGAGATTTGTTTCTGGCAGCTGTGGTTCCCCCCGTGGCCGCGTTGTCCTCGCTCAGGTATGCTGATTTCTGGGCACTGTCAGCCACTGGCTGTGTCCCTCTCTCGGCCTTGGTCAAGTATGTGGCCGTGTGTGTTCGTGTCTGTTGGTACTGCCATCAGTCCGGTGGTACTGATGTGGTGGACTTACCGGATATCTTGCTCCCGGCAGGTCAATATTTGGATCTGTTTGATTCGGAGTCGGAGACAGATGTTCCTAGTGATTCGTCTGATGAGGAACTGGTTGAAGTCTAGATAGCTACATGTTTGGGTATTCGCCTTGGTTGGTGTGCTGGCCGTCTTGGGTGGTACATATGCGGTGGACTTACTGGACATCCTGCTTGGTTGGTGCTCTGGATTGTGTTTGATTTGGATACACCCATCAGTCTCCTGCTGGTGATTTGTTTGCCGTGTCCGTAGTTGGATGTCTGCTTGGGTATTCCTCTTGCTTGGTGGTATGGATTCCATTGTTTTTGGACCCATCCGATGGTGTGTTTGGTCGTTTCGACCTAGCAGCCCTTTGCGGTTGCCGCACCTTAAATTTTTGTTTGTTTGTTTTGTTTCTATTGAGTGTGAGCTAAGTATCAGGTGCATCACTGGCAGCAGAGCTTTACCATATCTAGTCAAAGCTTGGCCATAGCGAGCTGTCTTCAGATAGATTCCGTGCAGCCCCTGTAACAGCAGCTTTGAGCCAGCCAGGCCTTGGGTGCGATGCAGATTACAGTACCCAAGGCTAGTGATTCAGATGAGTACTCTCAAGGCGGCCCTCCTTGAGTGTTAGCTCTCAGCTCTTGCATTTCTCGTACCTAGCTTGCTGCATCATGTGCTCGTATGTCCTGTCCATTCTGTTATACTCATGGTTTCTTTTGTTGCTTAGACATGCAACTAGCTTAGTGCCTCTGTGTATATTGTATATTGTAAGGTCTAGGGTCTGGGCTGTGCTACATAGAGTGTCCGGCAAGTTTTTGGCAGTACGGAACCATAGGACTGACTACTAACTGACTTTTAGCCACCTCGTCTGAATAGAACTTCCTTATACAGTATACTTTGCACCTTGCAGCTTGCAACTATCGACTGGATGAACTCTCTTTGAGCTTGGCAGCCCACGGGGGCTGAATGTACCACGTTTCTGATTAAAGAAATAATCTTCAAGGGTGAAACATCACCACTTGTTTAATAGTGGAGCTTGGGACCCTCCAAGGTCCGTTTACTCACAATGGACAATATGCACCGTGTAAAAGAACAACCATCACACTCCAAAGGCAGAGTGCTTTTGAACAGCTGCCAACAGACCAATACAGTAAACAGATGGTCTCTGCACTACTTGCTGTCTCCCTTTGAACAGGCTAAGCCACCCACACATACAGGTGTACAGCAGCAACAAATTGGGAGCTACTGCTAGTCGGTGCTGTAAAAGAGAAGGACTATTGAGGCCAGGTGTCTAGAAGTCGGTTAATAGTCAGTCGGTGCTGTGACTCCCAACACACAGGATAGATAGCAACGTATCTGCGCACAGTATGCAAGCAACTGTGCTGAGACCTGAGCTTGTAGCTGCCACATCCTCTGTCCAGCCTGCATCTCATCCACAAATATTACTACAATATGATCTTTGGCACTTTTGCAGCCATTCAGAGCTAACGGCTCAGAGTATTGTAGCTCACAGGAATGATGCTGATATGGGGTGGAGGACCATCCTCAATAAAACACAGTACAGTGCATATGCCTGCAGCTCCTACACTGCACAAATCCTACCTAATGATACCCATACCTGGCATCTGTTGCATCAATTTGATCTGCATGCTCCAGGAATGAAATCTCCAGCTGGTCGACTGCTTCTATGTCCTAGAGGTACGGATGATGGTTACATGCACCAGATTTTCCAGATGTTGCATCAGTTCTCACATTGCTCAATCATGCCTTACGTGCAACACTGCGCTACCCCTAATGCTCAACCTATGCGGCACAACATCCTGCTGTACCGTGCTACTTCAGGCTTACGAAGCCCATCAGATGCTGCCTTAGTCAATGAGCTCCTTCTCCGCTCCTCTTGTTTAGCCCAGGAAGCCATAGCCCACGGGCAGGGGCACAGCAGCACCTGGTACAGAACAGGGATAACACACAGTGAAACTTTGATCAGAACATCACAGCAAGGATCAAACCAAACGAAAGTAGAGAGTGTAGAGAGCACAGATAGCATGAGTACAGCAAGGGCATTGGGGGAAGAAGAAACATTAGCAGGTGCCAAGCAGTAGAGATGCTCGCTCCAGAATGTTATATGCTTGTCCCAGAGTTGCTGCTGATATACTAAAATGTTCCGTTTCCCCCTAAGGGTTACAGTGGGCAATGTTATTTGTTCCCAGCATCGGTGATTTCAAGCACTCACCTAACATGGCAGCACCCCCAAGAGTAGCAGCACCAGCACCAAGGGTAGCAGCGGCAACACCACTCTGCAGTGCAGCACTTGCTGCAACAGCGGCTGTGGCAGCCTTTCCAGTAGCATGTGTCCTTGCAGCAGCAGCAGCTACGGCAGCACCGCTCGCCTTCACTGCAGCATCAGCGGCCACGAAAGTCCCGGCTGCGACGAGGTTGGCTTTCTGGGCAGCAGCAAAGGTTGCCGTGGTGTCAATGGCAGCCTTGGTCCGGATGGCGCCATCTACAGCAACGGTTGTGGCCAGGGCACCTTTGCTTGCGGCAGCAATGCCAACAGTCCCGGCAGCGACGGCAGGGTGAACCAGCAGGCCGTGACTCAAGACGCTGGTGGTCACGGCCTTCCCAGCAATGGTGGTGGCCACAGCACTGGTGGTGGCGGCCTTAGCAACGGCGGCACCGCTAGCGTGCACGGCCATACCAGCGGCAGCGGCAGTGCCAGCGGCGACGGTGTTGGCAGCCTTGGCGGCGGCAGCAGTGGCGGTGGTGGCAGCAATGGCCTGGTTGGTGACTGCGGCGTGCTTGGCCAAAGATGCGGTCAGCTCAGCCTTGCTGGCCGTGTGGGCGGCGAGACTTGCGCCAGCAACAGCTACTGAGTGGGATACGGCAGCGGCACCTGCGGCAAGAGGAGGCAGCAGTGTAGTGCTCATTTAGAAGCATGTCATGGACAAACTGAAGCTTTAAAATAAGGTGCTGTCAATTTTATGCTGTGGTTCATGTGTTCAGTGTTAATAGGAAGCCTAAGTGACTCCACAATTCTGCTGCAGTAGGTGCGCCAGGGGGTTTCATGAGGTTTGTCTCAACACGTGTCCTCGTCATTCACTGCATTGACTAAATTCTGTTTGCCCTGAAGGCTTAGAACCGTTTGAAAGTTACAAGAAGCAAACAGAATCCGTAGGCAACGCGAGGCTCAATGTTAGCAAGAAGTCTTAAGAGTCTATATATACATGGTACGGACCAGCAGTTCAAGGCAACGCAGAGGGCTTGAGGACGTAGTATCTATCTGTAGTGTCTACGTACCTACAGCTGGAGCTACGAGACCTGCTGCACCGACAAGGCCAGCGCCGGCGAGCCCAGCACCGGCAAGACCGGCGCCAGCAAAGCCAGCGCCTGTAAGGCCAGAACCGGCAAGACCAGCCCCAGCAAGGCCAGCGCCCACAAGGCCTGCGGCAGAATTTCTCCCGGGTCAGATTTGATCACAACGACTGCAGAACAATCTATCTTACGGAGGAATTTTGTCACTACCATGGGCACATCTATCACATCGCACCGGGTCCATCGGCAGGACTGGCCACCGTTACTTGCTATGGTACATGTGAGCTACCGTTACTATGTGAAGTACATATTGCACAGAGATGCAGTAGCTTCATTTGTATCTCGTTTATGGCAAAGGAACGAGCATGCTTACCAGTCTCGAACTGTGCGAATGCCTGAGAGCAGCCCAAGAGCACCACCAAAGCGACGCAAACCGTGCGGGCCATGCTTAAAGTTGTCGAGTTTCTAGACAGGTAAGGTGCAGTTGCTCTTGGCATGTTCCTTGCAGTGGGAGCTAAGAGCTGTAAGATAGAGTGTTGCTGTGGGACAGAAGCACAAGAGGTGTATCTCGTGTACCTTGCCCTCTTGGCAAGTTCGGTGGATTTACAGTCCATCGAACCAGTCAAGAACTCCTCCCTGGATGAAAGGATTACTGGGGTCTCAGAACAGTTCCGTGGTGCGTGGTTACCGGGTCACATCGCATCACATCAACACTAACGGACACCAGCGAAGACGGCAAGGAAAGCTTCGGTTGGCCAGAACACACATGATATGGCCATACGTTCTGCAAGGATAGAATCGAACTACGTTTGAGACCTTGTGGGGGAGTTCAATGGCTTCAAAGCCATCGCTGTTCCGAAGCATGGCAGTACAGCCGGTTCCGTCACAGCGAAGCACAACTGACCGGTTCCGTAACCGACAACAGAGAGGGCGTTCTCACCAAATTGTTCAAGCTATGAAGCTCCGATAATGCGTGTTGGCCAGGCCTAGCCGATCGCAGCATCCACCCGTCCTGCTCACAGGTGGGTGCCTTTGAAGCCAGAACCGCTCATCATCGAGCGGAGACTTGGCCAGACGGTCAGATAGAGCTGCGATTTCACTTGATGTTGGAAGCTGAGTAGATAAGTGCTACTGATAAGCTGAGCTGTGGGTCTTGGAGGTGTGGGTCTTCTTAGCAATGAAGTGCCCTGAAACAATCGCGGTATATCATCACTCAGACCTTTCAATGGCTAAGTCCATTGATATTGTGCACAGTAGGCTGTAAACACAGACTGGTAATAGCAAATGCTCGCTACAGCGAGATGTGGGCACACCAAACAATGCCCATGGGCATATGACCACCATGCCAGCATAGGCAGCATCGTTGCTCATACCAACAGAAACAGCCCTTGCCCAAAAACAGTGCAACTGGACCGAAATCTATCAAACGGCATCAACAAACAGACAATACAGGACTTTCCCCAAGAGCAGCAGCTTGACAGAATTCATGCCCAAGTCATCTTTTCAAGAGGACGACCCCAGCGCTAAAGCTCATTCATTGTCCATAACTTCCATGTGTTTTGTGCCTAGACAGCAACTCTGGAACAAAATACCGCCCGTGGTTGGGCGAGCCCACACCACGCACATGATTGGCCAGCCAAGGGGACACCCTCTTCCATTCCAGGGATGCATTCGCTCAAGATACGCCCCGTGCTGCAACCACCTAAAGATGGAGCCCATTTAGTGCTAGACAGAACAGTTCAGACCCAATGCTTTATGTTCCAGCATGTAGGCTAAGATCACATCCATTCACAGAGGCCATATGTTCTGAAGCTGCTGATGTCTTATCTGCATCAGAAAAGTGATGTAGTGAGTGCTAGGCAGTCGCCACATTTACTGATTGCTTCACATAAAAAAGTGACAGCAGTAACTACCTTCTTGTAAGCTCCTTGCAAACATATAAACAGTGACATTTCAGAAGCATGCACTACCTAGCCTAAGGCATGCATGCAGCAGCACAGCCGTTGGCTGCCAGTCTCCACAGAAGAGCTAGCAATCTTGACGTAGAAGAGAAGTCCTATTGAGGCCAGGTGTCGAGGCTTATCGGTTAATAGTCTGTCGTGACTAAAAGTTGACGTGAAGCTTCTTCATTCAGGGCTTCTAGGGCTGCTTGACCACGGGCCTCCCATTCTGGTCAGCGGGGATTAAAGCGGGGACAACCTTCACCTGATCCCCCCTCTCAGCAACAATGGCACCTCCATCCTTCTTAGGGTATATGACGGTAATGGCATCCTCTGGGATGTCGGGAAGGCCTCCATTGAGAGGGCGGGCAATGCTGCCGTCTGGGTCGGGCAGATTGCGAATTTGAAGGCGTCAGCGGGGATCTCAAAGTACTCTTTGAACATGCGGCCCACACGCTGGGTAAGCGCTGCGTCCTGTCAGTGGGGGGAAAGTAGCACAAGACAGAAAAAATTAAGGTGTGGCTGCACTGACGCAGCTGGGTTGAAACCACCAAACATACCGGGGAAAACCCCTTTTCCCAACCAACGGGAACAGGAAACACCAAGAGCAGTTATGGCCAGCTTGAGATTGTGAGAAGGGTTCCTTGCGATTGGTGTCAAGATCACACTGAGCGCTTACCTTTAGAGCAGAGCAACCCTTTGACTGCAGCTAAGTACTAGTTTCGGCAGAGGGATCAGTGCCTGTTCAGATTTTGCAGTGCTTTTGCATGAGGATATGGAAGCCTTCCAACCAGCCAGACAGTGACCCAATAGATTATCCAATTAAAGATTATTACCCAATGGCCCCATCAAAGTTGGGCGCCAGTGAGGGGAGCGCCACCCACAGGCCGCGCCAACTTAGGCCCCAACAGCACACTCAACGTTCCTGCCCAAAGTGTCTCCCTGTGGCTGCCAACAGCCCTCCCTTGATCCCTTGCGTATGTTAGGCTTGAACAGGATCAAACTAAATGGGATGTGTCACCTGCCCAGGCCTTACCTTCTGGCATTGTATGCACCAGCAGCAACAATTGTGTCAAGCCTAAACCCTAAATTCCAATGAGCGCCATCCTATCTGTACAGGCACACCATCACCCCAGTGGTCCCAAACCTTAAACCCTTATCATGCGCTTACCTTGTACAGGTAGACCACACCCTCATAGAAGTACGGGCCCAAAGCAGTCTTGGCCTCCTGCCTGGGGAACTCAGGTGCGAGGTAAAAGGTGCCCTGGGGGGTCTGCAGCTTGCCCCAAATAGGGAACTTTTGACCGTTGGGTGCAATGTAGTATTTACTTGGAGTGTAAGTCATAGAGGGGCCCATGGAGTAGTGGGTCTCAAAGCCGCCCTTCACCTATGTGCAATATGTTGGCAGAGGAGGCGGGGTCTTCAGGTAGGTGTCCTTGCTAATGGGTCAGGGATTTAGGCCAAGGAGCTGCTGTCCAATACATCACATAAATGTGACACCCAACTGCTCGGTAGAAGTGCAGTGGATCACCTCTAGATTGCTTTTGTTTGAGGCAGAGGGTTTCCAGTCTGTGGGTGAATGTGCAACCACATGATAGCTAGCTCTCAACCATTAGCTAGCTGTGCAAGAAGGAGATGAAGAGCTACACCAAGCTGAAACAGGAAGCGGGGGGGGGGGGGGGGAGAGCCTCCACTGCAGTCCCAACCCCCACGGAAGTTACGGGAGAGGCAACTGAGGGTAGTGCGCTAGCTCCATATCCCCTACCGTGCTTGCTGTCCATTGCTACTTGCATACTTGTTGCCCGGGAGCCAGACTCTCAAACTAGGTCCTACAAACTCAGGCTTCAGAGACTAGGTCATCAAACTGGAGAGCACCTGCGCTCCTATACTCCTGTAGTCCTGTACTATATTGGCAAAACAGCTGCCTGCAAGGCTTTATATTGACCCAAACCAAATCAGATCCTGCTGATGCATGCAGTGCAGCCACTCGGGGCATGGCATAATAATCTGCTTCTGATTGCCAGGCAGCCAGGAGCCTAGGGATTGACGCGTCAATGCATAGAGCCCTGAGGTTACCAGAAGTTGGCTAGTAGCTATCTCCAGAAGAAAAAGACGAAACAAACCACTAAACAGGTAGCTCAGTGGCTTCATTCTGACCCCTACCTCCACTTGTATTCAAAATATGTTGAGACGACAGCTATAGATTGGCCTACCTTTTTCAGGTAGATGAAGCGGCTCTGTGTGGTGTCAGGAGCGCCATTTGTACCATCAGCTGCCCGAGGCTGCCACTGACGCAGGGTGAGCATGTCAGCTGGTGGGAATCAAAGGGTGATAGCAGTGAGGTAAGAATACTCAGTAACAACAGTTGTGTGCTCAGGTGCTAGTGCTCAGCGCGGCTCATTTCTGGCCGGCCGTCCAAGGCTGACCACAATTGGAACCTGAACCATTGGGGCTAAGGTCCTTGTAATCATTCTGCAATTATATCCATGGACTATGATCATACATGTTGGTCAGATTCCTTGCCTTTTATAATGTTAGGATCCATTAGCAAAGGCACGAGCAAAGGACACGATGTTAGTAGACACCGTTGGCAAGCCTTCAAAGATCTTGGACTTTGTACCATAGTAAGAAGCTCTCAACTAAATAGTCGCACTGGAGGGATGGAGGGACAGCGTCGCCAGCGGCATGTGTACTTGCTTGCTTTGTTCAAGGACAGCCAATAGTGCGCAACAAGGCAGCACAGCATTGGGAAGGGTAAACCCAGGCAAACGTGCTTCAGGGTACCCTGCTGCTCTTCTGCTCAGCGGCTCTCCCTTCACATATCTTGGAGCAGTTTGTCCTGTGCTTGCAGACAAGAATCACGCAGGCGTGTGCAAATATTGTATTGTACAAGAGCAGGATCTTGGGTAGGCCAGCTCTACCGGTGAACAGATTACTGTTTGAAAGGCTGCCAACTACCTGTACCAACAGCTACCATACCTAATCGGCCCAACCTGGAGGAAAAGCCCCTCAGTGATACAGCAAGTTGCCTGGGGACATTGACATGGGACACATTCCAGAGTCAAACACTAACTGTTGCTGTCCATGTAGACATGCTAGTTTCGCTTTATGCTAATCAAACTTTTTGATTATCATTTCTATCTTTTTCATTACGTTTTTTGCATTTTTACCTTTTTCATGAGCCAACTGGCTGCATGCTCTGCTTGCACCAAACATACAGTGTGGCTCTGATCCCCATACATTCAACCGGTGGAAAGACTTTACAAGGTGTGTCACAGTTTTGCTTTCGGAGTCGGAGACAGATGTTCCTAGTGATTCGTCTGATGAGGAACTGGTTGAAGTCTAGATAGCTACATGCTTGGGTATTAGCCTTGGTTGGTGTGCTGGACGTCTTGGGTGGTACATATGCGGTGGACTTACTGGACATCCTGCTTGGTTGGTGCTCTGGATTGTGTTTGATTTGGACACACCAATCAGTCTCCTGCTGGTGATTTGTTTGCTGGTGCTACTATTTGCCGTGTCCGTAGTTGGATGTCTGCTTGGGTATTCCTCTTGCTTGGTGGTATGGATTCCATTGTTTTTGGACCCATCCGATGGTGCGTTTGGTCGTTTCGACTTAGCAGCCCTTTGCGGTTGCCGCACCTTAAATTTTTGTTTGTTTGTTTGTTTCGACAATTGCAAGCTGTGCAGCTGTGTCATTATCAGGCACCTCCCCCACTAATGCTTACCATAGTCCAGGCGGCCCCATGCCCAGCTGTACCGCGAGTGTTCATTGTCGAAGCCCCTGAAGTTGCCCCACTGGTGCTCCATCCAAGCAGTACCATAGATTTCGCGGGTCTTGCCATCGGAAGTAGTCACCTTACCGGAAAACACACCCTGGGGGGCACTGCAGTGACAAAGGAGGGTGTGTGGGTGACCAGGGGTTTTGCTGCCTGGGGGCCGTGGGCGACAACTATGTGATGCCCTGCTGACATCGTGGTGCACAGACTAAGGGGACACACATATCTGGCTATACTTGACAAGTACCCCTGCATCACTGCCTCAAGAAAGTACAGCAGCATGTCCAGTCCCTTGAGGTTTTTTCGTGACGGAGTTACTAATCTGAAACCTCGACTGAAGGCTGGAAGCATGAGCATGTTATTGGCACAGTCACCCTACGTGGCCTCTTGTTGGCAGCTGTTCTCATGTCTATTGTCAAGTCTAGATACAGGTACAGGCACAGGTGCAGAGACCTACACAGGCCAACTCACGTGGTGTAGTAAGACAGGCCATAGGCAGTCTCTGGGTTCCAGTTCCCTGTGGGGTTCACTCCCTCAGTCTCAATACCCTGGGGGGTGGCACCGATGTAACCCGGGCTGTACACCTTCAGCTTCAGGTCCATGGAGTAGGGAGGGTAGTCCTTGCCCTTACCCTTGCTGCAAAGTAGACACAAGGGGAAGTTGAGAGGCATGCTTCAGCGGAGCTACGGGTCCAAAGGAAGCTTGGCAAGCAAGGCATTTTTCATTTGTTTCCCAACAGGGGTGCCATGCATCTGACAGAATTCTACAAAGGGCCATGTGTGGTGCAAGCGGGACATTACCATGGGCTTAGGCCAAGGGTGTATTCTGGAACCTGCTTGGCAGGAGACATGGCAAAGAAACCATTTACTTGGTGCAGGCTCCCTACAATGTTTGTGTCTGGCAGATAGTGCTGCAATAGACTCAAGTGTGAGACCTGGGACCTGGTGAAAAGGCTCAGAGGCTTTCAAGGCTCAACTTATAAGAGGCACCATGTAGGCTGTGTCTGAAGCCCTGCACCCAAGCCTAAACGCCACGGTACTCTGCTTACAACCCACCCCTCCAAAGGCAGACACAGGGCACAGGGAGGCTGCTCATGCATCCAGCCATAGTATGTTTGGATGCTTTAGGAGAACAAACGCTCCCCTGTTATCACTTTATGAATGCGTCATTTTAAATCATCCCTCGAATCTGTTATTACTCAAATCATAGAAATGCTGCAGGGGTTCACAGCAGCCTTACCTGAAGCCTTTGAACAGCCAGGTCTCGTTCTTGTGTGTGTAGGTCATGGTGAACTGGGAGATCCATCCGCCAGGGTGTAACGGAACCAGAAGTCTTGGCCCTTGGCTCTGGGCCCTGAACCCTCGGTCTTCGTCATCAGGGGCCGGTCCACGGTGTTGGTGAAGAACCCAGTCTGCTGATTGTGGGAGCTGCAGCAGGAGGGGTTGCAAGGACAGTGGGAGGCAATAGAAGATGTAAGGACTGTGCATTGTCATTTCACTTCACCAGCAAATACTAGCAACTTGGTTCAGATTCAGACTCAATTTCAGTTGCTGAACTGAACTACTTTAAGAGAATGTACAGTCAAGTTATTTATCTCTTCAAACACTACGGTATCCCGGGCTCTGGCTGTTCAGAAAACATCTCATGAGGCAGCCCTGGCAGCCCTTTGCGGTTGCCGCACCTTAAATTTTTGTTTGTTTGAGGGGGTGGGTTTTGTCGAGAGGCACAGGCTTTCACGCATTTGCGTGTTAAACAAACAAACAAACAAAAATTTAAGGTGCGGCAACCGCAAAGGGCTGCTAGGTCGAAACGACCAAACACACCATCGGATGGGTCCAAAAACAATGGAATCCATACCACCAAGCAAGAGGAATACCCAAGCAGACATCCAACTACGGACACGGCAAACAAATCACCAGCAGGAGACTGATGGGTGTATCCAAATCAAACACAATCCAGAGCACCAACCAAGCAGGATGTCCAGTAAGTCCACCGCATATGTACCACCCAAGACGGCCAGCACACCAACCAAGGCGAATACCCAAACATGTAGCTATCTAGACTTCAACCAGTTCCTCATCAGACGAATCACTAGGAACATCTGTCTCCGACTCCGAATCAAACAGATCCAAATATTGACCTGCCGGGAGCAAGATATCCGGTAAGTCCACCACATCAGTACCACCGGACCGATGGCAGTACCAACAGACACGAACACACACGGCCACATACTTGACCAAGGCCGAGAGAGGGACACAGCCAGTGGCTGACATGTTAGAGATGAACTACATGGGTACATCCTGGAGGTAAGGGTTGCCTAAGTATCTGCGTCATACCTGAACAGAGTAGAGATACAGGGCAGCTTGGTATCGTTCATCCAGCCCTGAGCATTCAGGGTCCAGAACACGGAGAGAGGCTCGCCAGTCTTCACGTCCTGTGTAGCAATTAGCCGGCAGCAGAAGGATGTTAGTTGGGTTATCTACTCCTGCTGGAATTTTTTTGTTTGTTTATCTACTCCTGCTGGAAGAGAGGCAGTTTGGAAGCAGGTGAACAGCCAGAGTAGCCTCATGATAGCATCGGAGTAGGGTTAGTCCTTTTGCCTTGCGGGCGTATCTAAGTACTGCCACGGCATATCATGAAGTTTTCTAACAGCAGGGTAAATGTGTCATTCCAAGTCACGAGGAGCAACTTGTGGAGCCTGCCGCCAATAGATATGCGGAGACTCTGTGCCTCCTGAAGCCAGATTCTGCATTCCCAAATTATGCATGGGAGCTACTCCTGTGAAAGCCATGAATGGAGAGGAGCATGGATCAAGCAGCGCAACAGATGATATAAGGAACTGCAAATACCAACTACTCCACTCAGGAGAGAGGGTTGGGTGTGTCATTAGCTCGCAGGCCACGTCGGAGAAGGTCGCGCCATGGCCGAATGCTTTGGTAACTAGTACAGAGGCGCCTGGATCTGGGGCGTGCATCGCTGCCATTGGAACACATATGCGGTGGGGGCTAGTTGCCAATAGCTAAGTAACAGCTCACCTTGACGAAGCTGGTGAAGTAGTACCACCTACGCACCAAAAAAGCATAAGCAGCAATACATCATCCTATGATCCGTATTGATGGGGATGGTGATAGGCTATGGCACTTACTCCATGTAGTCGTTCTGCTTCAAAATGTAGAAGTTAATACCGTGAAAGGAGTGATCTCTCAGAAGCTTGAATACGTGCTGTGCGCTTTCCATCTCAATACCTGCGGGTCATAATTTGATATAGGCCTGGTTAGCCCATCTGCTGTGTATTCCTCACGATCCTGTTCTATTCTGTTGAATTTTGGCCGTTAGGTCACAGCACATGGGCAGCAGGTACGGAGGGGCGATACCCGCACGCCGGCCGAGATGTTGTTTGGCAAGCTAGGCACCAGTTCAGCCAACCAATCTGAGTGCGTACAAGAGCTCAAACCGCCTACCTGGGCCACTGAACTGGGCCAGAGCCAAGGTGGCACCAGCCACAATAGCCACGGCCAACAAAATGATAAAACGCATTTTGGCAGAGAAATGAGATGTCCGAGCGGATACCCCTTGCATGTGCATGGTTGGGCAATTAACCTTATATAGCGGCTGCGCACGGCGCTCAGGCCGAGCCATTGCATCAACAGGGAGTCATTGCTGAGTGGGTTGCTCACCGGTGTCACTAGATGCAATTCTCTCTTTGGATTACGCGTTCCCAAGTTCCTCGTTCCCCGTTCCCAAACACCTTCACAAACGCATGTATCCATCTCATCCAAGACGAGCAGCCACTTCTCTGAATTATGTGCCTGCCCCACTCCAGATCGCATAGGGAAGCTCATACCGCTGCTTGTATCCGCACCTGCCTGCACTCGCTAGGAGCGTTGCCTTGACCTTTCAGGGATTGATTCGGCCACATGCATTCCATGTTGGTTGGGTCTGGTTGCATGTATCCCTCTGTGGTTGAGTCCTTTGCATGGTTCTTGTACATCTCCAGCCCGTGGTAATCGTCATTGTTTGCCATGCCATTGCAACCGATGGAGGAGTGGGTGGTGTTCTTGATCATGGGCTCTGTCTCGATAGGAGCGTTGCCTTGACTTTGGAGGGATTGATTCGGCCACACTCCATGGTGGCCACATTCCATGGTGGTTGGGTCTGGTTGCATATATCCCTCTGTCGTTGAGTCCTTTGCATGGTTCTTGTACATCTCCAGCCCGTGGTAATCGTCATTGTTTGCCATGCCATTGCAACCGATGGAGGAGTGGGTGATGTTCTTGATCATGGGCTCTGTCTTGCCTGGATACATGTTTCGGTACCAGTACTGCTAGGTTGGTGGTCTGGAAGCCATTGTGTTTGGATCCATCCGATGGTGTGTTTGGTCGTTTCGACCTAGCAGCCCTTTGCGGTTGCCGCACCTTAAATGTTTGTTGTTGTTGTTATCCATCTTCGCATCTCACGCACCGCACAAGATATTGGACTGGCCGGGTGCGTCACAGACGCGGGCGGGGAGATGGTCGGACATTCTATGTCTCCGTCGGAGTATCAGCGCTTACCCTCGGTGAGTTTTGCTCTTCACACACTAACAAAAAGGTTGGAGTCATGTGTGCTGCGTGCGTGCATGGCTGCAAAGCTGTGCTGTGGAGTCTATCGATAAAAAGCAGTTCACTTTCGAACAGCAGCTTTTACAGTAAGCTATACTTGCTGGCTAGATTGCTGTCTGAGAGATATGAACCCCCCCAGGTGAGACAGTAGGGAGACCAAGAAGATCACCAGCAGAAGAGCTTTACAGAACTCAATATGAAGCTTCCTTTTACAGACTATACTTAGCCACAGTCCGCACCTTCAGGTAGAATTTGCAGCACTTAATGCAGTTCTGGCCCAGCCCATGCCATTCCCTCAGATATGGTGCAGGGTAAACCTTGAGCTGTCTGCTTGTACTGGTTGGCTGCAAGAGTACAAGCCTGGCAGCGCCCGGAGACTCATAATCTAATCTGATATTTTAGGATGGAAGGACTTGTCCACTACCTAACGAACATCATCATCATCATGGCTTGATGCCAGCAGCCAGTATGCATGGTCGAAACAGTGAACTATCGGTACTAGATACAGCCCAGGGGCAGAGTGCGTATAAGCCTGATTCCAATTGGATTACATCAATATAAATCGCAAGGCTCTATGCATCTGCAAGAGAGAGAGAGATCTACGCGAGGAGACCGTGTATTGTTATCCAGCGTGGGATTGTGGGAAGGGTTCCTTGGTGTAAAGATTACACGGATCCCTTACCTAGTGCATCTGCAAGCCTATGCTTCCACAGACAAAGGCACCTCAACCATATATGGAGGTGAAAACACTGCATCACTGGAGATCACTCCTGACACCATGTTTTAGCAACGACAACACAAAACAACCAGCAACATGAATACCAACAAAGTTCTAGAACACATTACCAACATACATTAGTGCACAAATGCGGCCAACTATGATGCAGCCCGATCTGGCCTGCCTGGCTGTATGCATGTTGGAGCAGCGGCAGATAGACACAGTTGATTTACCCCCAATGAAACCTTCCCTAGGCTGTGTTTCAACAGCTATACCAACATGCCCTGTGTGGATGTGTGTTGCAGGGGTGAAGCAGAGATGCAGATGCCCTGCACGGATCAAGGGACAGCTGCAGCCACCCAGCAACACAATGCAAGCTCTTGTGGTCAACAATCAGTAGTAATTCTTGTCTATGCAAGTACTGTAAGTCCACCAGGATGATGCTGGTGGATGCGGAGGACCATTCCAACAAGATCCCCACAAGTGCATATGCCTGCTCAAACTTTACCTAGTACCCACACCCTGGTAAAGTAATGCAAGAAAGTTCTTTGGTGCCCCTGAAGCATTGCAGCTCTGTGCACCAATTTATGCAAAGAAGATCCCAATGGTAGACTACCTACTACCTAACACACCATGATTTCCATAAGATTGTTCAGTCCTTAAGTTACTTGACCATGAATTACATGGAACCAAGCCCTAGCCATGACAAGAGTGATCCAGTGGCTTGCTTCATAACCCTTTTAGCCACCTGACAGTGAAGTGAGCTATTCCATCCAGGGTTCTGTTGCCAATGAAGTGCGGCTTGGAATGCTGAGCTGCTTCTTCTTGCTTCTTGTTTAGCCCATGAAGCCATAGCCCACGGGCAGGGGCACAGCAGCACCTGGTACAGAGCAAGGGCAAAACACAACAGAACTCTGATCAGTTATTGCTGGTACTTTTAAGCAAGAGAAGGCAGGGTCCTGTGTACTCTTATCTTATGTTACTATGGTATGGTAAGACAGGGGCTCCAACACGCTGTAAGGGTTTTGGGAGGCAGATACTGCTAATGATGTAAGACAGCGGCTCCAATACGCTGGGAAAAGCTCTGAATGGCAGAAGGGAAGTTTTTCTTATGCAAAACTGTGCAGAAGAATACCCATTCCAAAGCGCTACGCGCAAGCAAAAAGGTTTGCTGCTATCATTCTCCCCTTCACCCTGGCATTTAGAGTTGTCCATTTCAAGTTGAACATGGAGTTTGCCCATGGGTTCCAGCAGGCTGATCTCAAGCACTCACCTAACATTGCAGCACCCCCAAGAGCACCAGCACCAAGAGCACCGGCACCAAGAGCACCGGCACCAAGAGCACCGGCACCAAGAGCACCGGCACCAAGAGCACCAGCACCAAGAGCAGCAGCACCACCAAGGGCAGCAGCGGCAACGCCACTCTGCAGTGCAGCACTTGCTGCAACAGCGGCTGTGGCAGCCTTTCCAGTAGCATGTGTCCTTGCAGCAGCAGCAGCTACGGCAACACCGCTTGCCTTCACTGCAGCATCAGCGGCAACAAAAGTCCCAGCTGCAACCATGTTGGCGGTCTGGGCAGCAGCAAAGGTCGCAGTTGTGTCAACTGCAGCCCTGGTCCGGATGGCGCCGTCCACCACCACAGTTGTGGCCAGGGCACCTTTGCTTGCGGCAGCAATGCCGACAGTCCCGGCAGCGACAGCAGGGTGAACCAGCAGGCCGCCAGTCAAGGCGCTGGTGGTCACGGCCTTCGCAGCAATGCCAGTGGCCACAGCACTGGTGGCAGCGGCACCAGCCACGGCAGCACCGCTAGCCTGGACGGCCATACCAGCGGCAACGGCAGTGCCAGCGGCAACGGTGTTGGCAGTCGCGGCGGCGGCAGCAGTGGCGGTGGTGGCAGCAATGGCTTGATTGGTGACGGCGGCTTGGTTGATGACAGCAGCGGTCAGCTCAGCCCTGCTGGCCTCGTGGGCGGCTATGCTAGCTCCAGCAACGGCTGCGGAGTTGGCTAGGGCAGCGGCACCTGTGGCAGGAGGAGGCAGCAGTGCAGTGGGCTTCAAAGGCCAGCTGTGTGACAAGTGAATGTGTGAATCCTTGATAATGGTAACAGGTGCTCAGTGGCTTTGGTGGTGCATAGGTGTCTGCAGTAAAGTCAAACCGAATGGTCTTTGTAGCTGCCATATGGATTTGAATTCCTGGGCACCATCTGCATCCCGTCCTCTCGTGATTTAGATGTGTAAAAACACATCCTCCATCACTGTTACACACTGACTAGTTTGCATGTCCTGAAGGCGGCAATGATGTGAAGGCTTGGCTTCAAGCAATTGGAGCATTGTGAAGTAGACGCGGACGACTATATGCAGGCAATAAGGGTTCAGGGACCGATTGCCTAGAGTTTAACTCACCAATAGCGGGACCTGCCAGGCCTGCACCGACAAGACCAGCTCCAGCAAGACCGGCGCCTGCAAGACCGGCGCCAGCAAGACCGACGCCAGCAAGACCAGCTCCTGCGAGACCGGCACCAGCAAAGCCAGCGCCTCCTAGGCCAGCGCCTGCGAGCCCAGCGCCTGCCAGACCTGCAGCCCCGGCAGGGCCTGCACCTACAAGACCTGCAGCAGCATGCTAATTTAATGTGTAGCTTTTGATTGCAAACGCACTCAAATTAACTCAGATTCACAACAATCCTTTCGCTGCGTGACCGCACACATCGACTGGGTAGAAGGCCCAGAATTCAAGAGCTATAATAAAATAGATCAATAGATTAAGCAAACAAGCTTGCGCTAAAACCGCTTGCAAAGAGCAGCGAGCAGGAGCTTTTGCAGGTATATGCTCGGTTTGTAGGGAGAAGGCGCTTACCAGTCTCGAAAAACTGGGCGGAAGCCTGAGAGCAACCTAGGAGCACCACCAGAGCGAAGCATACGGTACGGGCCATGATCGTCTCTTGAATTCTACTGATTAATAACGGGTACAAACTGTTCTTTGGGTTGGGATAAAGATTATATGTAAGCTGCTATTGAAGGAACGGAAGCACAGGAGAGGTGTAAGGTGTGCCTTGTTCTCTTGGCGAGTGAGTCAGTAATATAGCGCTGAAGCATTCGAAGCTTTTGCCGTAGGATGAAGGAATGAGTGAAGTCTCGAGACCGCTCACTGGTGTGTGGTGACTGTGAGAGTTACCGCAGTCACATCGCATCAACACCAACGGCTAACAGAGGAAACCGTAAGTACAGCTCCGCTTGGCACGCAAACGCACACGGTAGGACAAATTTAGGTATCTGAGCTGTCCTAAGCACGCGTGTGGTGTTCGGGGACAATTTGTAATTCGATAGTCTGCCACCGCTGCCCTGATGCGTGGGAATACAGCCTGTTCTGTCGCAGAGAAGCACAACTGGCGCGTTCGGCAGCTCTCAGGTAGTTCTTCCTCCGTAACTCTAGCTGCCAAACTTCAAGAACGTGTAACTGCAATCGACTCAACCTAGCTTCGCAGCGGTCCCCGGAGTCTGCTTGGTATCGACTGCTGGTGGGGCTCGTTCTCAGAACCAACCATCATCGTGGAAGGCGTAACGCAGGCAGTTGTACTCACATCCATAAGGGAGCCAGATGCCACCTATCTATCAACTATATCAAGCTTTATCACATGATCGCGCTGTCGTATCGCCACCATCCATGGCTCTCGCAGAAGGCCGAAAAAGGTGAGCAGAAGGTCGGGTCAGAAAGCTTAATAGCACTCAACTCAACCCCAACAGAGACTTTGCACTTCTTCAACGAATGCCATCCAACGGATACTCCTGACTACCAAGCTCGCTGCAACCTAAGCACATGTACTACAACCAATGAGTCATTAACAGATTGTCAGCATGCTGTTCAGTCCGCCTCAGATATCAGGTGGACTCCCACGCTACTAACCAACGAATGCCCACTGGGAATCGATATTGTGCCCCAACGACACCAGTGCCCATTACGCCATAGGCACTGCGACCACATCCTTAACAAACAAACAAAAATTTAAGGTCCTTACAACAACTCAAACTTCAAACCCCTACAGAAGCCCCAGACTACTAAATCCTCCAACTCCTCAAACTTCAAGCCCCATCACCAGAAGCCCCATCCCTCAGCTGATGTTTAACCTCTTACACCCTACCACAACAGAAGCCTTGGGTCGCTGCGGTATAATCACGTGGCAGCATCCCCTACTACTCCTGTTGCTGATGGGGTGCCTCCACCTTCCCCCTGCCCCCATATCATGCAAAGGCTTCAGCATCCCCCCACCTGCTGCTGCTGCTGCCGGCAACACTCCTCTCCCTGCTGAAACCACCCCTCTAACCCTCGCCACTAAAGGACAACTGCAACTCCCGACACCAGTATCAAACAAAACAAACAAAAATTTATCAGCGCAGACTTCACCACATCTAGCGCCAGCAGTGGGCGCAGAAGGCCCCCTCTGCTTGCCCCCTGCCCCCTGCTCTCCCCTCCCACATCTGCTGCTACTACTACTACAATTCCATACAGCAGTGCTTACCCCACTGCTCCCACTCTCCACACCCCAGCCCCACGTAACATCCCCCGTCCCACCGCCAACAGACAACCCTAAACCACTCTCTGCGGCACTTGCAACCAACCCATTCTCAGCCCCCACAGCACCACCACCTACCAAACCTTTCGTTGCTCTACTGCTGCAGCATACCGCTCCTGCCGCTGCTGGTAGTGGTGGTACCCCTGCTGCTGCCGTTGGAACCGGCATCACCCCAGCAGCACCACATCTACCACCACGGCCCACCCCCACCCCCATCCCATTACCCCCAGCAACAACCCTTGCTTCACTAGCAGTACCACCATTCCCTACAGAGCCTGCCCCACTCCCTCCCACCCCCACCTCCCCACTACCCACATCCTCCAATCCATCACCACTACCATTGCCCCACAATGGATGACTTTTTGGACCTGATCCATCCTCATCTCTGATCCACATGCCCTCCAAAGCTTTATTCTCCTGTGCTCGTACCCATTCCCACACCTCATCTTCCGCGGCCTCCCCAAGCAGCTGCTGCAGCTGATAGTGGGCAGCAGTACCCGGAAAACTTGCTTCACCCGCAAGCAGCAAGCCCCGCTCACGGCCAAGCTCCTGCAACCTACCTCCATCCTCTCCACCATTACTCCCCGCAGCTACTGCTGCTGCCTGCGCTGCTGCTGCATCCTCAGACACGACAACACCACTGGCAACAGTAGCACCAAACCTCCCATCTGCTGAGCCCAACAGGTGCTGCTGCTGCCGCTCCTGCCACCGCTGCTGCCGCTCCTGCCACCGCTGCTGCAGTACAGCTACTGCTTCTGGTAATGGCACCGGCTGTAGCACTGGGGTGCCTTGTGGTCCTGAGGTTTGTGCCACCAGGCCCAGTTGGATTAGCCGAGGTACTGCCAAGTCCACCGCTAAAGCAAGCTGCAGGAGGGACAAGAGCCAATCCCAGCATAAGGACAGGGTAGCAAAGAAACTGACAGCTGAGATGTTGCTGAGGGGAAATTGGATATGAGGGCACCTCACTAACAGTTGTCTTTCCGGGTAACAAGATCCTGATTGCTAAGTTTGCCTTAAAGCATGTCTAATGTTTTACAGGCCTTGGAGACTTCTAATATTAATCCCTACTTATGATTTGGCGACAGCATAAGCGGATAGACCACGGAGTATAAACCATGGAATGCATATGCTACAGAAGTACTTGCAGCCACTTACATCACATTCCCTTCCACCCCTGCTTTGATGTGAAGTCAGTGGATGCCTCATCCGTGGCTACACAGATTACCAGCACATGGAGGTGGTACAGGCAAAACCTCAGGGGTGCAAGCTAGGGGCTAGAAAGGGGTCCATGACAGGCTGGCATGGCACACACGCAGCAAAAAAGCAGATAGCTGAGGCTGGGACTACCACCCCAAACCCAGCACATGGCTCCCCCCTTTCTCCAAGGTCTATTCAGCCAGAATCCGTCACATGGTCATGTCCACGAGGCCAGCACCATCTGACAGAATCCTCAATATCTGCATCCTGCTCATAGCACACATCTCATGTATTTGGGCTGAGAGCTGTCCTGGCTATCGTGTTTGACAAGGAGAAGGATCAAGCGGCCCCACCCAGCCAGCCAAGAGTAAGTCAAAGTCATCTCATCCCTTACCTTACCTCGTTGCTCTCTTCCACTTTCATCACTGTTCATCATGCTGTTCTACCTTCGCACCCGTTACTGCAAGGATTTTAACAGTTTCCCACCTTTGCACTCACTACCGCAACCGACCTTTTCCGTTGTCTCACCTCCCCCTTCGTTACTGTAACAGCACCTACCTTTGTTCCCCTACCGCTTCCTCATACCCCTGTCTTCCATTGCCCGTCACTAATAGTACCAGCTGAGCACTCTATACCACTGGACCTCAGTCTCACTCACCACTTTGAGCATGCTCATATACTGCAGTGCCCACCTATCTCACTAGCCCCCATCCCGCCCTCATGCCCCTGCTTCACCTCAGCCCCCACCATTCACAGCTTGGGCACGCTTATTACTCCAGTAATCACCTACCCCAACCCCTCCTGCCCTCCCGCCCCTGCCTGCTCGATTTCAGCCCCCACCTTAAACGTGTCTTAGCTTGGGCACCCTAATAACTGCTATAGTCACCTTCCTTGGCCCCTCACCAAGGGGTCTTCCGACCCCTGCTTTATCTCACCTGCCACCAGTGACATCAGACCAATGCGCTGCACCCTGCTTTGTTCGTTCCAGCACTACATGACAGACCCTGCTTTTCTTGTCGCATCACTCTACCCTGCTTTGATTACCTGTACCCAATCTCCCAATGCAGTCATCGCCCACAGTGTCCCAGCCTTTAGCCCTGGCAGTACCGCTATCATGACTTACCTTGGCCCCTGTGATCTCCTGCAGCACCTGGCCCCCCTTAACCTCCAGCTGCTGAGCTGTCATGGGCTGTGGCTCCTCCAGCAGTAGGCTGTAGCAGGTCATCATGTGCTGCAGCTGGGTAGTGAGGATCTGATCACACACTGCAGCAATCACGTTCACCTGCAGCAGCAACCGATCAATGGATCAATGGTAATCAGCCATCTGCAGGGAAGCAGGTATCGGACGGTGTTTGCCAGTGGGAATGAGTAACCAAAGTCAACACGGGTAGAGTTTGATGGACAAGTATAAGAGAAGCCATGTACGCGTAAGGTTCAATGGGCCAGGGTAGAAGCAGCAATGAATGTGAAGCACTACTGTATGTGACCGCTGGGCGCCAGGATGCACGAGAATGGAATGGGAGGGGTAGGTGCGAAGGGGGGAGGGCGGTCCTTCCAGACTCTTCCTGGTTTGTCACCTGCTTATATAAAAGCAGGGACAAAACCACAGACAGAAGCCATGTGGGCGGGTGGGTAAAGCATGGGAGGAGAAGGGTTGTGCAGGCAAAGGCCCTCCCTCCCAGGTCTTTAGCCTGGAGACTGATTGCTAACATTTGCAAACTGCTGTGCAAACTTAGGACCTGCAACATGCAGGGGTTCACTTGGACAAAGGCCTACATATATGCTGACAATAAACCACCCCTACCGCAGTAAGAAAATCAGGACCAAGTAACCCAGCTCTGGGGGCCGCAGCCACAAGCAAAGCAACTCCTGTATAACCCCCCTCGCACCAACTGCCAGTTACCCAAGCTTTCTACCAGCAATTAGCAAGGTATTGTCTCTTTTAATTATAAGAGCATGTCCAAGAAGCAGCAGGGTCCCCTACCCCTTGTCCCCGTCCTTATCAAGAAAGCAGCCGTGTAACCTTACCTGCCTAGCCACCTGCGCCTTCCCCCTCATGGCCTTCATCCCCAGCAACAGCGGCTTGGTGCTCCTCTGCATCGTCAGCCACAACTGCAGCGCACGGGTCAGCAGCACTCCAGACACCGCCAGCAGCACCAGCGAGAATGGCCCAAGCCCCGAAACCCAGCTGCCACTATTGGCTGCCGCATCCGCTGCTGCAACAGAAGCAGATTGCAGAGGGCCGGACGAGGCTGTTGCTGCAGCAGCCGCGGCAGCAGCGGCTGCTGCGTTGGCATTTGCGACATGGGACTTCCAGACACCGGCTAAACCTCCAAAAAGGGCTGCTACGAATGTGACAGCCATCTGGACTGCACGGATGGGCTCTGGGAAAGCCTGGGGATGTATAGAAGCACACAAGGAATGAGCAGGGATGCTGGGTATAAACTGCCAGGGCTGGCTGGTTGGCATGTGATTTTTGGTCAGCAGGGAGCATGGTGGTTGCAACTTGCTTTGTTCGGTGCATCCTGCTTTTCTTCGTTCCAGCACTGCATGACAGACCCCTGCGTTTTCTTCCCAAACTCTTGCCAGATTTTATTCCTGGTACCCAACCTTCAGGTGCAAGGTATTCTCCATTAGCAGCACATAACACTTGGAAGCACCTCTTATTTACAGCTGCTCCAGGACTCAATGCCAACCCTCGAAGGGTAAACATCCCTCCAACCCTTTCATCAAATTCCAGTAAAATCAGTATCCCACACCAACAGCCATCATATTGCCAATCAGTGAATGAACCACCCTACAATCCACTCCATACAACCCTTCCACCCCACCATAGGCACCCTCCCTTACCCAGCCCCAAATCAAACCCTCAATGTGATCAGCTCTAGAGCCTAGCCCCTCCCCCACCTGCTGATGTTGCCGCACCATCTATGTAAAGATATCCCGAAATACCGTAGCAGCTAAAGAGGCTAAGCCAGAGCCATTTTCTATTTCAACAGTGATTGCTTACATGACGTGCATGAAATACGTGTTATGGCTTATAAGCTAGCATCAGATTCCCTGATGACACGCAACAGAAGGCACCAATTTTCATGATATATTTGTGGCCAGAAACAGATAAAGCATATCACTCACGCGCGCTGGCGTTTAGGGTTTTTGTCTATCATTTTCAATTGAGTGCTACCCATTTGATACACCACCCAGGCCACCCCCACCCTAGAGCCCTAGCCCTAAACCCTGCCCCCCCCCCACCTGCTGATGTGGCAGCACCATCTCCAGATCTGCCAGTGGGACCCCCGAGTACATTGCCAGCTTGATCTCACGGTCAGCAGGTAGCTCCAGCCCTAGCTGCTGCTTGGCCTTGAGCAGCTCCTGAACCTGAGCAGCTGACTTGCTGACAGAATCTTTTGCTGCATCTGCTGCTGCTTTGGCTGCTGTGGTGAGCTGCTGCTTGACAGAGTCCTCACGCTGTGATGCCATGCCAAAAAAATGTGTGAAGCAGGGGAATCGCAGGGGAGGAGGGCAGGGGGAAGTGCGAAGAATGTAAGAAAAAGGGGTGATCTTCATCCCAGACAAACAAAGCAGCAGGGGTCTTGATGGTCAGGGTCAGCGCACATGTCGCCTAATCAGGGTGGGTGAACAAAACAATCCCTTGCACCCAGTCACTGCAAAAGTTACAAGCTTGTCTCCTCATTGCCACTATGACAACCTTATGCAGCTGTGGACTGATGGTGGTTCTGGTTCAGTTTAGGGTTCACACTTCTTGCATTTTGCGGCAGCGAGAAGACCAAACTGCTTGCGAATGACCCATAGGACTTTCACCCATATTGCTCAAAGAAGTACTAACAGCAGCTACGGTACTCTAGGTAACAAGGCAAGGGTCCTTTTCAACACATCCACATCACAGCCACCCACCTGCCCTGCCCTGCCCACCCCTGCCCTACCCTTCCTTGCCCTCCCTTGCCCACCCTTGCCCTGCCCTGCTCTCCCACCCCTGCCCATCCCTGCCCAGCCAATCCCTGCCCTCCTCTCCCCCTGGCCTGTCCGTCCCTGCCCTCCCCTACCCATCTGCCTGCCCCACCCCTGCCTGGCCCACCCCTGCCTGGCCCACCCCTGCCTGGCCCACCCCTGCTTGGCCCACCCCTGCCTGCCCCACCCCTGCCTGGCCCACCACTGCCTGGCCCACCCCTGCCTGCCCCACCCCTGCCTGCCCCACCCCTGCCTGGCCCACCCCTGCCTGGCCCACCCCTGCCTGGCCCACCCCTGCCTGCCCCACCCCTGCCTGCCCCACCCCTGCCTGGCCCACCCCTGCCTGCCCCACCCCTGCCTGCCCCACCCCTGCCTGGCCCACCCCTGCCTGGCCCACCCCTGCCTGGCCCACCCCTGCCTGGCCCACCCCTGCCTGGCCCACCCCTGCCTGCCCCACCCCTGCCTGGCCCACCCCTGCCTGTCCCACCCCTGCCCATCTGCCCACCCCTGCTCTGCCAATCCCTACCCTGCATAGCCACCCACCTGCCACTTTACCCCACTTCCACCACCGCCATCATTTGGTAAGTAATCATCGTCATCATCATCGTACGTGTCTATTGCCTGCTGCTTTACTCGTGGCTTCACAGCATTCCTATACAGCACCACCACTTGTGTATATGTAGGCTCCTGGAGGGTGATCACAGTGCCCAGGTTACGCAGCACATCCCAAGCACTAGGCAGCTGAGACATGAGAGAGTGGCGCTCAACCTCATCAGTAGGAGATGATAGCACCTGCAGCAGCACCAGCAGCAGCACCAGCAGCAGCAGCAGCAGCAGCAGCAGGACAGGGGCTTGGCTATCAACCAAAGCTGGGACGCTGCAGAGGTGTGCTTCAGGACATAAGGGTGAGGGCACTGTATGCTCAGCGTTTTAAAGAAGCAACAGCAAGTGCTGGGGGTGCTCATGTGGGGGCTCCAGGGGGAGGGACATCCATCGCAGTGGGAGAAGAAGGGCTGCCTATAAAATGTGGACTGGGTTGATCAGAGGAGTTGTTGACTTTCCTGCACTTGACCAATTGACGCTGCCACTGGAGATGCATGTCTGTGAGGGCCGTCGGTGATGCAACGACTAATCGATTCCCGGGAATGGGCAAGCAAAGACATTGAAAAGATGCAGGCCAAACTGAGATTACAGGTAGCTCAAACCGATGCAAAGCTCTTACATGCACAGCTTGGGGTTGAACCTGCACTACAGTTCTAGACAGCTGGCCAGTGTTGCCTTTACCTTGGCACAAGCACTGGCTCTGCTCAAACCTGTGGAGCTGGCACTTAAGCACTGCACTTAGAAGCTGTCAAGCACACAGGGTCACTGCACATCAAAGACTAATTTGTTAAGCTGGCAGAAACTGGGCCCACTCCATGGGCGCCCACCCTGTAACGCTCCAAGCAGTCCACCCTGTCCACCCCAAATCGAAAACCACCATAGCCCAACCCTTTGCTCACCAGCTTCAGCCGCGCCTCATCCACGTCTGTGTTTGACAGCCTGGACAGCTGGTTCCTGAGCCTCTCTGCATACCTAGGGTTTAGGCGCTTGCTGATGGCGCGCCACAGCGGTTTAGCCCAGTAGCGCAGCAGCAGGTTGAGCTTGTCGGGTAGGTATAGTCCCTTGGCAGTGGCAATGCCCATGCCACGATGGAAGACGAGCACCTGAAAGCAGAGGAGTAAGGAGCACCAAGAAGAGGGGAATGCACATTCATGGGCTTGTGCACAGGATTTCAGGTCATGTAGGTCATAAGAACAGCGTCTTGTGCATAGGATTTCAGCTCGTGTAGGTCATGCAAAGAACGAAGAGTGGTGCTACGGATAGGCAAGTCCAGCGCGAATGTGGAAGTAACGTGACAGGGCCCAAGCTACCCAATTATATGGAGTGCCCCCTACTTTGATGCAGAATGCCTTGCTGTTTGTTTGCTTAGCCCAGCGGGAAAAACCTGATGTTACCCTCCACAAAACATGTGCTGCACAAACGTGCCTATGTGGCCTTCTCTGTATGGGTAAGGGCCTAAATGGGTTAGGTTTGGGGTCAGCTCTTCTTCCACCTCGCTGTCTCTTGTGACAGCTTAAGGCGCAGGGCCTGTGGCACTTTTCTATGGCATAGCACGACACGTACTGCTCACACAAATTGCAGGGATAGCTTGTCTGCTGGTGCCGAGATGTGCCATGTGCTTCTGCTGGGTACTCACTCGATCAGCTGAAGGAGGCAGCAGCTGCCGAACCTGCTCTCTGAGCTTTGATTGAGCCCAGAACTGACTCAGCAGCTGGTCGTCGAGCTTCTGCCATTTTACTAGCAGAGGAACCGTTAGCTTGAAGCTGTCCCGTAACGCGGCCTCCTGCTGCTCGAATGTCAAAGGCCGGTACCCAGCTACCAGCAGCAAGCCAAGAAATTGGCTGAGAAATATCTGCTCTGTGGCCTCGGTTGCCGGTACCTCTTCTAGTTCTGATGCGGAGAGCAGGGGGTTTTCTTGTGCGAGGATGAAGTCGAAGCAGCGGAACAGGGCAATGACTTCACACTTCAAGGCATGGCAGTCGTCACGTGCTATCAGCGCCAATAGCCCGCATGCCTGGCTGAACTGTTCGAAGGACAAGAGTGACTTGTGTCTCCGATACAGGACGGCCAACAGCTGCGGAAGTGTCGCCGGTATTTCGGTGTTCGGCAGGCAGCTTAACACCTCCTCCTTCATATCAAAGCCGTTCCTATAGGGCGATAAAGTCCCACTGCGGTACTCCGGAGTCGTCGGCCAACCTCTCTTAGTTAGTTCTGGTACTCTACTTCATTTTGCGGGAATAAAACGCCCTGAAGATCGTACTCGCAGAATGTGTGTGTATAGATTACAATGCTAGCCGGATAGAACCGGGGAACCAACGCACAGCCAAGGTGAATCATGGGGTGCGGGCCCATAAACCCCGCAAAATGGTTGGATTTACGCGCGAACGTTACATCCGACATTGCTTAGCGGTTAGGGTGTCTTTCTGCCCTAGGAAGCCGACTATCGTTCATCGAGGTAATCTGCAACTGCCCTGACTCAGCCTTGTGTAGTGCCTTGGGTAGTGCCTTGTGTAGTACCCTCCGAAACCTCTGCAAATCCGTCACCTCTGTCGCCTGGCTGCCCGTTCGCTCAACGGCTTGCTGCTGGCAGCGCAGTTTCCTTGGACATAGCTTCACAGGTAGCGGTTTGCTATCCACCTCTGTTAGACGGGCATGACGAGCGGGAGGAGGGGTTACCCGAAATATGTTACACCGTTGCAGTGGCCAATTTCATGCATGTGCAGCAATCACGCATGTGTGAATGTCCATGGATGCGTTGCGAAGTTGGCAAACTGTCGTGGCTAGGGGCCTGAGCCCAGGCACTCTGTGATCGTCAGACACGCAGCAACGAAGGGGCTTGCCATGGCCCATACATGCCGATATTGCGGTATTTCAGGGTCCGTATATCAGCAACTTATGGTATGATCTCTCCAGCGCTTGCCATTAACGCCATGATCAAACGTATCCCTGCAGGACCCTTCAGGAGGTTCGGCAGCACGTCACGGAGGAGCACAAGTGCCCCCTCTGTGAT
Organism: Pseudopediastrum boryanum; assembly: GCA_963556185.1. Lineage (NCBI taxonomy): Eukaryota > Viridiplantae > Chlorophyta > Chlorophyceae > Sphaeropleales > Hydrodictyaceae > Pseudopediastrum > Pseudopediastrum boryanum. The sequence goes on from OY744496.1 coordinate 6,043,651, forward strand.
GTTTCAGGGTATGATATCCGTGGTTGCCCTTATGCAGCCTGAGGTCGTACCTTAACCCTGCTGTGATAGGTCTGCACAATCAGCACAGTGTCCAGCAAATGCAGTTGTGTTGCTCCATGTGAGACGGTTACTCACCATTGAAGTGTTTTTAAGTTAAGCAATCAGCACCCCTGGAGCTCAAGTGACAATCTTCATGGCCATGCAGGAGTCCAGATGAACTAAGGCGGCACTTTGCGTCTTTCCATGGTGGTGCTCGAAGCACCAGGAAGAGGTGAGTCATGTGACAGAGGTTGCAGCATAGTGTCATGCATTTCTGGGACATCCCAAGCTTTTTGCCAGTCACCGAAGCGCTCCGTGCTGCAGCGGTGCAGCTCTGATTCTTTTGTGGTTGCGTGTGTATCTGCCGCCGACACACTTTTGTGATGTGCCAGCACTAATCTATTTTGCTAACCCCGTGAGCAGTCGCTATCACCTTTGACAGGATGTTCACTACACGGCTCTTTGCTCCTTGTATGATATCTGATTGTAATAAACATGGGCAGAACAATAGTGTTCTGAAAGCATTACGTGGCTCTTCCATGCAGTGAGACCAAAACCTCCCGCCCTAGGCGAATCAGCTCCAGCGGGACTTCGAGTGCTGCTTCTCATGGCTGTGGGAGCAAGGACAGTGCTAAGGGTCCTCTCTCAGAGCTGCTGGAGGGGTACAGCACCAAGGTCTGCTGCCTATGTGGCTTTGGTGCGGACGAGAGCTCTTGGAAGAAAGGCGCCCTGCTGACACTGTCCTCTGGAAGGTGTGCAAAGTGCATTGTGTTAGTGAAGATCTCACTTGCCAATCAGACCCTTCTGTTAGAGGGTTTGGCGGACAATGTTGGATAAGAGATTAACAATACACGAGCAAGAAAAGGTAGAACCTGCTTCAAATGAAGCCGATAACCAAATGGTAGGCTGGCTACAAATTTGCTGCTGCAATATTGGTGTCATGGCTGCGTTGGGGCAGTCCGGGCCTGCATGCAGCAAGCATGCGTACCCGTTGCTACTACCTGATCGTGACAATGCTAGTGTACAGGGCACATGGCACATACACTGTCCGCCAAAGACTTTAGCCAGTTACATAGAAATGTTGTGGTCGCTAGCACCTGGACCGTTGTTAAGCTCAGTGTGCTCATCAATCTTTGTATGGCCAGTTATACTGCAAGAGGAAGAGATCTGGTCCTGCATGTACATGCCGCGCAGCACTGTTGACATCTTGGTCTAATGGTTCAGCAGTTGCTAAAGATCTCCTGTCCTTGGGTTGTTCTGGTGCTCCCAGGCATGCAGGGGACCCCATGTACCCCACCTTGGCGTACCACGAGCCCTGTGCTGGCTTTGCACTGCGCCTATCAGCTGAGGATGCTGTGGCCTACCGCAAGCTGAGGGAGAAGTGGATAAAGGCACAGGCTCGTACGTGCTTGGCTTGTGGCAAACCGTAAGTGGCCATATCTGCTGTTGATGCTCCCCTGGCAGGGTTCTGTGGGCAGCGTGGCTGCATGCAGGTCATCCGCAACCACAGGAAGGAAGAAGCAGTTCTATGCACTACGTGCACCTGCATGGCATATGGGCGTAGAGACATGCGCTAGGCCTTTTGGCCGTTGCATGGCAGATCTCTAACTTGAAGTATGTGGTCTGCAGTGGCGACTCTTATTCTGTGTGCTGTGCTGGTAGGCATGGACCAAAGCTTGCAGTCAAGCACCCGAAATGTGCTATCAATAATCAAAGTTACTGAAGTCCTTCTGAAATGCATGAATTGACATGTTCTGTGTAGAGGTGCCACTGCCCCATGTATAGAGAGAGAATGCCACTGCTGGTACCACCTGCCATGTGCACGGGTGTTGGCATGGAAGGGGGAGCTCTACTTTGAGAATGAGGCAGCCCGCTTGGCCTGCCCACCACATATGAAAAGGTGCGGACAAAAGTTTGTCTAGAGTGCTAGGGTGCTAGGGTGCTTTCCTACAAAATCACTGCTGAGGTACTGTACCAGTGACAGGCCAGCCCATCACAGCAAGAGGGCCATCCAGAGCAAGAGTATGTTTGCAGGGGTGTGGCTTTCTCTCACTGGTCCAGGGCCTTTGACGTGGAATTGAAGCCATGCGCATATGCATAATGGTCGGATGTGCTGCGTCTGAATCTCCGTATCTCCTTCACTGAGAGTCTGATGGGGCCTTCGAGTGCCAAGAAAGCTGCCACGGCATTTGCGCTTCATCCTGTTATCCTATTAGAATAGCTAGGACCTTGTAGTGGGAATACTGGCTTGTCAGACCTCCTTATGCCTTTGGCATGAACAGATGTAAGCAGTCAAATGTATCACATCACTGCAATTCTGGACATCCTGCACTGCCATGGTCCAAAACATCAGGATGTACTACTGTACTTGTAAGCGGGTGTTGTTTTCTGTGCATCCAGCCACATGCCATTCACTTTGGTGCTCTTGCTTGGTGAGTTCATACCCCAAGAGTAGTTTTGTCACAGCATGCCAGATGAGTATCTTGTGCAGTCGAACCAGTGGCAACATTCAAAAATATTCCCCTACCCTGATTCCATGAGCACTGGCATCAGCACTGTTGCTCTCTGCATCCCTTGTGCCTGTGTATGATTATTGCAAATGCGTAAGAGTTTGCTAAACCATTGCCAAGCCCAGTAGCTAATTTTTTGCGCCTGCATCCCTTGTGCCTGTGTGCAGCCTGAGAAGGTTTGGCATAGAGCGAGACTTCATGGGTGTCTGGATGGAGGGGTATGGGGGGTACCGGGGGGTGCCAGAAGATGCAGAAGAGGCCAGGCAGCACTGGTTGCCAAACATCATAGACTACCAGCGTCAGGCAGCCCAGAAGTGGAGACCAGATGAAGTGCCCGAGAGGTGAGGGCGGTGTCTTGGGGTTGTTTAGGGTTTAACGTTAAGCAGTGTTGTACAGGTTTACCGCAGTGTGGATAGCTGTATCATTTTATGGGTTGTATGTGCTTTTGGATGCGCAAGGGAGCTCTGCTGTGGGTAGAGATGGATGGGGTTGCTGCCAGGGCAGGGGGGCAAACAACATCGGGCTGCAGGTGGCTTGTGAGGGATAGTCTGTGGTGCATGAGAAGCAGCTGGCAGAAAGCAATGCCTCCTCTGAAGTCAGGAAATGGTGCTTGTTAGGCAGATTTGTCTGAGCATGGGCCACTGGGCTCGTCCTGTCATCTGCTGATGTGCAGCACCAGATCTGTAATGCTGTCAGTTTTGCTTCCCGTGCATCTTCAAGGGGATGTCATTACAGGCTTGTTTGTCTGTGCATCTGCAGTGTTTTGCTCCACTAAACAGGAGTGGTTTTTGGATGGCGGCTGTCGCTCATGTTGATTGATCCGTAAGCCCATGCTAAGAATATAACCCTTGGTTCAGTGGTTGGCCTTTTTGAGAGATTCGTAGCTCACACAGTCACTGCGCTTTGAGTGTTGCCGCTCCATATCACACTTGTTGCTAACCGTCCTGCTGCCCAAGTTGCCCTCTGGATGGGGCACGTAAATCACCCTGCTAAATACACCATTTCCTCTCATTTTTTGAGGCTTCTTAGGTTCGGTGATGGTGGACCTGCAGACATATGTCTTTGCAGATGGTTCAAATGCTAAGATAGTCGTATTATCATATGAGCTTCATGAGGCTGGCATGAAGCATGCACGCTTGTATCATGGCCAGCACTTGGTGCTGTGAATGGCAAGCCTCCAAAAGCTTTCATATAACCAGATTATGAACGAGCCCAATAGGGCATCCCTTGGAGCCATGAAGGCTCCTAGGGCTAAACCCCACTAAGTCACCACAAGATCTGACAGGAATGGTAAAAGAATGGGAGGCCTGCGAGAATCAAGTTTGTTCACTCCTCACAGGGAACATAATGGATGAAGGTGGAAATGTACTGTGTGCTTAGCTCAGTTATCACTCTGAGAGGAGAACATATTCACATATTTGTCTTTGAAGTCCCCTCTGAGATTTGGCTGATCTCTCGCCGGTACATGCACTCAGACAGGTGTAGATTGGCTGCAGTTGTGATACAAAGATGATTTTCTGCTGTAATGCAGGCTTCCATCGGGGGCTGCAGGTTTCTTTAAGCCCAGGGCCTGCTTGAACGTGCTTAGGACTTGTGCGCAGACTGCTAGTGTCAACTTTGTCTGGAAGGACCGCACAGCCTTTGAACAGTTAAAGGACATCATGGAAGAAAGGTAAAATGGCACATGGGCTTTGCATGATTGTTATCTATGCTGTGGGATGCAATAAGCGGCATGACCAAGTAGAGGGTGTGACAACGTTGGTGATCAACTGCAATTGTCACTTGTGTCACTTGTCACCGGGCAGCAACGGATCATCCTAGTTTTGTTCCGCAGCTTTGACGTCTCTGTGCCGGGGCCCAATGGATTGCCTGCTTTTGTATCCTCCAGCGTACGCTCGATCGTTGCATGCGAGCGCGCGTCTTTGCTCCGGGCCTCGGCATCAGGCATAGCACGACCCGCAAGGCTTTGGCTTACTATGGCTTTTTATGTCGATAGAGTGATCCGTCCAGTTCTATTAGCATCGTACTGTATAGCTATCTGTGCGCTATCAGCTTCGAACATGTTCCACACCAACTGGACATGGGCAAGAGTGTTCAACATCGCTGAGGCATCAAACTTTACTTAGGGTACGCAAAAGATAAATTCAAGGGTCGCATAAAGCACAATTGGTAAGGCAGATCTTCAGAAAGACACTGCGTGTGTTGCAAGGAGATATGAAGAAAGGCATGGTTCCACGTTTCTACCGGTTCCAAGGAAACCGATGATGGTCATGTGAATGTAGGCAAAGGCGTCGGCTTGTGTACCTAATTGAGAGGAGTTAGTCACATTATGACGAACGTCATTGCAAGGCTACTCATTGTCTCACCTGTCTTGTTACCTGGGCAGAACAGCTAATTTGTGGGCTACATGGTTTGTTATGTCACGGGGCTTGGATGGTAGCCTTTATTGTTGCAAAGTGATGCAATCCTATTCAAACGGAATCTGAAAGCATGTTTTCGCATGGCAAGTGAGCGCAGGAACCTTCAAGAGCAAACTAAGGACAGGGCAGCTCGTGTGGATCATGCTGCCCGCACCCAAAACCTTGGCAACAGCAGCAGCGTAGCCACCAAAGAGCAGAGCTTAAAGCTGAAGTGCCAGCATCAGGAGCAGCTGCAGCAGCATCACCAGTCAAAACAGAGTGAACAGGGGCAGCTGCAGCAGCAGCAATCAGAACAGGAAGAGCGGCGGCAACAGCAGCAGTCAACACAGAAAGGGCAGCTGCAGCAGCAGCAGGCAAAAGAGGAAGAGCAGGTGCAGCAGCAGCTGTTGGAAAAGGAAGAGCAGGGGGAGCTGTGGGAGCGAATAACAGCAAGGAAAGCTGAATCAGCAGCTGCTTGTGGGGACACGGAACAAAGACGTGACCAGCAGCAGCAAGAGCAACAGATGGTGCCTGGGGTGTCTTCTGCACAAGTAAAGCAACAGCAGAAAGACACGCTTAGCGGTGCAGCGAATGCACTAGGTGCTGTGAAGCATAGGGGATTATCAGAAGAAACAGCAGCCGCACGAAGTGGTGAGGGACAACAGAGCAGCAGCCAAACAAACATGGAGCTGGGTGTTATGACGGGTCAGCAGGAGCAGCAGGAGCAACAAGCAGTGCAGACACAGCAGGAGCGGCAGAAGCCACAGCCACTAGGGCAGCAGCAGGGAGGTCAGCTCTCTGCAGTAGAGCGGGTACGGGCACTCCTTGCAAAGCGAAAGGCTGATAAGCAAGCAGCAGCTGCTGCTGCTGCTGCAACAGGGAACGTGGGCCAGGCTGTGTACTGTGTACTTCAGTCGAGCAAGGCGTCTGGAGCCCCTGTAGCAGGTGATGGTGGTGGTTCAGTTGCAGGCAGTAGTAGCCAAGGGCCTCTGACCAGTGCAGCAGCAAGCGGCGCTGCTGCCGCCTCCACTGGGGCTGCTGTTGCTGGTACTAGAGCCTTAGCGGGGAATGGAGATCTACACGGGGCGGCACCGGATGCAGAGCCTATTGTCCAGGGGCGCGAAGATAGCAGCGGTAAGGGTGTTGCGGGTGTGAGGCGAGTGTTTGGTTGCTCACAATGCCACTTTGCCATGGGTCACCCAGTGGATGAGAGTTGTAGCTGGTGTAATGGTGAGATGTTTGCCCGCCAGGGCCTGAAGCTGAGACCGTTGCCCGTGAGGATCTTGGACAGCGACAGCCCTGAACAGCCAGCAAGCCCCGCAGCACCCGCACCAGCAGCAGCACCAGCAGCAGCAGCAGCAGGGTTCCCAAGAGTAGAACCTGTGCTTCCGCAGGTGGAGCCTTCGGGGCAGCAAACACAATGGGGACGAGAGGCACTGAAGAAGGGAGAGCAGCAGGCAGGGCAGGGCTTGGACCCAGCACAGCAGCAGGCATTCCTGCAGCTGCAGCAGGGAGCTGGACAGCAGAGGGAGCTGCAGCCTAGTGGCATGCAGAAAGAAGCGCAAGAGCAGCAACAAATTAGTGAAGAGCAGCCCGGGGTGGAGGCTGTAGGGGAGAGGCGCGGGACTGGCTCAGCAGTAATTGGGGTTGAGATGGAGCCGGGAAGAGGGCAGGTTAGGGATGCAGTGGCTGAGCAGCAACAGCAGCAGCAGCAGAATGAGAGGAGAGAGTCTGGCAAGGACGGGGTGCACCAGCAAGAGGAACAGCCTCCAGAGAAGGAGATTGAGGAGCAGCAGCAGCAGTCGCCTGCGGAAAAGCAGGGACTACAGCAGGACGGCAGAGCGGGAGCTGTTCCAGACAAGCTGCAGAAGGAGGAGACACACATCAGTCCCACAGGAGGACAGCAACGGCAGCAGCAGCAGCAGGTAAAGGAGGTGCAGCAGCAGGACGTAAAGGAGGTGCAACAACAGCAGCAGCAGCCAGCCAAGAAGGCAGTTAAAAGGCCGAAGCCTGGGGATGACGCCTTCATCCCCATGGCAATCAGGGAGCTGCTCCCACCTGTGGATAGGCGAAGGGGCACCGCAAAAGCAGCACCAGCAGCTGGCGAAGAGCAAAGTGAGGAGGAGACTGAAGGTGCAGAGCTAGCTGATGTTCCGCTAGCAGCTCGGCTTGGAGCCACCAAGCAGAAGAGGCAGCAGGGGTCCCGCTCAGCAGAAACAGCAGCAGCAGCAGCTGCCCGGGGAGCTCCTGGCCGAGCCCCTGTGGCTGATGGCACAGCCAGCACTAAGGAAGGGGCCCGTCGGTGGAAGGGTGTCTTTCCGGTCATTGGCGCAGGTTGGCGTGGTGGAGCTGATGATGCCGGGCCTTTTGCTGCAGCTGGAGCTGCAGGACAGGCAGAGCCCCTAAAGCGGAGGCCACCTCTGCAGAAACAGCGATCAGACGGGCAGCAGCGGCGGCAGCAGCAGCAGCAGGGGGAGCAGCAAGAGGGGAGGCAGTTGCCGCGCTGCAACAGTGCCCCTGAAGGCTTAGGGCAGGGGCCTCAGGTTAGCGCGGAGGTGGTGTATCCAATAATGACAAATACCATGCAGTTGTCTGGCTGTGTCATGCAGCTGCCGGCCCCTGCTTCTGGAGAGCCATTGGATCAGTTGCCGCCATTGCAACCAGGGGAGCTGCGCGCTCTGGGCCAAACCATACACCCTAAACTAGTGGAGGATTACCTGAAGGTGAGGGGAGTGCACAGCTAGCTGCTCAGAATGGTCACTGGGCCCGCTAAGTATGTACAGTGGTTGTTAGTCCAGTTTTGCATGTTGCAAGAGTCTAAGGCTGTTGTAGGGAAGGTGGTGTGTCACAGAAGTACACCAAGCAAGCTTTGTTGATGAGGCCATGTGGCATGGTGCATATGTGCTGTTCACGATGCCAAAGATTAATGACAGTTACCAATGCCCTGTTTTGTGCTGGGGCCCTACAGACTTGAGTGTAAAGGAAGCACATGCTAGAGCTGTTCAGGTAAGATAGGCATGGGTAGTGAGACCCAAATCAATGCTTAGCTTTTGAATGATAAGTGAAGATGTATAGAGTTAGTTGGTCAGACTGGCTGCTGGCTGGACTGTCAGGTTGTGTGAGCACGAGGCTGATGTAAAATGTCTAGCAGCAACACGCGCATGAGGTGCTGTTTCCTACGGTTGGGCGCACTCTTAGGCATGACGCATTGCTCACATGCAAAGATAGTGTATGGAATCACCACAAAATCATTGAGGTGGCAATGCTGTGTGCTTGGCGCCTTGTGTTGCGTCAGGTTCAGAAGCGGTTCTGGGACGGGCCAGACCACCCAGTGTTCCGCCCCAAGCTGCGCCCTGGTGCCAAGGGTCACAAGGCCCTGGAGCTGCTGGAGCGGCAGCTGAAGGAGGACAAGCATGATAGCTGGTGGCCACACATCTCCCTGGACCATCCTGGCCACTTGGACATGTGGCTGCGGATGTCTAAGCAAGAGAAGCAGGCATTAGAAGTAGGTAACCAGCCCATGAGTGTGCAGCTGGAGGCAATGGGTATGGACCTTGCGTCAATAATGGAGCAGCTGGCTGAGGTCACAGACCTGGAGGTGAGGCGCTAGCTACGCAGACAAGGGAGCAATTACCCTTACCTGGTATACCTGGTATAGATAGGCCCACTGTATCCGACCATTCGGAATCCATGACACTGCTAAGGCTATTGAGCATTCAGGTGTCAGGAGTGAGACCGTTCAGGTGACTTTCCTGATGAGAAACTGGTTTCAAGTTGTCTAGCTAGGTACATGTTAGGGGTATATATCCTGTTTGGTAGTGGCCTGGTATCCACTGTCTGTGGATCCGTCTGATGGTGTGTTTGGTCAGTTTGACTTAGCAGCTGTCTTGTGGTTGCCACATCTGAAATATATGCCTTTTAGTTTGCAACCTGTTGCTCCTCAGGACCTCCCGTTGCCCCCTCCCCTTCCACCTTCCCGCCTGGCCCATCGCCCATCGCCCCTTGGTGTATCTGGTCGGTTCGACCTGGCGGTGCTCTTGACAGTGCCACAGCTTCAATGTTTGTTTGTTACCCCTCCCCGCGTTATTTCAGCCCCGGTCCCAAGCTGTCATACCCAACACCTAGCAATATTCCCGCTTCAGTTTCCTCCCATGGGCCCAAGCTGTCAGATCCAGCCCCCTCCCCCCCCCCCGCACCCGCCTTTGTCTACCTTCCTTCGGTTTCAGTTTAAGCAAGCTGCATGTCCAGCACCCAATAGTATATGTACATTTCCTGGCTACACCGGCTGCTTTTCCTCCGAGCATGTGATGGTGAGCAAGATAATAGTAGTGTTTGGAAAACAAGGCTGTCTGCAGCGGTACGGACCCACTTATTTTTAGTTTGATCTGCTGTGGATGAGTAATGCAAATGATTTGGCAGTGATTCCATTGGCATGTTGACAAGGAACAGAGTTAGGGATCCACTTCTATGTCTGTACGGTTTACAGACACTGACTGTTGTTCCTTTCGCCACCTTGCTGTGACCAGGATGCAATTGACAGTAAGATTCTGCCAGAAGCCTGTACACTACGCTATGTGGAGCCGTACAAGGTGCCTGCAGACCATCCTTGCCAGGGCCTGGTGGGGCAGTGGCATCTTCGTGCAACGCAAGACATACCAAAGGGGACAGTGCTGGGACCGTACCGTGGCTACCAGATGCTAGAAGAGAATTACGGGACGTTCTGCATGAAAGGGTAAGCAACAACCAGGTTCTGGATAGCTGGTGTCACAAGAATGAGTCTTAGGTGGTGATGGTGCCCCTCTCTGGCCACTCTGGCAGACTGAATATACAGAACTGCGCATGGGTTGATTGGGTGAGGACGGTCTAGCTGGCCATCAGTGTTCAGTACCTCGGTGGCATCCCTGTGTTTTTCTGTCATGGTTTACGCCTACTCCCGGCTTGGATGGCGGTTGTAGCACCCTTCAGTAATGGACAGGGCCGGTCCTTTGGTAGCTCCGGCATGTTTGGCGGTGGAGCTTCGTCGCTGTATGCTTTTGCGATCGGAGGGCTGTGCCATACTCTCTGGCAAACAGTTGATGCACTGGAAAGCTAGTGGTTGGTGTACATGGGGTTCATGGGCACTGGTGTGTCAGGCCTGGCTGGGAACACACCTATGGTGGCTAAGCACAGAGGAGCAATGCTTTATTATGCTGTTCACGTTAGCTTGTGCTCTGGGCAGACCCCAAAGAGTACTATGTTATTGATGTTTGGATATGGAATGTACATCATTCGCTGTTGTTTGTTAATTCGTCCCGGCTGACAAGCACACTGGATTTTGCTGTTGCTGCTGTTGCTGCTGCTGTAGTTTCCCCTCTGGTTGGAGGGATGTTGGTGGCGAGGTGGCACATTGGGAGTTTCTGGTGGAGGGCTACACAGTGGATGATAGGATCTTTGTACCTGTACCCATACAAGACCCTGCAGTGGGCCCCCCAGCAACAGCAGCAGCAGCAAAGACGGCAGCAGCTGGTAAAGCTGCAACCTCCAAGGGAGGCAGTACAAATGGTGGGAAGCAGAAGAAGAGCGGGACAGCAGCAGCAGCACTTGAGCGAGAGAAGACCCTGGAGCTGTTGTGTAGTGCTTGGGGATACGGCAACTACACAGCCTTAGCAAATGACAGCATCTTGGATCCTATGGCAGCAGGGGAGGGGGGCAAGGAGGAGTTCGAATGGGCGGAGCGGGTGGCCGAGCCCAACCTGGAGGTCTACAACATTTATGTGCGTGGGTGGCCCTTCCAGTTTATGATCACCACAGGCGACGTCAAGAAGGGAGAGGACTTCTACTACAGCTATGGGCACGCGTAAGTGACGCCGTGTGTGCAGCTGCAAGGCTAAGCAACACATTCGCCTCTTTGTGGGCCTTACTGATGCTACTTTATGTGACCATATGTGGTGATGTTGTGAGACAGGAAGGGGTTATCACTCCGCATGCATGGATACATGCCTCGTAAGACAGCGTGGCTCAATGGGGTGGCCCAAGGGTAACCTGCTGCAGATGGATGTACATTGTTGCTAGCATGAGATGCCCAAATCATACAGGCACTGGCAGATTCTGGCAGTGCCTATTTGGGGGCTCCATCCGATGGTGTGTTTGGTCGGTCCAGCCTAGCAGCCCTCTTGGGGTTGCTAAATCTTATCTGTATGTTAGTTTCTGGTGCAGCGTCATCAACACAATATCCAGCCTTTTTTCATGATATGCCCGTTTTCAAGAGGCGCACCTTTCTGGTGATGCTGGTACAGTAGAGTGTCTGAAAGCTTTACTGTAACCCTTTACTCTGTAGTCCGTGCTTCCACATTGCATTGCTTGCTCGCTGCAGGTATTGGAGCATGTATGTATCCAACAAACTGGTTGGAGTCATGTGGCGGGTGCTGCACAGTGTGAGGGCTGTGCAGAATCTATCTTATATGTCATTGCTTGCTGACTGCAGGTATTGGAGCATGTTTGCAAGGAACACCAGGCGGATGGGTGGAGCACAGCAGGCTTGGGCCATCCCAGGGCTGCTTGCCGAGATGGCATCTGAGCTACCACCAGTAAGTACTTCTTGCCAGTGCAATCGCGCCAGCAGCCGCTGGTAGCTGCATCTGCAGATGAGAGGGGTGTTTTTTGCAACAGAAGGGGGCCACATTGGAGCACTGTACTATCCTGCTCCAACTTGGTGTGATTACTGGGTCCACTGGTGTCCAGGTTTCCGTCCGTTGAAACATGCATTTTCAACTGTCCATGCGCTTTGCGCTGCTTTGTTGTGCTTGTGCTCTCTGGGATAAAGTTGGTGGTGCAGGCCGCGGACAAGAATCGGCTACATGTTCGGCTATGGGGGTTATTTATCCCCCCATGCTTCGCTGATGCTTTCATGGGGGACTTTGTTACATGCTTGAAGTCAAAATTGATGCTTGTGATTGGGTTGCTGCAACTGCAGATGCTCTCTGCACGGACTGACCCAGGCGCTACAGCCGTGGCACCACCAGCAGGCCCCCCAGCTAGTCTGGGGCAGCAGCAGCAGCGGCAGCCGATGGCGGCTGCTGTGGCTTCAGCAGGTCAGAGGGCTGGTACAGGATGGACAGCAGCAGCAGCACGTAACGGGCCAGCAGCAGTAGTAGTGCAGACAGAAGCACACCCATTATCAGGGACAGCAGCAGTAGCACCAGCGGGGGCAGGTGCTGGCCAAGGGCCACCTCAAACTCACCATGTAACTGCTAGGGCAGCCCTAGGCAAGCGTGCCAGTAGCCATGGCTCAGGTCCAATTGCTAGCGGGGGAGATGCTGGTGGTAGCACTGGGTCTGGCTACCAGCAGCAGCAGCAGCAGAAGAAGAAGCAGCGCTTGCAGCACCAAGGGACAGGGGGAGAACCGGAGGCGGCACCAGCTGGTGCAGCACCACCTATGGCCTCTGGAGCAGAGGTTTCACCTCCACAACAGCAGCAGCAGCAGCAACAACAACAGCAGAACCTTCAGCTGCAGAATTTGGACGATGTTGGTTATGAGGATGAGGAAACCACCTCGCCAGCAGGTGTAAGAGGCATGCTACAGCGAGGAGGGCAGGGGGTGGTCAAGGTGGAGCGGCAGCAGCTGATGGAGGAGCGGCAACAGCAGCAGCAGCCGGAGGAGCAGCAGCAGCAGCTGAAAGAAGACCATGTTCCACTTGAAGCTCCCAAAGCAGAGCCACAAGAGGAGGAGGCAGCTGCCGATGCTAATGAGCTACCGGCTGGGGTTGGGGCAGCAGGGCAAGGGGCTCCGCATGTATACACGCATCTGGACATTGATGAGGATGCATGGTTGGATGTTAGCAGCGATGAGGAGGAGGTGGAGGGGCAAGGGAATGGTGCGGCCCAGCAGCAGCAGCAGCAAAATCAGCAAAATCAGCAAGCACGGCAGGAACTGCAACATCAGCATACAGATCGGCAGCAACAGCAGGGGTCTGCTGGTTCTGGGCAGCAAGGAGGGGCTGTAGTTCCAGCAGCAGCTCAGAGTGCTGGGCAGACTGTCACAGCAGCAGCACCAATGCCTTCAGGGGGGACACAGATTGCCCCTCCTGCTTCAGCAGCAGCAGCAGCAGCTAGCCAAAATGCTGCTGGACCTTGTGATGGGACAGGGGGCATTTCAGCAGGTTTGAAAGGCAAAGCTGAAGCTGCGCCTCATGCTCGGAATGACCCCAAGTCACCTCCTTCTGCAGGTGGTGGGAGAGGGAGTGGGGCAGGTGCCAGGGATGACAAGAAGGGGGGTGGGAAGGGGAAGGACGGCAGGGGGAGCAGCCAGGGGGATAAGGGGAGAAGCCCGAGGGATAAGGGGAGAAGCCGGGGGGGAAGCTCTCAGCGGAAGCATACCTCGGAAGCCAGCCCTAGGCAGAAGGGGAAGCATGCTTCTGGAAGCAGCCGGCATGGGAGTAGCAGCAGAGAAAGGGAAAGGGAGAGGGGGAGAGGACGAGACAGGGAGGGGGAGCGGGGGAGGGAGAGGCGCGATGACAAGGAGAGGCATCACGGCAGCAGGGCTATTGGTGGAGGGGGTGATAGGAGGAGTGACGGGGACAAGAAGGGTGAAAGGGAAAGTAGGGGTGAGGGGGAGAGGAGGTCTCACGGGACCTCAGGTCATAAGCGGAGGAGCAAGAGCAGAGAAAGGCCTCGCAGCCGGAGTAGGGAGAGAGTTCAGCGACCTAGGAGTCGAAGTCCCTATACCAAGCACCAGAATCGGAAGCGTAGTAGGAGCAGGAGCAAGGAGAGGGGCAGAGGGACCAGCAGAGAGGGCAAGGGAGGAGGGAGTGCACCTTCACCCCATAAGAAACAAGCAGAAGGTCATAGCTGCAGGCAACCCTCTCAAGGCCTAGATGACACCCCCTTGGATGTTGGGGTCTCCTCTCCAAGGGGCCGTCCCCCAATAAGTCCACGGGGGCAGTATCATAGGGGTGTAGGTCCCACCTCTCCCAGCCAGCACCAGCAGTATATGCTGCAGGGACAGCAGCAGCAGCAGGATCCTCTGCAGTACCCATTCCAGCGGCAGCAGCAGTACCCCCAGCGTCCTGGGATGGGTCCTCCTCCAGGGTTAGGCTTTCCACCAGGGATAGGGCCTCCACCAGGGCTAGGTCATCCCCCAGGGTTAGGGTTCCCACAAGGGATAGGGCCTCCACCAGGGATGGGTAGGCACTGGCCTCCACAAGGGGGACCACCACCAGGGGGACCTAATTGGGGTGGGAGGTATCACGGTGGATACTAGTAGAATGTATATGTACCTCTGAAATGGATCCATGGCAGAACCAGAGTGGTTACGGAACACCTTCCGTGCAACTACCGGTATGTAGAGTGCTCGATATAGGTTAAGATGTGTACCATACTGCTTGTTGGTGGCCCTGTGTAGATAGTCAAGGCTACAGCGCATTGTGACCATGGGACATGAGAGACACTGCCATCTGCTAGGCCTGTGCAGCCAGCCTTGCAAGGATGCTCACTTGCCAGTTTCCTTGCCTTTGTCTAACACACATGGACAAGTTGTACAGCAGAGTGTGCGCAGTCACGTATGTTTCTGGTTGGAGGGAGTCTCAAACACTACCAGTGGTGACCTAGTCAATAAAGGGGGGGGGGGTTCCTCAAAAGAAAGGGCGCGTTGGCAGGTGTGCGATGGTTGCTGAGCCTTGAAGGCCGCCACCATGAGTAGCCAACAGCAGTATGAGAAGAGTTCTAACTTTCTACTTCCTGACTGGAGATACCAGTCATGGGAAGGACCGGGGGACCATTGAGCTTCGCCTGGGCTGAGCAGTTGCATCTCAACCATCAGAACTTAGCTGAAGGTTGTTTTTTTGGCCCTGTTTTCGGTATCAGTACTGCTTGGTTGGTGGTCTGGAAGCCATTGTGCTTGGATCCATCCGATGGTGTGTTTGGTCGTTTCGACCTAGCAGCCCTTTGCGGTTGCCACACCTTAAATGTTCGTTGTTGTTGTTGTTGTTGTTGTTTGACCCTGTCTGACAAGATGACAAAGAGTGTTTGTAATTTGGGGCAAAGTGGCATGCCGTGTGGAGTGGCTGCATGATGACATGCTTCCTTGGATGCAGGGGTGAGGCTACCATACAAGGCATTGTACGCTATTGACTTTGATCACGGCGGCTTGTATTGTGCAGAGTTGTCGTACTATCTAAACTTGTAATCTGTACTATCTGTCTACGTTGTGATGCCCTCACTTGCAGGGGGTCATCAACCACCTTATCAACTCCAGAATGTGTACATTTGGGCGAAACGTGTGTTTTCTTCATCCTGCGGCAACCCGCTGCATACGGAGAGGGGCAGGGATGTATGAGACGCACTAAAGGAGTACGACATGCACGGGCGGCAGATCTCTACGTACTCAAATGAACTATCATCGGCTACTCTGCGAATCTTTTATCTTCTGGCCCCGGCATACAGCAAACTCTGGTAGCCGTCCTCGGCCTCACCGCGGATGCCCGGGTCGCATGACGCGATCCGTACACACCGGAACCCTTCGGTGTAACCGCATCGCAAATCCCAGTGGGAAAGGCTCAATTCTAGTCCCTCCGCCCTTGGCCTGGCCTCTATACTGCATCTCTGATCTAGCTGTCTGCGGCAAACTTCAATGCACTGTCTGAAATAGATTGACGTCGCGCGGCAGAGTGATCGGAGCCATGAATGTTGTCTTTCGAGCGTGTCTTTCCCATGCTGCACACTCTCAGTCGGTGTTGGGGCCCGGTTTCATGCATTAGAGATGACCGCGGCTATTCTTGGATGATGCCTTCGATGCTTAAGGATGTTTGGTGCAGTTGCATGGACTTCCAAGTCCATATTAGGCTTCGGGTAGGCTTCGGAGATGTTGCCTGAAAGTTGCCACTCTGAAGAGAGGTCTTTACATATCCAGGAGCAGCCAAATCACTCGCGGGCATACATAGCATATACATAGGCGGGGTCTGATAACAATGGTCTGCTGTTAGGCGTAGTTCTGTGGGGTGCCCTTCGGAGGTCAGGATGCAAAGATCGCCCAGAAACACGGCCACGCCAGAGCGAGAGAGCTGGTAGTGAGCGCTTAGATGAAATGCATGGACTACACCTAGTGCAATAAGCAGCCACCCGGTGCTCACACGCTTTGCGGGTTGCAGAGTCGTGGGGGTCCTGCTGGTCTGCGATGCATGGCGTTGGAGCTCACGGACTGGCCCTACATCTGGAGTTTGAAGAGCCTTGCAGCTCCCAAAGACACATAAGAACCTTACAGAGGCAAATCAATGCAAGCAGCTGCTTAGATAGCCCATAGCGGGCTTCAGGCAGCGGATTCTTAGACCGAAGGTTTCTGCCTTGTACGGATGTCGTCATGAAGTAGATGGCCCCGGGTCGGGGCAACGCGACCACAGTCGGTCAAAAGTGGAGGCCATGCGCTTGCTTTAAGAGATTCGCAGTAAAAATCGAAATGCTTTCGGAGGACCAGTGGCCCATTCGGACAGGCCGTTCCGCTGCATGTACGGGACTGGAGCGACGGGCCACCGTCACAGAACGCCCCTCACTGTTCTGGACTTTCAACACCTTCAAAACCCTCCTACGGCAACAAATCCACAATGGCTAAATCTACACCAAGATGCGACCATTTCAACCGGCTTGGGATCTATAGCTATCTGGTATGACTTCCCTGCTCAATAGTGTACAAATGTGGAAGCACAGCATACAGGCGGTAATTCACCTGCCCTGGGCATTTCCCATGCGCTGGATGAAACAAACCAACGATGAGCGCATGAAACAAACCAACGAACATTTAAGGTGTGGCTGAACACAAGACAGCTAGGACGGAATGGACCAAACACACAGGCGTCAAACTGGAAACTGCGCAGCATTGCAGCATGAAAGCGACAACATGCTGAGGTGCCCCCGTTCCAGCCCTGCTTGCCAGTCAACCTAGACTATGCCATACAGCAAACGCCCACCCCACAACCGCCAAGCAGCCTACAGACCTCTTGACTGACATCCGCACCCAACACTCACTTCCGCTTGCTCTTGCCAGCTGCTGCAGTGTTGAAGGCCTTTGCCTTCTCCTTCCTCAGCCTCTCCTTCTCTGCCTTCGTCATCTTGCTTTTTGACTTGGTGTTAGCCTTCTCAATAGCAGCTGCCTTTGCCTGCTTCACTTCCATCTTCTCAGCCTCATCCTCATTCTTACTCAAGAAGTACTCGTAATCACCTGCAAAGTCTTTCAATTGGCAGTCCTCCGCCTGCATGGCAGTGGCAGCAGCAGCACAAGAAGCATAAGACAGAGGAAGTTAACATGATAAGGGACAGCATGCTCATGGTCCGTGACCATGCTGGCACTGCATAAAGGCAGAGCAAGGCCAACTAACGTACTAAAGCATCCAGAAACAGCTCAAAGCATCCAGAAACAGCTCAAAGCATCCAGAAACAGCTCAATATAATTGTGTGAGATATCAGCGGTCCTCTAGCTTTCGCATGGGTTTCACCTGTGGGTAGCAAGGCAAGCAATCACTGCCAATTGACCATCCGGCAGCACCCCCCCCCCCCCCATCGCCGCACTGCAAAGCTACCGTACTAGAGAAGCTGGACAAAAAGTTCCCACCCCGTTCGCTCACCTCCATCCTCCCCTCTTACCAGAGCGGCCTTCCTCAGTGCACCCCGCCGCTCCTCCTTTCAACATCCCTTGCACAGCAACCCATCTCCGCCTATACCCAACCTCTCCCCCCAGCCTTCTCCCGCGCCCCACCCCCCACCCCACTGCTGTCCCCCACCTCCCTTCCACTCACCAGCAGCACCCGTGTTGCAATCCGCTTCAAGAAATACCGGTCATGACTAACTGCAATCACAGCCCCCTCAAAGGTGCGCACGGCCTCCTCCAACGTCTCCTTGCTGGGGATGTCCAAATGGTTGGTAGGCTCATCTAGGATGAGCAAGCTGCCCTTGGTGCACATGAACTTGGCAAGGGCCAGCCGCGCCTTCTCACCTCCAGACAACACCTTCACCTGGGGCACCCAAGCAAGCATAGGGTTTAGGTTAGCAATCCCAGCTATTCAGCTGTTGACAAATCACTTCAGCCATACTGTCGCCGGCCCATATAGCATGATCCTTTGTGATCACTTTGTACAAGTCTGCAGCCACCAATTTCCATTACACATGTGGAGGCTTTGATTGCCATCTGCCATGCAGATAAAAACCAGCACATGCGGTAGAACACGGCAAGAAGCTCGTCGACGTCCATCATCCACTTAAAATGGATGTTCTCCGGCTGTCATGTCACGTAATCCTCTTCACGGCATGAGATCCCAGCTTACTTGACCAAATGACCAAAGCAGCACGGTACGGCAGCCCCAAGGTCAACCCTTACGCCCACAAAGCAGGTGACAGGAGCAGAGCGCTATAGTGGTCCTCAGCACCTTACTGACTGCCCCAAACAACAGCTTCTACAACTCCGGCACACTTCCCCTTCCCACCGCCTCCCCCTACTCTCACGCACAGCCACATCTTTCCCAGCTTCTATTCCCCCAGCAGCTAATCAATCCATTCATCCTTGACCTAACCAGCCTTTCACCCCCCTTCCTTTCCAGACACCCCCCCCCCCCCAGGACCCTCCTGCGACAGAGCACCGCCCCCCCTCCCCCCTCCAAAGCCCATATCAAACCCCCCTCCCAACCCCCCACCACTCGCGCCCGCACCTTCTTCTCCATTGCTGTCCCGCTGAACAGCATCCGCCCCAGCAGTTGTTTCAAGTCATTGATCTTGGCATCAGGAGCCGCCTGCACCAGCGTCTGCAACACCGTGAGGTTGAGGTCCAGCGCCTCAGCTTGGTTCTGCTCAAAGTAGTTGGGGACAATGTTATGGCTGCCCAGCTCACAGCAGCCAGATAGTGGACGCTCGCGCCCCATGATCAGACGTAGCAGGGTGGACTTGCCGGCCCTGCATGCAAAAAAGGGAACAGCATCATCAGCCTATTAAAGCTTCGTATATCATACCCACATGCCAAAATGTGCTGCCATTGCCAAGGCAGCAGCGGGGCAGTTTCGGGGCAGTTGACTGCAGGACTTGCACCCTATACAGCTTAACGAATCAGACCCCATAAGATAGCCTGGCAGGCACTGCATGGGAGTAAAAAAAGCAAGAGGTTCAACGAACGCTGTGAATCTGGTGTCAACATGAACGTTGTGATAGTGAATAACGAGACGGCAGTGATGCCACAAAGCGAGTGATGCCAGAAGCAAGTACGGTACTGATTGAGAAAAAACCAGTGTCAACCAATCCCCGGCATGCTGCACCGATGATCAGCTGCTTCTAGAATGCCCCTGCATCCTTCACGTATGCCCCCCCCCCCCCCCCATTCCACATCTGAGAGCTTGATTCAAACTTCCTAAAGTCTCTTCCATAATGCTGCTTTTCTTCGTCCCAGCAGTGGAAGACACCCGGCTTTTATAGCCCACAGTTTCCCCTGCTCTTATTACCTGTACCCAACCTCCAGTCCCTGTCTGGATAACTCCCACAAATTGCCTGTGCTTGCCCCCCAATCCTCGTTCCCATGCCCTGAACACTCCATCAAACCTTGTTAACCCCTTCCATCCATCATAGTAACTGGTAGCAACTCCTTCTCGCCTCTGAACCTCCTTCTGTACCAACCCGTCCCTGAGACGACCCCTCCCCTCCCCCATCTTCCTTCCCTAGCCCCCTCCTGCCTCATCCATATGATAACAATACTCTCCCCCTTTTTGCTGCCCGCCCTCTCTCCACCCTCCCACCCACAAGTGCGAAGATGGGAATCCACCCTAGCCCTCTCGCATTCGGCAGCGGAGGACCCCCTTTGACCCCCCCTCCCTCACCCAGTAATCCCTGTAGCAATCCACCCGTTCCCACTGCCTACTCTTCCCTTCCTCCCCTTTCCGCCCCTTCCTTCACTCTTCCCCCCTTTCATCCATTCCCGCCCTCCCATTTTCATCCCCCCCCCCTCCCCGCTCCCCCCTTTCCTCCTCCCCCTTTCTCCCCTTCCCCTGTCCATTACTTCTCTCCTCCTTATCGCCCACCCCACCCCACCGCACGCCAACGCCGGCCTCATTCCGTCCCTCCCCCCGCTCACCCATTAGGCCCAATGATTGCAATCCTCTCCCCCTTAGCGATCTCCAGGTCCACATCCTTGAACAGCAGTCTGTTGTTATACCCATGTGTCAAGCCCTTGATATGAACCACACTTGTACCCATCTTCTCCACTGGAGGGAAGCTGAAGGTGCGCTTCTTAGGTACAAAGGGCTTCTCCACCAGCCCCTCTGCCTGCATCTTATCAAGCTGCTTCTGAGCAGCTGAACACACAAGTGAAAGCATCACATCTTGTTAAGCTGCTTGGATCTCACAATCTCGCCAACTTTTGATTTAACAAAGGCAATGCAGACTGAATGCACACAGGCACGGAAGAGATTGGTACCAAAACAAACCAAATATATGACAGCAAACAAGAACCCAAGCATATCATCAGCAAGGGTGTTAGACCCATCATAGCATTCGGAAAGGCGCAACACAGGCTCCACCATGGAAGGGACCACTATGAAAGTGGCACCCTTCCTGTCACAGCCACAACCCAAATGCAGCATGCTAACAAACTCTCCACCCTTCCTGAAAGGCCACCATGCTCAAAGGAGTTGCACGCCATCTCCTCAGTTCAAAGCAACACATCTGGCCTAGGCAGGTTCCCTGGACAAGCTGCCACCAGCCCCTTTGACTGTCACAGTATGAAGTCAACCCCCAGCACCCATTACCTTTCCATCAGCCCTATTCACTCAGCCCCATCTCAGGCACCGAAAGGGGGCAATAATCCTGACATAGCGGCTCCCCTCCAGACATGGAGTAATATACCCCATCAATCCATCAAGCCCCCTCCTCACACCACATCCCCAACCCTCCCCCGCCAGCACCCCCTAAGCCATGCCATACCTGCTGCCCGTCCACTCTGTGCTCCCCCTGACAGCCTCTGGATGATGTCCTTCAGCTTATCCACCTCCTTCTGCTGCTTCTCCCATGCTGCCCACTGCAGCGCCTCCTTCTCAGCCTTGTTACGAACATACTCGGTGTAATTACCCTGACAACACACACATCAGCAATGTCTGTCAAGATCTAAAACTCATGGCAACGGACCAACGTGAATGGAATGCAGAAAGTCTGGCAATCTGCATGCCCACCACGACTTGGCCCCTATGGAACACCCATGGCACCACTGATGAAGTTCATAGCACCACCGATGAAGTTCATGGCACCGCTGATGAAGTTTATGACGCCACCGATGAAGTCCATGAAAAGGGGGCATGCAGCACTGTCACACAGGACCCAGCCATGCAACTTTGTGGATGCACAAACACCAATGCCGTGTGGCGCTCACTCAGCTTTCATTGCACAACAGTCCCCAACTTATACAACCCGTATGTCATGATTACCACCAGCACGCTATGGTGAGTTGCTTGACAATTTTCTTCAACACATGCTCTAACACTATCCAAGCCTCGGAGTCCTAAGAAGCCATTGCATGTTCCTACTGGTACATGTGACATCCTTGGCTCTCCACCCCCCTCTGCCCCCCCCGCCCTCCCCCCTCCCTCCCTCCCTCCTCAGCCCCCTCCCTCCCTCCTCCACCCCCTCCCTCCCTCCTCGGCCCCCTCCCTCCCTCCACCGCCCCCTCCCCCCCCCCCCCGGCTCCCCACCCCCGTAGGCTGTACCTTAAATGTTGTAGCCACCCCCCGTTCCGTCTCCACAATCTTGGTGCACAGCTGATCCAAGAACTCCCGGTCATGACTGACAATGACCATGGGCACCTCTTGCTGCTTCAGGTACTTCTCCAACCACTCAATGGCATCCAGATCAAGATGATTCGTGGGCTCATCCAGTAATAGCACATCAGGCTCCTACAGGAAACAATGATACAGGCAAAATCTGGTGGTCTAACTGAGCAGGACATTCCAGACAACCTAGAGCTTGTCACATGAAAAACACGAGGTAGCCACCTAGAAGCTTCCCTGTGATTCCTTCTGACCTGGTCTCAGACCCATGTGGTCGTACCGATAACATTACGTAGCAACTCCAAAACAGAATCAAGCTATGATCTGAGTTTGGCTCACACGACTGGGTGGAAACCCATCCCACCATTCCCCTTAGGTCGGGGCCTAGTCCGTAAAAGGGGGCCCTAGCTGCCCGGCTAGTGACTGGGTGGAAACATACAATGCATGGCAGAAGGCCTCCTTGACTCAAGCTCCGTTCTTCCTGCCCTTCTCATCCTCTCGTCCATTCCAACGCCCAATTCTCGCCCAGCTTTGATGGATTCCCCATTCGCGCAACAGCATCTCCCCAACCATTCCCGTCTGCCACGCCTCCTCCACACCCAGTCCCCTGCATCTCCCACCAGTGCCTCAAATCCCATGTTGTCTCATCCCTGCCCCTGCTCTCCTGCCCTGGCACCTCAGGGGTTACCCTCCCTCCCAAAGCCCCCCCCCGCCCGCCCTGAACTGCAGCAGCATCTCTTCAGCCTGGTCCCAACCATTCCCTCTGCCCCACCCATCGCCACCCAGGGGTGTTGCATTCTATTGCCTCCCCTCCCCTCCGCACCACCCCAACGCCTTCTTCCCGCACCTGCAGCAGCATCTTCCCCAGGCACATCCTCATCTGCCACCCTCCACTGTAACTCGCCACCAGTCTGTCATTGTCCTGAGCCAAGAACCCCAGCTCAGGCATCATCTGATCAATCTTCTTATCCAGAAGGTTCACATCCAGGTCCAGTACCTGGAAAGATAACGCAAAACAGAAGAGGACAAGTAAAAGCCTATCCCATAATATGCCAAGACTTTATTCTGCATCAGAGGAGGCGAGGCGCCATTGAGGTTCAATCATGTTACCACAATGAGCACGCAGTTGTTGTCCATATTTGCAACCACTCCACCCATAGCCTCCATCAAGCCCATTCCTTGTACAACCCAAGCACACGGAAGGGATATGACCCACACTGCGGAGCACTCCCCCAACTTTTGTCGCTCCATCAACAAGAGCAGGTTCCCTTTTATGTGCCCTTAGGGCACCATATCCCCAACACAACACTGGTGAATGTCAAAACCAGAGAAGGGCACTAAATTTACTCCGGCTCTTCATGCTAAGTATCCGTGCCCATAGAGCAAGGCTGCACCACACCGAAACCTGTGTAATGCAAATGCAGAAACAACCATGTACGTTAGGCAGAGGCCTGTACAGCCCCCTGCATCACCTGTGAATTCAATTTCTCCAGTCTGTCCAGGATGTCCTGCATCCTGTCCATGTCCTCCCCCACGTGCTCCAACTCTGCTGAAAGTCGCTCCTGCTCAGCCACAACCTGTAGCAGCAGACAAGCAACATTGTCATTCAAGAGCAGCACTTCCACAATGAACGTAAATGAAGCTCTGGACTCAAAACACAGGGTTTAGGAATGCGCTCCCTGAAGACCTTGCTCCTGCTGGCCTCTTTCTCCCCGCCCCGGCTAGCCAGACCATCTCTCCTGAAGATATGCTGTTGCTCCATGCTCTGCTGCTGCTACTGCTTGCTCGTGTCACTGCTGTGGCTTCTACCACAGCTATTGCTCCCTGCCTCGCTCCTTCCGCCTACTGTTGCCCTGGCTACTCCTCCTACCCCTTCCCCCTGCCAAGTTCTCCAGCGCTGCTGCCGCCCTCACGCTGCTCCTACCACTGCTAACCCCTCTTGGTGCTGCTCCTGCTTTTCTCCCAGCTGCTGCTGCTGGCCCTCCTGCTGCTGCAGTTGCATCCACTGTGTCTGCTACTGCTGCAAAGGTCCGTACGCTTGCCGCCCTCTGCCCATGCCTTGTTGCCTGCCACTGCGTCTCAGCTGTGACTGATACTGCGCTGCCACTGCTGCTGCACCTTTGCCTGCTACTGATACTGCTGCTGCCACTGCAATTGCTACTGCCCCTTGTACCTGCTACTGCCGTTTTACCTGCCATGGCCACTGCTACTGCACGTGCCCTCTCCTTACCATTGATACACCCTGCTTCTCCTGCTGCGTACACTCTACGGTACCTACCCCCACACCCTCCCCTTCACCCCACCCCTTCTCATCACCTGCCGCTGCTTTTCATACACTGAATAGAACTCCTCCCTCACAGTCCGTGTGGGCACCACATCAAATTCCTGTGCTAGGTATGCAATCTTCATGTTGCGCTTTGCCTTGATAATCTCCCCACCATCAGCCTGCAATTTGCCCATGATGATCTGAAGCTGTGTGGTTTTACCAGCACCATTAACACCTGCAGCAGCACCCGTTAGAAGTCAATTGAACACTCAAAACATGGCGGCAATAGCAGCAGCAATGGCATAATAACTAGCAGCACCAAGAGTAGCAGGGTGCAGACATAGTCATGACCTAGTTGTGGTGTGACTGAGACCCCCGGCCACAGGGCTAGGGGTTTTAGGGGGTTTGGGGCTGAGGGATAGAATCTAGCCTGCTGCACACAGCATCTTGCTTTATTGCACTGCCCCTTGGTCATGGGCATCACAGCGTTCAATCTACACGTGCTGAAACCCATGCCAACAACAATGAGCATGTATGAGATGTACACAACAGCTTTGGCAGCCGTGCAGCTCCCATTACGTGATTCAAACCCGCTCTGTCAACTGTGCAGAACATCAATCCGCCTGCCGACCAAGGAGACCAGCCTTCTGCAGGGAAATGCCTGTTGTAATTGGCCCGTGCCTACGTTCACTGCCATTGCAACTGCTTGTACAAGAGCTAGCCTCGTGCTCCTGGTCATTGACTGGCTGCACTGGTGTCTGCAACTACTGCTTACCTACAAGCCCCACACGCTCGCCCTTCTTGACTTCCCAGGTGCAGTTTTTCAGCACTTGCTGGTTCTTGAAGGTCATGGACACCTGCACCATCATGCATGACAACATGCATCGCCTTGTGGCGATCCCAACATTCCAAAAAGAGTACCCCGCAATGAAGATGTGCTACCCATCGCAGCTAAGCGGGCTCATGTGTGATGCCACTATAGGCTTCCCACTGCTTATCTTATGTTGCTAGCTGTTTGTAACCCCATGCTCCATGCATGCAATACACTGCTCCAGATGAGTAACTCATGCAGACATCATTCCTCCTGCTGGCACTGCTGCGGAGGGTTGCATCATGACAAGGACTGCGTTTGGCATCTCCTGCTCGTAGGATTGATGGGTAACGACCATGCCTTGCATCGGTAATACCATACAAGCATGCCCGGCAAATCATCCTGAGGTGAAAACCTACCCCTTCTAGGCGAAGCCCTGATGATATCCCAGATGACCCCGTTCTTGACTTGTTCTCCTCGGCATCTGCCCCAACAACCACCCCGGGAGGTGGCGGAGGAGGTTCGCTGCTTGTGCCTGGCTGCTCTTGCTGAACGACTGCTACTTCTACCTGTGGACGCGCGGAGCCACCAGTGAATGGTGTGCCTGTCAGACCATGTCTCGAGCATAAAATGGAGACAGCATGGCATAATTGCTGGTGGTTTGCATATACAAACAGTATTGCGCACCTGTGCTGCTCGTAGCAAGACCTGGTTCCGCTCCGTTCCGAGCAAGCGACGTGCGTGCCTACGCCCAACAGGCCTCGGTCAGCCCACCAGCACATCCAGTGGCCAGAGCTAGACCTTTCCGCGCGCAAGAATAAAGCATTGCACTACCTGGCATGAGTGCATGTTCGGCTTTTTAGCGTTCCAGTGGGCACGGCCAGACGGTCACATGCGCACTGGCGCTGTAACTGCTTATGTTGGCCTAGCATCCTGCCAAGGGCACTTTGTGCGGCAATTCAAGCGGTGCGAACGAAAGGCCCTGTAATTGTGTACAATCAACAGTTCGTCAGTATTCTCAGTGAATACTGCTTGACCTTCAACCTCAACCAATGCCCTCAGTAGTATGCGAGCAATTTGGCAGAAAATGCACGCGAAGGGACCCTCCAAAACAAAAGGTTGATGTTCAGCGACCAAAATTCCGCAGGAAGGTTCCGCTTCAGCCAAGGGGAGATTGAACGAGCTGCCACTCACTCATCGGCCCCCGATATGACCTGGAGGTTCTGTAGGCCTATTAACCACCGGGCGGGCCGGGCGGGCGGGCGGCGACCGACCTCTCTCACCAACGCCCCCGCCAGAGAGCTATTTTGAATCCCCTTCAGTTGCACTCCTAATGACGTCGAGACGCACCCATGCGTCCGTTGAGGGAAGAATGAATGCCTAGACAGTGGTCTTAACAGAGGTAAGGTCATGCTCGCCATTTCTATGAGCCAACTTCTGTTGAAGCTTGAGAAAATCATAAAGCTTTGCATGTATGGAACTCAACCAAGATATAACCCCTTGTTCGCTCTGGAGCAGCACCCATTGGTTCCTATGCGAACATATCCATTACCTCAAGTGTTTATCATAGCTCAACTGAATGAACAGCCTGATGCCTGCATGCAGCTGAAGGCCCAGCAGTCTAGTACTGCTTCCCCAACACCTTTGTCGATCTGCCTTGCTGCCAACCTTCACCTGCTTGAGTCTGCTGAATCAAACAAACATGTGAGCTATGGCACTGGTCAAGCAATAGCATAGCAACCCTCAAGCAACCTTTGCTAGCGAAGCTGATCTTATCCCATCCCAACAGCCCGTACACAACATCAGTCACAGGTGCAAATTTGTGTCATAATCCATCTTGAATTGAGACCACCAGAGCTTTTGTTGTTCTCCAACATTCAAGACCAACCAGAAGGGCAGCAAGGGATGAGTGGTGCATATACACTAGCTCATAGGGCTTGCTGCAGACTTCATTGCTGAGAACCGATTGCAACCAATCTATATCAGTGTCTGTTGAGATCCATGTAGCATGCACCATATACCCTTAACAGAAAGTATGTTGCACATGGTAATGCTAAGCCAAACCCCTCCATATCACCTCCTGTCATCCAGAGCAGCACATGCCATGCCCTAATTGCATTGTGCATGGAGACAGAACTCAGGACCTGCACATCAGTCATGTCCATGCATGGCCTGCAAGAGGTAATGGGAATGGGACCCATCCAACAATGTAATATAGAGTGTCTTATTCTCATCCCTTGGCCAGCACCATAAGCAACACCAGCATCATTGTCCTTCTGGATGGTGGTGCTGCTCCCTTGCCACAGCCAAATGCCCAAACCACTGGCTGCTAATCATCATACCCATTCAATTTGGGGACTGAATCCCCAGAATCCCCAGCGCAGTCACAGACGCTCATGGAATCCTGGTACCATCCCATATTGAGAAAAGCTGGTTTCCACCGCAGATCTCCAGCAATGGCGGATGCTCACTGGGTTCAAGCGCTCTGCCCCACAGCCACAGCAGCAGCACTCGCAATGTTGGCAATCCACCTCCCGGGGCATGTCCCACAGGCTCCAGGAGCACAGGCTGCAGCCACAGCTGCTGTTACCTTGGCCTCCAGCCGTCCAGCACAGCTGTCAGCCACACAAACTTCCACTTTGTGCCTCACACCTGAACAACAGGACAACATTGAGTTCTACAATAGTTGCAGAAGCACACATTCAGAGGATACTGAATCTGGACACCACCAGCTAATTGTATATAAGAATCATACACGCGATACGGTAGACACAGACTCACTGCACCTAACTGGAGAAAAACAAGGCCCAATTTCCGCAAATAAGTGGCAAAAGTTGCAAGTGTGCAAGATCCCTCGATGACAGCTTTTGGTTCAAGCGGTGCCTGTGATGTTCTCCTCACACATGCTAGAGGGTGTACCAGAGCAGGCACTCAAAGTGACTAATATATGGCCTTCCACCACAAGACTCGCAGCCATGCACACAAACCATGCAGCCCACCAAGGTCCCCCCCATCCTTATGCTCACCTGAGTGCACCTCTGGCACCAGCAAGTCCTCCAGCTCCAGCTTCACCTGCAGCTTCACAGGCAGATCTGCATCAAGGAAAGTCAACACCAGCTTTGCCTCTGCTGCTGCTGGAGCACCACTCCGCTGCATCTGGCCATGCTGACTCAGACTCAGGCACTGACTCAACCCTGAAGGGCTACTGCTCCTCCTCGGTGCGCCAAGACCGCCACCATCACCACTACCACTGCTGCTGCTGCTACCGCTGGTGACCTCCACCTTGTTTAGTAGGGGCTCTTGGAGGAAGCAGGTGACAGCTGCATGTGCCAGTGCCTGTGCCCTTGCCACCTGACCTTCCACCAGCAGGAGCTGCATGGGCAGCTGGGTGCAAGGCACCTTGAAACTAGGGGACAAGGTGCACACTGTAGGGGAAGGCAACCAAAAATAAGCAGCAGTTAGGGGCTGCAACAGTCTGGTAGAAGCATGCACATTGCACTGTAGGGCAGCCAGCGTCAATGACTGCATCAGAAAGCAATAGACAGACAGACACATAGAGGGATGATGAGAAGCAAGAAGCCTCCCATGCAAATGTGCCCAATGCAGAAGGGAGCAACCCAAAAGGAGTGGGGACACACATATAAGGTCACTCTTTAGGAGCGAGACCAGATGCCGCAGCCCCGTATACAACAAAGCATTACTACCACCTTTTAGCCAACTGCTAACTGCAGCATCTCCTTGCATTCCGGTTGTTGCGGTGCTAACTGGCAGGAAAGTTCTCTAGAGAGAGGGCGAGCTATGCACAGAAGGGGGAACCATCCTTTGATATGTTCTAGGAGTAGGCCCTCACTTAGCATCAACATACACCCAGTACCATTCCAAACCCAGGACACATACCGAGTGGCTAAGTGACCCACCCGGCGATGTTATCTGGGTGGATGGCCAACCAAGCCCATTGATCGGGTTCACTTAGCTTAGCTATTTAACTATGCTGTACAGGTAACTATGCTGCATATAAAGGTGGTCGTAAGCAGTGCCATCTCCCCCCCCCCCCAACCCCTCACCTGCATCTGCAAGGAGCTGATCCTCAAGATTTGACCAACCAGCCAGGGGCCGGTCTTTCATCAGGAGCTGACCCTCTCCATAGCCCTGCCCCACCTCCAGCTGGCAGGTCACCAGGCGGGAGAATTGCAACTGCCAGCTCCCTCCAGAAGAGCAGGTCAGCCGCCAGCCCTGCAGTGTGTGGCACGGGGAGTTAGCAGGCGGCTTGAGTGCTCACGTCTTGATGTGCATTTTCCTTTTAGTCCCAGCATGCCTCCGCTTACATCTTTCTCATCTCAAACAGAGTAAAGTAAGGTAAAGAAGTGCTGATGACTATATACCTGGTCATTGATGAATATACTAACCGCTAGGCTAGGAGCAGCTTCTGTTGCTTCAGCTCTCACCTGCGTCTTGCTGAACGCCCGCAGCTGCTCCGCCAGCTTGATGAGCTCCTCTGCTGCTGGTTGTGTGCCGGCTGAGACAGGCAGGGCCACCTGGGCTGACAGCTCTGCACGCCGCTGCAACAGCGCCTGCTTCTCTGCTGAGAGCTGCTGCTGGCGGGCCTGCGCAGGGTGTGAAAAACTGGATTAATACGGGATGATTGGACACACATGCAAATCAAGGTACAAGTGAATGATCCTTAACACCCAATAATACTTTTATGCAAAGCATCGGGACCCATATAGGGCACCCTGGCCCAAGGGGGCCAACCCGAAGACGTTTTCCCAATCACATTGCCTGTAGGTATGGAGCCTCCAAGCTTTCGGGCTGCACACCTCCAGGGTGAGTTGGGCCACAGTGGTCATGCTGATGGGTTGAATCCTAAGCTATGTCTTGGCACAACGCCATGCTGCTACACCACTGCCTTGTCTGCTTCCCATCACTTAGCACTCTGCCTTTCTGCTTGTGGCAGCAGCTACCCTCCTTTCTCCTCCTCTTACTTCCCCGGACTCCCAATCAGACTCTTGACCCCCTGCCCCTCGTCACCTCCAGCTCCTCCTTTGTCTGCTGCAGCTGCTCCTCCCTGCGCCTCCTCTCAGCATTGAGCCCGGCCAGGTCAGCCAGGTGCTGCCGCATGTACCTGAGCCGCCCCTTGAGTGCTGCTGCCTCTTGTGCTGCTGCTTGCTCCACTGAGATGCGAGCCATGGCATCTGCATGGAAGTCCTGGGCATACTCGCGCTGCTGTTGAGCCTTCTGCAGTTTACTCTGCAGGACAAATAGAATAATGGCCATAAAAACTCGCTCTGTGCCATGCAGTCCACCTTGGGGAGGTTAGAAGAGTCCAGCTGGCTCAGCCCATCCTATTGAGTACTGCGTACATCAGATCCCTGCCATGGGCCCCTGTGTTGCTTATCCATGGGGTGTCAGTTCCTAAAAGTACAGCTGCTAATGTGAAAACACACAATGGTGCAGGAGCAGCAGCCCCAACACCCTTAACATAAAAGGGCAAATATATGCCGTAGCTTCCTGCCGACAGACAACAGACCACATTGACAGTGAGGCCTCACACAAGCATGCATCCAAGACAGGTTCACGCTCTGCACGTCCAGTCCCTGCAGCCACTTTTGCTTCTATGCACATCCAGTCCTTGCAGTTGCACAAGGGTCAGATTACCGGTCGGTATGAGTATCACCGTAGCACTGGAACTGAAGCGACAAAAAAGGCAAGGACTGCTTCAGGTAACTCACCTTGAGATAGCGCAGATGCTCCTCCAGCAGTTGTTGTTGCTCCTGGCCCAGCTTGGCTACCAGCTGCTGCTCCATCTCCTGCCGAAGCCTCTTCCATGATGCAGTGGTAAGAGCACGGCAGGCCTTCTTCTTCAGCACCAGCCCATGCTTCAGCACATCCAGGTCACTCCGCCTCAACATCTACAGGACCAACATGCAAGAAAGAATTCAACAAGACAGCGACTAACAATCCACTAGTGATGACTACGAACAAGCAATGGTTTATGCTGTGACTCCGGATGGGTTGTAATGTTTATAGCAAAAGAAGAGCAGCCCAGTAGAAAGCTGCCACCAGACTTCGGCCTACCTGCACAGACGCAAAGACGTTGGGGTTCTGCTCTTCCATCTGCTCCTCCATCTCGTGCACTGACACACGCTTCCTGTGCATGTCTGTCTGCAGCTGAGAGATAGCACCCTCCACCACAGCCACCTCAGGACCTGCAGGGTAAAAAGCGGGGATAAAGAGTTGATACAGGCACAAATGTGGGGGAGCGCCGTAAGAGGCATAAGCCAGCTGGCATCTTCTGCTGCCAGCTCGGCAGCTGGCGGCAGAATGCACAAATTATTCAGAAAGTGGGTTTTCAATGGTCCACCATTGCAGAATAAGGAGATGGGCTGGAATTCATTGCTGTGGTATAAATGTTGTGATGCCGGAGGCACGTCAACAGCCACACTGTCCCATTTCCAAGCTACACGGTTATTCCGTATGGGTCACAGATGATCATCCCGCATCACCTGCAGCAGCTGTAGATGCAGCTCTGCATCATGCTGCACCAGCCACACAGCTTCAGCACAGCATTGGTTAGCAGCAATCCTACATATATATACTGACATGTGCTGCACTGCAGTGCTAGGGCTTGAGGCCCTTAACATCTTCCAGGCAAGACCTCCAACCCCCCCTACGACCTACCTGTGACAGCCAGCAGCTCCAGTGCTTCTGACAAGTTCTGAGGTACAGGCCCAGCAGCCAGGTCCATCATGTTGATAGAAGTCCCACGGCGGATGTGGTCCAGGAACTGCATGTCTACAATCTGCAGGAAGTCCTGGAACGTAATAGGCTGTGGTTGGTGGCGGGAGCCACCAGGGGTGCGCAGCACAGAGCCTGGGGCTGACATGTCCCCTGTGAGTTGGGACAGAGCACCTGCGGGCGGTATGGATGTGTAAACAGTCAGTTGGGGAAAAGGGTCAGCAGTTGGATCCTCGTGCAACAGATGGTGTTATGGCATATCTCGCATTCATAGCCAATGATAGAAAAACATGCCAATCTGGAAGGGCAGCCATGGGGCATGGAAAACAGCCAGCAATGCAGCTGTGCAGGTTACGACTCCTGCCTGTCTGGTCCATACAAGTGTGAAGGAACTTTTAGGATGCAATTGCACCGAAGGTCATCAAAGCTTAACACAGAGCCGCAGCAAATGCTCACCCTGGCCATCGCCTGCTCATAATGCCAACAGACCTTTCAGCTCTTTTCAGCCAATCTATTCTCAGGCAGTCCTAGTGGTTGCTAACCTGAAAAAGCCATTGTTGCTTGTCGCTGCTCCACCCCTCTATGGATCGCCTGTGGATCAGGCGGCAGTGCAAATTCATCCAGGGTTACATCCTCCAGCCCCATAGTGTGACCGCCAGTCATGCCAGCCCCACCAGTCATGTTAAGCTCCAAAGTGGGCTCATCCTTGTCTTGGGAAGACCCAACCAACACCCCATGCCCTTGGCCCCTGCCACCAGCTGCAGCTGCTGTAACACCACCAGCATGTGGCTGTGCCCTGCCGACTGAAGCTGCACCCCTAGCAGCAGCAGGTTTACCTACTGTCTCAAGAGGCATGAGCTCTGGGCTTGCAGGGGGCTCATGATAAGCTGAACCTGGCCAGGCTGCATGTGGACCGCTTAGCCTGCTCAAGTTGGCCCCATGTGCAGCTGCATGCTGTGCAGGGGGCTGCAGATCCATCATGCGCGGGGCTGAGCTAGATGCACCAGTCGTGTCTGCAAGCAGCTTAGTGGTGCACTCCTCATATAGCGGCCTTTGCAGTGGCTGGTGGTGCTGCTGTACCCCATACTGCTGCTGCTGTTGCTGCTGCTGCGCGCTGGCGAGCAGCTGAGTTGTGCCTCCTAATAGCTGTGTAGTCTCCCCTCCACGTTTCTGAAGCAGCACAGACACATCAAGAAGAAGCAACACAATCAGGTTAAAAATTGTACATCCAGCATCTTGCAGTATAGGTTTGGTCGTGCTGTGGGAGCTACACTAAAGGTGCAGATATCACCATGAGAGATTATGCTGCCACATGCGGCTGGAAGCCCACCAAATCAGGTAATGGGCAATCTGGCTCGGTGAATGAGAAGGGGTACATTCACTATTGCAGCCCGCTATTGTCAGCTTTATGGCTACAAGCGGAGTCAAACAATCTGCCTATAGCACTATCTGCCACTAGCACCATCAAGTACGGCGAGTATCACTCTACCTACCAGATTCACAGTCATCAGGTTGCTGCCTACACTTCCCCTGCCGGTACCCATGGACCCCATCCCCCAGCCAGTAGTACCTCCACCACCAGCAGGCCAGCCCCCTGCATCAGGCTTCTCCTCCAACAGCAGTCGCATGGTCATTCCCTCAGCATCAGGAGGCACAGCCTGCTGCAGCTCATCGCCAGGAGTGTCAGGAGCTGCCCCTGCATGCCCCTCCAGCGGGCCGGGCAGCGATGTGCGGTGCCCGTCTGCCCCTCCATGCCCCTCCTGTTGCCCAGGCAGTGAAGCCCGCTGTCCACTTGCTCTCCGCTGATCCTGCTGATGTACCTGCCGCTGGTCAAACACATCATATCCCTCATTTTGACCTGAAGCACGCCCCCTGCTGAAGTGAGGAGGTTCTTCATCCAACTCCGTCCCTTCTGCACGCGCTGCGGCTGCAGCAGCTGTACCTGCTGGGTCTGCCTGATGTTCCATGGGCTGCCCTGCAGCTGGGTCTGGGGAAGCAGCTATGATATCCCCTGTCAAGCCATCCCCAGCTGTAGCAGCATCAGCACCTGCTGCTTCTGCTACATGCTGGCCCTGATCCCTTGAGCGAGGTGGAGAAGGGAGTGAAGGAGTGGGTGAGAGGTCCAGGGGCATGGCTGGGCCCTTGATCTGTCCTTTGCGCACTGCCATAGTGAGGTCCCCAGTTCCAGCGCTTTCTGAGTATACATGGTGAAGGGTAGCTTCACCTAGTCCTCCGTGGCCTGCATGATAACATGAGGACCTCATTAACAAAGTTACACTGGCCTAGGTACGACTGAGACATAACAGGTGCTCTTGAGCAGGAACAAGTGGATATAGTGCGAGATGTATTGTGTACTTATGACTCCAAGTAGGATGCCCAGCTCAAGACCATGTTATGCCATGAACAGATGTCAGCCTGATTACATAAAGCAGGCCTGGCAACGTGAAGACAACCACTGTAACAAACAGGATGATCTGAAC
Source organism: Pseudopediastrum boryanum (assembly GCA_963556185.1). Classification (NCBI taxonomy): domain Eukaryota; kingdom Viridiplantae; phylum Chlorophyta; class Chlorophyceae; order Sphaeropleales; family Hydrodictyaceae; genus Pseudopediastrum; species Pseudopediastrum boryanum. The sequence goes on from OY744496.1 coordinate 6,077,648, forward strand.
AAGCCAACACAAGATCAGGTGCATTCTGTATGGATCTCCTGTGCCTAAGGTATATATTGCCAATCTCCTGAGGATTGCATCAGGCGAAGTTGAAGCACGAATGCTCAAGCTCCGCTAGCAGTAGTGATATGGTGGGGAATGCATCATGTCACATCATGCCAGTACTGGGTTTTGCTAAGATCTATTAAGGATGCGAGCCTGGTCCCTGTAACATACTGAAAGATTTTGCTATCATCCACAAATGGCAGCCAATCCATTCAAGGAGCAGAGAGATGAAAGTCTATGGCTAGGATTACTACACAATCTGGTGCCGGTTCAATATTTGCTGAAGAGGCTGCTGCTCACCATGCCTATCAAGCTCTAGCATCAGTGTATCCTCATCTCCAGGAACGAAACCCCATTTGCTTTGCTGACGTTGCTCCAAAACCAAAGTGCCCCTGCTCTTCCTACGCCCTCCAATAGAAGCATGGCCGCCCGCAGCGCCCCCAGCCTCCTCATCCCCATTCCCCCCTGCTGCTGCAGCTGCTGGTGGTGCTGGCTCCTTAAACTCCTGCTGCTGCTGCTGGCTGCCCTGACCCTGTGGAAGCACAATGGGGGAGGTCATGCTGCGTGTCACCCTCCGCAGTGGTGAAGGTGTTGGCCCTACCAATGGAGACAATGGTGATAGGGCGATTAGTGGGCTGTAGTCCTGAGTGCTGCTACGGCGGCGTGTGGTTGCCCCAACAGGGGTCTGGCCTGATGCTGCGCCACCTGCTGCCCCTATAACCTCGCTGGCAGGGGTGTTATGAGCAGGCTGTGCTATAGGGCTGATACCACTGATTCTGCGGGACCTGCGCCTTGTAGAAGCACCAGGGGCTGGTGATGGCTCAGGGCTAGCTAGGAGGTCCTGCGTCCGACCGGCTGCATCAAATGCTGGAGTCGCTGCTTCTTGGGGCTGATCTGTATAACAATCAAGATATACAACAGGAGGCAATGTACTGTTAGCACATGGTTTGACTTAGGAGGGGAATCCCATTGAACCCACAAACCTTTGTGAGCGATGTTTCATAAATGGAGAGTTTAGGAAAGAGCCTGGAATAAATTATAAAAGTACTGCGCTTAACATGATGTAAAATAGAGGACCTAGTGGGACTAACCAATTGTTGACCACTTGTTTCTGTAAGGTTGCCGCACCTTAAATTTTTGTTTGTTTGTTTGTTTCATCTCTGCGAAGGTGCATGCAATGGCCTCAGTTGATGAACGCTTAGTATGAGAGTACTGTACCTGCTGCTTGTGGACCTGTTGCCCCTGTGAGCTCCATCTCATCATCCTCTTGATAACTGCTGTCACGTGCAGCTGCAGCAAAGGCCTCCTCATCCTCTTCCACAAGGGTGGAGAGACCAGGGACATTATCCGTGATATTGTGAGTGCCTTCTTTGGTCTGGTTGAACCCATGGAAGCTGAAGCTGTCTGTATCATTGCCTGCTGCTCCCAGGAAAGGCATGCCACCTGCTTGCTGAAGGGTGTCATTGGTCAGCTCCATAGACATGGGGGAAAGCATTGGACTGCCTTCCCCTCCATACGCATGGGTCTGTTTTGCTGGCCATGGGTTGAATGATGGCTCCTGCTGCCTGTTCAGGTTCTGCTCAGAGAAAGGCTGTGCCTCTTGCGAGAGGACTGGGGAGCCCTTGTCCTGCAGGATACATTCTTGTGAGAGGAATTCTGCGCAACCTAGGGCAAAACTTCCAGCCTGTCTGCAGACCTGCACAGGATACAGGTGCATTGTTTCCAGCTCTTCATCTGGTGCGAAGCTGACACGCCGCCCTTTTTGTCTCAAACTCCGTCTGCGCTGCTGGGCTTCTTCCGCAGCTAACTTCCTCTTCAGAATCTGCGCAGAGGGCAGTGTTGCTTCTGAGCTTACTGACCCTGGCGGTATGCACTCCACAAGGCGGGCCTCCCTACCGAGGATGGGGTGCGCCCACTGGACTGCATTAATGCCGTGACTGTGAATTGAGCCGCTCAGGAAGCAATAAAGAGGGAGAAGGATTGGCCCTGAAGAGACCCGCAGGTTTCACGGCTAAGTTGCCCACGGAATCGTATACTACGTTATAGCGCTGGCGAATGGAACCAACTTCTTAATGATTGTGCTTGGCCTGTGGAAGCAAGCCACCGGTGCCAATCTGCACCGGCAAGCTTGAGCTTGTTCGCTCGTCAGGGGGCATGTGGGAGGTCAGTATCATAGGTTCTCGGTGACTTTGCTGTCATTACAAATGCTTTGAATGAATGTCCATCGAAACCTGTCTGAAGTCAGCTGCCTTGCGGTCCCGTCGTGAAGCCCTGTCTGGATGTCTGTCTGTTTAATTTGAAAGTCGACCGGAAGACGGGCGGTTCTCTCTTCATAATTGTCGTGTGATCAGAGATGAAGAGAGTTGTGCCATTCATGCTAACTGGACCACATGCTACAGTATCAGGTTGCAAGGCTCACCCTTCGCGCAAACCATCACGTCCTCTGGTAGTTGGAGGTCCGATCACTATTACAACCCCGGGTCACAAGCGGTAACTTCCTTTTGAGATGCTTCTTCAGCTATTTATCCGTCACGGTGTACCAGGTACTCAAGCCATGCACGGATATCGCGAGCAGAACGGGTTCATGGCAGTGCATGTCGCGAACTTCCACTACTACCGGACAAAAGCAATCTCTTACGATTCCCATATCAATGCCACCGCCTTAACCTAATCCAATACGTTCTCAAAGCAGCCGGACAGGACCGCCTTCTCCTTAAAGAAGCAAGAAGGGCTTAGATGCTGTAGCCAACCCCAGACAGAATCTCCTTGAGCTTGCCTGAGCTGTATGCTGCCATAGTATCTGCAAGATAAGCAGGCAACAAGGCAAGTTGGACTGAGATAGGATCCGAACAAGCTACCTTGAAGTGTAGCGTTAGCCCAAAAAAGGAACTAATGCAAGGGCCGGAAACGAATATGTACATGAATACATGTTGCAGATGACTGTAACAAGAGCATGACGAAGTTTCCACCGACTGATCTTTGGAAGATGGGCCCAGTGGTGATCTTCCAATCGTTTAACCAATGCTGTAATATTGTTTCGCTTCTACATATTGATATCCGATTGTTGAAAACGCTACCAAGACCAGACAGTACTAGTTGAAGACCAGATGGGCCCCACTTCACCGTTCTAAATCATGCATGCGTGCTACAGTATGAATGGGGGCCAGAACATCTCTCAACAAAGGCATCACTTTTGCTGCTGCACCCTCAACTGATGACTCAAATTGCAGGACAGGATTTACGGGCACTCTTGCTTTGCATATCTTCATAACAGTGACCAGTGTCATTGGAGCTGCAATATGAACCGTTGGACCATTGACCTGCAAATACTGCCTGGGCCTTCTCACTATCATAGACAAAGTAGAAGGGACTAATTCCAAGTGCATTGCTAGCCAGCCACTCCAATCTAGTAGACTGCCTCAATCTCAAACCTGATAGTAGCCTCCACACATCATTGACACTCACCGTCACAGCCACCAATGAACTTGCCACCAATGAAGACTTGTGGGACTGTACCGCTGCCCGTGATGGTAGTCAGAGTCTGCTGAATGTCAGACCCATCACCTGCACAATTGGAGGCGTCTTGAGAGAATGCCTTTCCGCAAGGGCAGGGGCTTCCCTAACTTCCCTATTGCCTCACCTATCTTCAAAGCATATGCACCCATGCTCACAAATGGAATCCCAAACATGAGAGCAGCACGTGCAATATTGTCCCTGGGATGCGACAAACAGCACCTCATTACTCTCTCAGTAATGCAGAGTTAACTGCAGCAGCTCGCTTTCCTGAGTGCTAGAATGGTCCGATGCACATGCTTCAGGATGAGTTCTGTTGCGCTTACCTCTCTGATCCAGCTCAATCACCTCAGCAGGTACAGATAGCTCCTTGAAGAGCCCCTTGGCCTACAATGCATTAAGATTGTGCATGCAGCAACCGGTTACCGTCTGCTGTGTTGCGGGGACATAGCTATTTTTTCTGAATGAGCACAACAATATTGCCAGGTAACATCTCTTGGCCCAAGAGCGTGGTGATAGGACGGCGTAAGTGCATCTGAAAGTACAGTGCCCCTACAGTTGATAACTTTTAGCAGGCGGGCCCACATTCGCAAACCAGACAAGCACCTGCTCTACATTCAGATGCTTTCCATGTGACAAGGGACCAAGCAGGAAAACAGAGCAGTATACACAACTGTCTGACATGATATTGCAGACAAACAGCAGGGGCTCGTGAAAACAGGCAATTATCCGGGTGTAAAAGGGCCAAGACCTCCTACATATGCTCCTAAGACGCACTGCTTTCCAAGCCCCTGCACAAATCAGGCTGAACGCACCCTAGTGCAGTATGGGCAGTACGTCTTGCTATAAATGACAACTTTGTTGTCAGTCACGGTCTGCTTGACCCCCTCAACCTGCAAATATGAGCAAGTTGTCAGTCAGGACACTGCATGGCCAGGCTGCTGTCACGATGACACATCAGGACAGTCACTCACTAGGGAGGCCTTCATTGGTGTATAGATAGTGCGCCGGAGACCTACGGCAGAAACTGACCAGGTAAGTACAAGTACTAGTCACGAGCAGGTGCCAGGGACTGCGTGGCCATGCACATAGAGAGGGTGAGCTCCACCACATACCAGCGCGCAGGACTGAGGGTCTACAGATGCCACTGCTTGCGCTCACTGTCTGCATTATTGACCCGCCGAACAGATACACACGTTCCCTGGGACAAACTCCTTTGTCTCAGCAATGGGCTGTATACATTGACAGCACCTCCTCAGCAGGTATTTACGCGGCATACAATGGCATAAATCTCTCCTAAGTCCAGCGCGTACGCGTGTGTTGGGTGAAAGCACGTGGTGCAAGTGGCAGCACTGCAATACAACCGCGGTAGTGTGTGGCTGCAGTTGTAGAGTCACCCCCATAGAATTTGAGTCAGGAGAGGATTTGAAACTGCAGTACATCACCTGGCTTTGTGCCGGAGCTAGGAAGCTCCACCTCCTCCTCAAAGAGGAAGGTATGCGCCTACCGGCTGACGCCTCTGGATAAAATGTAATAAGCCGAGGTGTACATGTTGCCTGTCACTCAGCAACAGGCTAACTGGGCCAATGGCCCAGGCTGCTTCTTGACCAATAGCATACCTTAGTGCACGCAAAACAGCTGTAGATCCAGACAATTTCTCTGGCCATGGCGAGCACAAGCAACCCTGCTGAGCAACTAGCTCAGCTAGACTGGCTGCTTGCTGGAGAACCCCAATCAGCAGCAGCAGGCTATCAGCTGCTGCCCCGTGCTTTATGCCTACCTCTGCTACAACAGCATCAGCTCGTTGCCAGGGTTGCAAGCATCCTCGCAGCTGACGGGACCAAGCAGCACAGCACGGACATGGGCGCTGCAGACCTTCATAGTGCCAGGGACCACAGAGCATGGGCCCTTCTTCGTTTGTATGCTAATCAAGCGGCTGAACCCTGGAGTCATAGCATTTCAGCATTCGCAGCTCTTATGCTCGATGTGCTAGGTGCTGGGTCAGTGACCTCAAGGTGGGCATTCGGTCCTGTAGAAACCACAGGACGTCACCTTGATGCCTAATCCCCGGCCCTTTTGCCTAACTTGAAAGATCGTGACCCAAGCCTGCTCATATAAACGAGCCAAAATAGCAGCCAAGAGGGCTTGGCACCCCATCTTCCCCTTCACGTTTCCTCTCTGCGCAGTAACAACCATCCAGGCATGTCTGCTGCGCCTGTACCATCATGGATGAACAGCAACGCTGGTCCTTGCTGCTTCTCATGGCTCCATGAGAAGACCACAGCAGCACAGCAGGCCACAGATAGCCCTGGAGGCCGAGAAGATGTGCTTCAGCAGCTGCCACCACAGCAGCAGCAGCACCACCAGCAAGAAGAAGCTGACTGCACCATGGTAGGACAGGAACCAAATGTCATGGGAGAAGAGCTTGAAAGCTATGTGGGAGACCGGCTACCTGTCAAACGTGAGTTTGCCACATCCAAAAAATGGCAATAGGTAAACAGCAGGACTTCCAAAAAGGGCCTCAGAACCTGCCTCAGCAACAGCACTATTGTTAGCAATTGGATGCTTATGGTGCCTATAAATGCAACACAGCAATAGGACGTTGTGTCCTCCACTGTAGGCAGAGACTCACTACACATAAAGGACCCCAGCTGACGGGAATGCGGCAGGGTCTCTGCTGCAAGGCTGTTGCCATCTTGTCGGCGCCTCTGCTACTTGCTCTGGCCTTAAACCGGCACTCTTGCCAGTACTTGAGAAGGCCAACCAAGGTCCTTGCTTCCATAGATGCTTCTTTGCTGTTGGATAACATGACTTTCCCCCTGGTTGTTTTCAACATGGATGTGTGGTGGCCCACAACTATGAGTGCTGCACGATTCACGTACGCCGGGCTTTTGATGCGTTTGCTTGGTTATTTGCACTTATCCAATAGCAAACCCTGCTCTATACTGCCCGGCATCTACCTGCTCTATTGACCAACTGCAGGTCTGAAGCTGTCTCAACCAGAAGCAGCTGGCACCACCAGCACTGCAGGGGCCCCAGCTCCTGGAGCAGGTGTTGCCAATGGCCTTGCGGCGGCAGCCTCAGGGCGTGTGCAAGAACTGATGAGCCTCGGTGGCTCTGGCAATGTTCCAGCGGCCTGGTCAACAGCAGCAATCAATGCTCTTTTGGAGGAGCTGCAGGTGAGTACCCTCATCGCTTATTTGCCAAAAGCATAGTGTACAAAAAGCATTTTGCCGCTACTCAAGGCTTCTGTGCCTTCTGCGAGATCACAGCCAGGTGGAGAGCATGATACGCTCTCCCTGCATGTAGTGTGGTAGCATTCCGTCTCAACAGGTTTCGCGGCGCCTAGTGAGCAAATGTGCCAGTCCCAGTGCCAGTCCCTAGATTCTATGGGCTGTTCGCCAACCCACAACCAACCCCGTAGCGAATGTGCATTTTCTCTGTCACTGCAGGCACTAGAACATTCCCTGGACATTGCTGCTGTGCAAGTCGCTTTCTTGCAGGAACTGCTGCATGCTTGTGCCTTAGCTGGCTGCCCCTTGCCAGGAGAGGTTGCACAGGCCCTTGGGGACCTGTCAGAGGCAGCAGTGCAACTCCTGGCAGAGCATGTGCTGCCGCTGCAGAATCAGGAGGATGGAAACCAGCAAGGCCAGCAATGCTCTCCTTTGCCTCCGAATGGAGCAGATGCTGAGGGTGCTGGTGACATGTCATACCAGGCATTCCTTGCAGCTGCTGTGCTGCCAAAGGTCGCTGGGCTCCAGACCACAGCATCCACGTCGCTACTGCAGTGCTTGCTTTACTGCGGTGGGTTCAGCTGGCACATGGACTGTGCTTTCGGCTTGTGCATGTACTGTTAGGATGATAGAGTATAACAAGTATCCTCCTTGTAGGCAAAATACAATGCAGCGGCTGGTAAACATGTTCCTTTGCAGCTGGTTGATCAGGAAACACTGCATTGACAGTAATGCATTGGTTATCCTTGCGAGTGTCTTTCATATTTACTCTGTAAGAAATGTGCATTGAAGTCAGTGTGTTCCTGTTTGCAGTGGACCAAAGCTTGGATATCTTCTATCAGGCAGTGATGACACCCATCTTGCAGAGCAACGAGCTCAGGACTGTGCAGACCCAATTGCTTATGAAGCTGGCAAAAGACAGGCCAGCATTGGGGCCCAGGTGTGCAGGTTTGATATCCGGGAAGGAGGCAAGAACACCCCTGGGCTTTGGCAACTCATTTAACCTGATGCTACTTGGCTCTGTAGCTGGTTGCATGAAATGGACACATGGCAGGAGCACAATGTTTAATACATTTGCCATACTGATTGGCCAAATGCATTCTGTCTGCCATCCTTCTCAACGCGTCTCATTCCACTTCTCCATCTTTGAAGGCAGCTCTCTTGTCGCGTGTCTGGTGTAACCAGTTGACAACATGTGTTCCTCTTCCATGAACAGTGTTGGCGTTTTTAGTCTGCCATGCCATCTATCAATCTGCTGCATACTATGTTCTACATTGAGAGTGGTAGTTGATTAAAGGGCACCTAAGTCTGTATGATCTCAAAACGTGCCTAAACTTCCGCGTGAAGTGAACAGTGCCTTTTCCACTCCATTATGCACAGGCTGCTCAAGGGGCTGATGGCTGGAGGCGACCCGCAGCGTCTGGCCAAACAGCAACAGCATTCCCCTGCTTACTCGTGGGGAGAGCCACACGTCATGCTTCTGAAGTCTTTGTTGGATTTGAATCCTGGACCTGTGTTGCAGCAGCTGCATGTGCTACTGCCTCTGCTGCATGAGATGGTGGCAGTGGGAGCAGGGGCCAGCAAGCTGAGCAGGAGCGTGAAGTGTGTGCAGCTGATAAGTGCAATGCTGGCTAAGGCTGGGAGCACATTGGGGCTGGGACAACTGCAGCTGTTGCATCGCACAGTGGCCAGGACACAGACTTTCATGAGCAAAGGCTTGCTGGGGAAGATAGAGGGCCAGGTGGCAGCTGTGCAGTAAGCTGGCAACTGTTTGATTGTACAGCGCCCCCAGTACCGTGCTTCCGTAGCTATTCAATTAACCAAATTTAGCTAGCGTTCCTCGGAAGTCCAGTAGTTAACACTGGACCTGGGGTAGGTGCAGGCGTATTGTAAACAGGAAAGCGCAGTGACATGTGTAGTGAATGCGAGCATGAGTCGTTCAGCACAGGTGTTGTTGGGGGATATATTTGCTAGACAGGCCCGAAGCGATTAACGACAGACTGAGCGAGTGCAGTAGCAGCCATTGGGCATCCTTATGCCAAGGCCGCCAGCCTAGGTCCTGACCCTGTGGTCCGAAGCGTACTTGGAGTCGGGCGAGATGTAAGGGTACTTTACCACATCTAATAGAAGCTCATTCGATTCTGCTTGACTGAACCCCAACGTGGCACAACACGAGTCCAACACACACTTTCTACTACGAATTGTAACCTCCGTCCGTTCGTGACCACTCTATCACAGGCCGAAGCAATTGGTACACGACATGTCCCTATATGCAAGCTGTATGCTTTTGATGTTTGTTGGACCTTGTCGTTAGGTCATCCTGCCCCACTCTGCCCACCATGGCTCGTAGCTTGCTCAGGCGCGCTACTGGCTTGCTCCGGCAAGCAGCAAGTCGAACCTCCCATGCCCAAGCTAATGGCGCAACAGCAACCTTAGATATTAGCGGGGTCTCGGGTCGGCGCTGGCTCTTCACTGGGGCTGGGTTGCTTCGGGCAGGTGCGCGAGGACAGTGATCTGCCTGGAAGATTGTCATTCAGACTGAAATAACAGTACCATTGGTGTAGGGTCCAACTATAATGCCAGCCTCCGGAGTGCCCTCTATCCCTTGGGTAGCCTCTCAGGGTCCAGGCAGCTCCATGTCTTCAGCGTGAAGCCCAGCGATGAGTGAGTGGCATGGAGTCCTGTGGTGCCTCTCATCTTCCGATAGGCCCCGTAATTGCTGCAACCTGCAAAGTTGTATGCTACATATCTTATGGTTCTACACTTGGTTCTGCTGCAGCTTTGTGCCTCGTCACAACAGCACAACTTCTGCTGAGCTGGATGCTATGGTCAAGGTGACTGGCTTCCAGAGCATGGATGCCCTGATTGATGCCACTGTCCCTGCAGCCATCAGGCGTAAGGATGGCATGAAGATGGGCAAGTACACTGAGGGTATGCCTGAAAGCACCTTCCTGGAGTACTTCAAGTAAGAGGCCAGCCCGGTAACTGGCAGTTCACATGCAATCACCAGCAGGGTGGAGTACGCTTTTTTGTGTTGTCTGCCGAAGCCTTGTGTTGTCTGCCAAAACAACTGATGGCAAGGGCCAGACTTGGCATGCAAAGCCTGCTACCCATCATGGGGCCTGCTGATATCAAAATGCATGACCTTAACTAAAATGTAGTACACAGTTTTCAACCTACCTGCTGTGTTTCACCAATAGAATGCATCACCCCCTTTGTTTCAGTGGCTGCTGTTGACACGGCACATCCCACTCTGTTTCAAGTGCTATTGTCAGCATGGGACTAATGCCCAATATGCAAGCATGTAACACCAATGTCGTGCTGACTTTCCCGCCTTGTTCAGGGAAATGGCGAGCAAGAACAAGGTGTACAAGTCCTTCCTTGGCATGGGCTACTATGATACCCACCTGCCAGCCGTCATCCAGCGCAACCTGCTGGAGAACCCTGGCTGGTACACCCAGTACACTCCTTACCAGGCAGAGATTGCGCAGGGCAGGTGCGTGTGCCTTTGCCGGTTAATTGGTTTTTGCACATGGGCCAGCTTGACCAATGCAATAGCACACAAGTCGGCAAGCAAACAGTTAGGAGAGCTACAGCCACAGAACATTTAGTTTAAGCAGTTGAATTGATAGTCAATCGTCCAGCAAGACATAGCAGAGTGCTGCATTGTGAAAGGGGGGAATTTTGTTTTGGCATTGCTACTGGAGGCCCCTGGTAACTGTACTGCCAGGCAAAGGAAACCTCAAAAGGAAGCCTGTAGGGCAAGCTGAAGGGCTACCACCCTGCTTGCATCTTGTGCAGCCATGTGTCTCAGCTATGCTGCTCTTGCTGTGACAGAAGTGTTTGGGATCATGCCTGTGTTGTGTGTCCACAGGTTGGAGTCCCTGCTCAACTTCCAGACCATGGTGTGCGACCTGACAGGCATGCAGATCTCTAATGCCTCCCTCCTGGATGAGGCAACAGCAGCAGCAGAGGCCATGACCATGTGCAGTGCCTTGGCACGTGGGAAGAAGCCGCGCTTCCTGGTCTCGGTAAGTACAGCAGCAATCCCAGCAGCAGGACAGCAGCAGTGAAGCACTGGGGACACAGCAGCACTTTTGGAAAGGAAACAGGGGAATGGGATGGGAAACAGGGGAATGGGAAGTAGCAGCAACAGCTCAGTGCAAAAAAGCAGGCAGTGCAATTCCTGGGGCTATGCTCATTAGCAGGGTGGACGATCAGAAGCATCTGTCAGTCAGACTCGATGCTGCATAATGATGGCTGATGGCTAGGTGGCACCATTATGCGATATAGAAAGGCAAAGGGATATGTACTTCAGCGAAAACAAATGGTCCTGTATGGATTTTGAAGCAAGGTTTACCAGGTCCAGCAGCTGTCTTTACTTAGCACACAGTTATTTGGCTGAGAATCCTTCGTTGTTATTGCCGTTATAGTTTTGCTAGCCGCAACTGCATAGCCCTACTGGTGCACCGGTGTTGCAGAAAGCAGGCACTTTTTTGTCAGCTTACAGTTTCTCTCATGTTCTCTACAAACGGGGTTTTATTAGCTGCTGCTGTAGCACAGTTCCACAAAAGAGAAACAGTCAATTTACAGGATGCATTCCATTGGAGGCATCATCAATGCGTTAAAGCACCTTCTTGGTGTGTTGCTGATGTAGGTTTGGAACAGAGGCAGCAGCAGCAGCAGCAGCTCCTTTAGCCAAGCAGCCGGAAGCACTGAGCTGCAGCAGCAGGTCATGTGTTCCCTTCTCTAGCTGCCATATCAAACAGCGTCTATGAAAGTGCACGACTCTGAGAGTTCTGTGACTTTCTGGGTTGCGTGCTTCTCTTCTTGTTCCGCGCCTCTAATGGTATCTTTTTGTTGTCCTCCTTTCCCTTGCAGAGCAAGTGCCACCCTCAGACCATTGCTGTGTGCCAGACACGTGCAGATGGCCTGGGCTTGAAGGCAGATATCATGGATGAGTCAGCCTTTGACTTTGGCAAGGATGTATGCGGTGTGCTCGTGCAGTACCCCGCCACTGATGGTTCCATCCATGACTACAAGGTGAGGATGGGATCTAGGCAAGTGTAACTGACCTAGCAGCAGCTGGGGAGGCAAGTGCAGAACGTGAGTGCTTCAGCATCACAGGTTAATGTTTGATGGTATGGCTTTTTATCAAACCGCATGAGTTGAGCAGCAGCCTGCTTTTACTGTAAATTTCCCTGACATTGTGCAGCTGTGTGCATAGAATGCAGTTTGGAGAAAGGGTGCTTGATATAATAGTTGGTGGTGGGAAATGGAAATGGTTGCAAACACACGTCAGAATGATTGCATCTTGGCTGATCAGTGCACATAAGCCTAAGCTTCTGTCAATGCCTGAGGAAGTGTCACTTGCTCTATCTTCATTGTATAGGCGATTGTGGAGAAGGCCCATGCAGCAGGTGTGAAGGTATGTGTTGCCACAGACCTCCTGGCTCTCACCAAGCTCACTCCCCCTGGGGAATGGGGTGCTGACATGGTCATTGGCTCTGCCCAGCGCTTTGGTGTGCCCATGGGTTATGGTGGCCCCCACGCAGCTTTTTTGGCATGCCATGACGAGTACAAGCGTCTCATGCCCGGCCGTATCATCGGTCTGAGCGTGGATGCTGAGGGCAAGCCTGCATTGCGTATGGCTATGCAGACTCGGGAGCAGCACATCAGGAGGGATAAGGCTACTAGCAACATCTGCACAGCGCAGGCGCTGCTGGCGAACATTGCAGCTATGTATGCAGTGTACCATGGGCCTCAGGGCCTGCTGCAGATTGCAGATAGGGTGCATGGGTTTGCGGTGCTGCTGGCAGAGGGGGCAAAGAAACTGGGGCTGGAGGTGGCAGGTGACAAGTTCTTCGACACTGTGGCAGTGAAGGTCAAGGATGCTGATAAGGTACGTGGACTCCTGGGTTGACTGCTCTTTCACTGGGATAAGGCTTTTGATGGGGCTCTCTTATCAGCTGTCTTTGATGGTGTACCTCAAGGAACTAATGTGTTGGTCGGTGCACTGCAGCACTGCAATGAGATGGGTTTTGGCTTGTACCATCAGCTTTGCTGCGTCTATGCCCAACTGGGATAGACAGGTTGAAGCGTGCATTTGAGCTGTCTGCAAAGGATCTCTGTGTGGCGTACGGCTGCAAGTGGTAGCAGCTCGATGTATGGCTTGTAGCCGGCGGCCACCCATATCTTCAGTGCGGAAGCAGAAGCAAACTCAAAAGCTCAATATGCGCTATGCCCTTGCAGGTCCTGGCGTTGGCTGGGCAGAAGAAGATGAACCTGAGGAAGCTGGACAGCACTACAGTGGGTGTGTCCTTTGACGAAACCACCAAGCTAGCAGATGTTGATGCCCTTCTTGAGGTGTTCAACGGTGGCAAGGCAGCCGGCTTTAGCGCTGAGAGCTTGGCACAGCAGCAGCAGGGCAAGGCAGCAGTGAGCAGCAAGCTGCAGGGCTTTGAGCGCAGCAGCAAGTTCATGCAGCAGCCTATCTTCAACTCCTACCACAAGTAAGTGTTGCCTTGCAAGACAGCAAGCCACAAGAGCCGAGGCGTTTGAAGTAGCATCTTTAAAACAATTGCACAAGCTGAGTGGGAAGGAGCCAAAGGTATTTGCAGGTCTGATGTGCATCGGGGGGATTATTGGTCTTGGGTCTGCACGGAAGCAGCGGCTGGGTTGGGGACTGGGTTGGGGATTAAGTCGATCGCAAGCAGGTTGCTCGATGGCATCCATTAGCCATATGGGAGAGATGTGCATATCACCTAAGGCACCGTGAACAGCATTTCATGGCAAGGGCTATTGTGTTGCTCTAGATCCTTGTTGGGGCAAGGGCCTCAGAGTTAGTTATCAGAAGCAAATCGTTTTAGCAGAGCCTTTCCTCTCTCAATGCCCCATGTTCGACCAGAGCTGCATATGGTGCTGGATGAGCTGGCGCATCATATGACTATGACATGCAGCATTTGGACTTATGGGTCACCTGTGTCACCTGTTGCAGTGAGCACGACATGCTCCGCTACCTGAAGCGTCTGGAGAACAAGGACTTGTCACTGGTCCACTCCATGATCCCCTTGGGCTCCTGCACCATGAAGCTGAATGCCACAGCTGAGATGATGCCCATCACATGGCCGGAACTAGCTGCCCTCCACCCTTTCTGCCCACCAGAGCAAGCCAAGGGCTACGCTGAGATGTTCAAGGACCTTGCCGCACAGCTAGCAGCTATCACCGGGTTTGATGCAGTCAGCTTGCAGCCAAACAGCGGGGCCAGTGGGGAGTATGCGGGCCTGATGGGAATCCGGGCGTACCACCAAAGCAGAGGGGATCACCATAGGAACGTGTGCATCATTCCTGTGAGTGCGCATGGGACTAACCCAGCGAGTGCGGTGATGGCAGGGATGAAGATTGTGACGGTCAGTACGGATGCCAAGGGGAATGTCAACATGGCAGAGCTGAAGCAGAAGGTAAGGGAGGACAATATATGGCAAGGGTGATCCGCAATGGGGTGGGGGTCTCAGGAAGGGGAATGCTGCGGGCGATGGTGTTAAGAGCTAGCTTGAGCCTTTGCATATCTAGCTTGAGCCTACTAGCAATCAGGCAGTCGCTGCGGTTTTCATGCATTGCCTTGTTTGATCAGCTGCCCTCTTTCTGGCCATGCACAGGTGGAGCAGAACAGCAAGAACCTGGCGGCGCTGATGATCACGTACCCCTCCACATATGGGGTGTACGAGGAGGGGGTGGATGAGATCTGCCGCGTCATTCATGAGAATGGTGGCCAGGTGTACATGGACGGAGCAAACATGAACGCACAGGTAAGCAGGGGAAGGAAACAAGCTGGGCAGGGCAGAGGAGAGGCCTAATGCAAGGGTGCCAGGTGCAAGCTGGCAGCAGGGCTGTTGTGCCTTCCGTTGTTCGCGTTTTATCTCTGATGGGCTTTCAAGTTCTGTCTCTGATGAGGATCCGGCGTGAAAGCAGTGGTTGATGTTGGAGGCAAGTTTGAGTTTAGGGGACATGGCTGGGGGTGGCATAGGTCGATGGTACAGCAGGACTCCATTGGGTGCCTAGGGAGGAAGGGTGTATCAGCTTTCTGTGACTTATGTCTGCTTGTAGGCTCATTCCCAGAGGAGGCAAGCTGCAGGTTCAAGAATGCGTTCATGTCCATTGCAACGTTGGCTCTTCAACATTGGCCAGAATGTCTGTGCAAAGGGGTATCCGCAAGGTACAAGATGATGCCTTGAAGATTTTGGAGAGCCTTTGTTAAAACATGCACAGATAAAGACCCTCTGGACTAGTGGTTATCAGCGCCTCACTGTCATGTGCTGCTGCTGCTCCTGCTGCTGCTATTGTATAGGTGGGCCTGACCAGCCCTGGTCAGATTGGCGCTGATGTGTGCCACTTAAACCTGCACAAGACCTTCTGCATCCCTCACGGTGGCGGTGGTCCTGGTATGGGGCCCATCGGCATCAAGGCACACCTGGCGCCCTTCATGCCCTCACACCCAGTTATCCCCACAGGAGCCCTGCCTGAGCAGTAAGTGCTTGGAAATGCTGAGATGCTGTCATGGTGTTAGTGCTTACAGTTGCTGCATTTGCTGTTGTGCTGTATGAGGATTGCAGACGCTGATTGCATGATCTAGCTTGTCGTTGCCCAGCATGCAATCACCGTTTGCTTGCATCCACTGGGATTTGGTGTTTCATACCGGGCCATTGTACAAGCTGTTGCTGTATCTGAGTCAAGGGTAATGATATCAGCTATTGCATCAGTACTTCCGCAGTTGTTAAATCTAGGGCTACCTATTGTGCTGCGCTTTGACATGCATAGGGCTATTGCCGCATGGGATACGTAGGTAAAACACGGGACTGATGATTGCACTCGTGGCATTGCTTGGTTTTGCATGCGCAGGCCCAAGGAGGTGGCTCCCTTTGGCACCATGGCAGCAGCACCCTTTGGCAGCAGCCTGATCCTGCCCATCAGCTTTGCCTACATCGCCATGATGGGTACCCAGGGCCTCACAGATGCTTCCAAGCTGGCCATCCTCAAGGCTAACTACATGGCCAAGCAGCTGGCAGACCATTACCCAGTGCTGTACACAGGTGAGTCCAGGCTGCTGAGGGACCCTGGGGCAAATATAAGGGATATTGTGGTGTAGGGTCTTTTCAGCGGTGTGGAGGTGCAGGGTGTAAAGCACACTTCTTGGTTCCTTTTGGACTAAAAGCAGCAGCAGCAACTTCACACTGCTAAGCATATTCAAGTGTCCTTCTGGTAAGACAGGGTTGTCAGGTTGTCACACACATACACTACCTAGTGATGTGTCTATAATTGAGGACTGGAGTGGTAATTGGACATAGAGTGTTCCAATAGGTTGTCAATGCAAGTGGGTGCGACTTATCCGACTAAAGAAAAAGGGAACAAGGGAACTGAACACTACTACGATAGACTGCCTAGCGGCTCAATATTGGCTGCTGATGTACCTCTGTGCACCAGAGTAGACAGGGACGTTTCACACATGTAGAAACTGTCCATGCTGGACCCAGGTCTCTCAGTTGTCTCTCTGCAACTGTTCTACCTGTGCCTCCATCAGTTGTCTCGCCCATTTGCTTATCCGCATCCATACCTGTCTATCTTCCTTGCAGGCCCCAATGGGACCTGCGCCCATGAGTTCATCCTAGACACTCGCCCATTGGAGCAAAGCGCTGGGGTGAAGGCGGAGGACATCGCCAAGCGTTTGATGGACTACGGTTTCCACGCCCCCACCATGAGCTGGCCCGTACCAGGCACACTCATGATTGAGCCGACTGAGTCAGAGCCCAAGGCAGAGCTGGACCGTTTCGTAGAGGCGATGATCAAGATTCGGGCAGAGATTGCCGACATTGAGGCCGGGAAGGTACCTCGGGACAATAACTTGCTGGTAAATGCGCCACATACGGCTGATGTAGTGCTTGCGGATAAGTGGGACAGGCCGTACAGCAGGGAGACGGCGGCTTTCCCAGCAGTGTGGGTGCGGCAGGCAAAGTTCTGGCCCACGACGAGCAGGGTGGATAATGTGTATGGCGACCGCCACCTTATCACGCGGCTGAAGGAGGAGCCATTGGCAGCTACTGCTTGAGTGTCGGAGGGAATGGGCTTCAGGGCAGGGAGTGGCTGCTTGGAAGATTGTGGTGGTTGCTGTTGGGGTGGTGTGGAGTTGCTGGAGAGTTAGTAGCAGCTGCGGTGGAGAGCTTGGAATGGGGTCATATCGGCTGCTTAAGGGGTAAAGTTGGTGACTGCAGGGTATGTTGCAGCAGGTGGTGAGGGGAGGGGGAGCTTGGGGGAGTGTATTAAATGCACTGGCAGGCTGGCTGGCTTGGCAACGTGCGCGGGGGGTTTCTGGGCTAGGACGGGCGCTGACGTCAATGCAGAGCGCGTGCGACAATTTTGAAGCTTGTGATACCAATCTTCATTAAGGGATTGTAGTGCCGTGTTGGTGCTGTGTTGGGTCTGTTATGTGGCTCTGTTCTTGTGCTGATGGTACAGTGAAAATCGGATGCCTACATTCAAGGCTTTTTGCCCAGGCTAGGACAGAGAACTGCCTGAGAAGCGGTAACAAACCGGAATCTGTCAATTCCTGCTTACTGGAGGAGCACTCTGGAAAAGTACTCTGATGTAAGCTGGAGCCCAGCTGCTTTCATATATCTGCTG
Source organism: Pseudopediastrum boryanum (assembly GCA_963556185.1). Lineage (NCBI taxonomy): Eukaryota > Viridiplantae > Chlorophyta > Chlorophyceae > Sphaeropleales > Hydrodictyaceae > Pseudopediastrum > Pseudopediastrum boryanum. The sequence goes on from OY744496.1 coordinate 6,095,113, forward strand.
AAATAGCAGCAATGCAACTGCTGCTCAATCTTGGTTGTGCAATTCGCGCCTGCCAAAAGCTATCAGTGACACCTTCTGTCTGTTGTGGGACTTCTGCAGATCTTGTTGCTGGGTTGGCTTTTCTTTGGGTGAATGTTGAGTACAGTGACTGTTTGCTTGTTGACTCTGCAGATGGGTTTGCTTTTAAAGGATAAAAAATGAATGCTTCTTGGCCTTACACTTGCCATCTCTTTGCTTCCAGTGAGTACTCTACAAGGGGTGCTGAAATCCCTGATCATGGCCAGATAAGAGAAGGAAGAATTATCTGAGGAGCAAGTGACATCCGCACGATCGGTGACGCTGCAGCAAGAAAATAAAAATCTATACGCATTTACAAAAAAAGATTAACATTGGTAGGACCCGAAACACTGTTGGGCCCTTGGGCGCAAGCTCTGCCGATGCGCACTGCGAAGGGCGAGCCGGCGGGTACTTTACCCATCTTCCATCGATGACAACAGCTACGCCTTAAAATTGATTGGGGGGAGGTGCAAGGATGGTCACCTTCATTACTTTTGGTGATTCCCATCGCAAGCCAATGACTCCCGAGGAGGCCTGAAGCAAACATGATCCGTGGCAGCTTCAGGCGCCATGCGAAGGTCGCCCTCATGTGCACCTCGCTTTAGCTCACAACAAGTCGCTGCTATGTGTGCTGCGCTGGGGAAGATTTGTTACAAGGACCCATGATAAGACAGCTCCGGACTGAGCAAGTCCAGTGACAAAGTGGCAACGGAGCGAGCTGGCAAACTTCCCGGCGAAAGCCGGCAAAAATTTCAGAAGGGAATTCAGGCCAGGCAACGCATGGAGTCTCAAACCGTTGAGCACGTTAGTTTCCATCATCTCTGCATAGGGTTGGTGCGGCTGTCACGGACTGCAGCCCTCCTTCCTGTACAGTCTGCAGTACTGAGACTACTGCTCACATCGCGAGAGATCGTCGATAGCATACTGCGTTGCTTATCTTGTCTCTTCATCTGGTCTCTTTAGTCTAATAGGCGCGATGGCGGACACCGAGGAGATATCATTGAGGCCAGTGAGCCTAAGGCCTGGTGGAGGTGCAAGCAATCCTTTTGCGGCGTTGGGGAAAGGAGCAGGAGCTGGCCTTCGCAACCGCACAGTGCGTACACGCGAGCACAATAATCAATACCAGATATATACAATACGCTTACGTGATGGAGGGTGCTCTGCTGCAGTTAGCTGCACCGGCAGCGCAAGCAGATGAAGGCCCAAAGAAAGCTCCTGGAGATATCATTAGATACACGAAGGAGTTCCTGTTGGCTTTCATGGACGTAAGTGTTATGCAGTGGCAGACACCAGTCGCTACAAGTATCTACATGCGTGGTTCAGGTACTCATTTTCGGATCCTTTCTATATGCAGAGGTACAACAAGTGCCCCTTGGACCTGCAGCAGTCACAACTGGAGATCGTGGTTTCTGACGATGTTGAGCGTGATGCACAGCGGCAGTCGCTGCAGGTGAGCATATGTTGCTCTCTTCATGAACAGATGGTCCATAACAAGGGCAAGGCCATGCTGAGACCAGCAGCCCCAAAGCAGTTCATTCAACAAGAAGCGCACGGCATATCAGTTATGTTTGCGACATGCCATGATACATGTGTCGTGTCTACATTGGGTCGAGCATGCTGACGGCGTCTCTGTGGCCCTGCCTTTTTTTGGTGTTTCTCTGCAGAGGGTGGCAGAAGAGGTGGATGACCGAGACTGGCGCACACGCGCCCCAGTTGCCCCCTTGGAGGCTGGACGGGAAAGCAAAGAGGGTGCCTGGGAGCAGCCAGGAGAGGCCAGGCAGCCACAGCCACGCCAGCAGCAAGCAGAACAGCAGCAGCAGCAGCAGCCCCGTGCTCAGGCTACCCGTGAGGTGAGAACCCAGCAGCTTACCAGTGCAGCTGCATGCTTTCTATGGCTGTATCCCCAAATTTACGGCTTTCGCAGTGGTACATGTGCAATGGCTCTATCTCCAGGTTTACCGCTTTCGCAGTGGTGCCACACGCACAATGAAAATCAGGAGCTTGGGCAGCACAGCTGCATGCGTATTGGGGCTTTAAATCCAGCATGGTAACAATAGCAGCTAGGCATCAGTCGCAAGAGGAACCTCTTGCAGTTCTGCAGGGGCAACCCCCATACCGTACAGCATCCTTACTGAAGCTTTTCCGCAAAATGTAATAGTTAAAGCAGCATGTGGGGCCTGCTTGGTCAAGCAGCGACCTGCTAATGCAGTGTTTGGGCTGCAGGATGGAGCAACTTGTTCAAGTCACTGGGTCATTCACCTGGAGATTTGGGATGAAGGGCATTTAGCAGTAATCTCTCAGCAACGGTTTTGGGGCGGCAATAGATCGAGCTAATCTCATACCTGGGCAGCATGACCAGCTTCTAGGTGTAGGTGCAGAACAGGGGCGACGTGCTGTGGTGCATCCACGTAAGGATGATTACCAGTGCTAGCGCCTGCCATGCCTTACGAACTTGCTCGCATCCAATTACAGTGTTGGAACAGCTCCTGGTCGATCTTTGAGGGGTGTTCCCAGGGGATGGTTAGGAATTGCTGGATATGAGTAGCTGCCAGTCATAAGGTCGCAAGCTGGATTCATTGCAGTTGCCATCTTTGAGCCATGGGCCCAACAGTTTTAAGGGGCTCATTGGGAGCTACGGGACAAAGTGGAAGTGCTGTATTTTGATTGCAGACCTTGCATGCTGCAGATGGTGGGACAATGGGGCCTTGGTGGCATAGGGTACTGGGGTGTAGGGTGAATGGGGTCCTAGGAGATTACCTAGGTATAAGAGTCGGGTCCTGTGCCCCTCCTACCCAGTCCCAGTGTCTGATAGATACAGCATGCCATCAATGAAAGGGACTTACCTGCATTTGTTTGTTGTGCTGCACAGGAAGCGCTGCGGATACAGAAGGCAGAGGACATTGGTCGCCAGGCTTACAAAGTGGGAGCTTCCATCTCATCGCATGAGCGGGTGCGTCTGTGAAGCTGGTCGCTGAAAGAATCCCAGCAGAACTAGCAGCAGCAAGGGACCTCTGGTTTGCGGTGGTATGCTTGCTGGGCGGTGGCCTGTATTGAAAGGAAGGGGTGTGGCAGTCTGCAGTCAGCATTGTTTCAACACGTTGCTCGTGTTCATGATAGCAGTGTATGAGCAGGAGAGCTTAAGTGCTTGCTGCAAGGGCTTGAACAAACAGCATGACAGCAGTGTGTCAAGTAGATGGCAGAATAATTGTGCATGACTGCTGCTGACAGGAATTCAGTTGTTGAGCATTACAGAATAGCATACACGGAATAGCATACACATATACAACTCTTGCATGTACCATCGGCACGCTAGACTCTGTAACATGCGCCTGTGATTATACACAGCTTTTTTGGTGCATGTGTCTTGGCATAGGCAAAAGGAAGCTTCTCCTTTCATTAGTTGAGCTGGTGCTCCTTTTAGCTACAGCATGAAACACATTGGCTGTCGAAGTCCTGCATTGCAGCAGCAGTACGATGTTCAGCCTGTCTATTGCTGGTTGAGCTGGTGCTCTGTGCTACGGGACACACAGTTGCTCCGGGAGTTGACTGTATACAAGTGGCAGTACACGAGCTGACTCCACTACCCCATTCCTCTTGTTGCAGGCCCTGAGGCAGGTGAAGGGTATCCTGAACAAGCTGACTCCTGAGAAGTTTGACCGCCTGCTGGAGCAGCTGCTTACAGTGGTGACCACGGCAGACCTGCTGCAGGCTACCATCACCATGGTGTTTGAGAATGCAGTGGCACAGCCCACCTTCTGTGCTATGTATGCAGACCTGTGCCTGCGCCTCAGCATGGAGCTGCCCAGCTTCCCACCTCCTGAGGGAGAGAACAAGCCTGTGACCTTCAAGCGTGTGCTGCTCAACACATGCCAGGATGAGTTTGAGGGAGCAACAGCAGCAAGAGAGGTGGGTGCAGGTTCAGCAGCCTTCTGAGCAGCAGGGCTGGCTCATGATAGGGGTTAGTGTAGCAGGCAATTTTAGCACCAGGTGGCTGAACTGCAGGATGCGGTGTGATGAGCTGGTTCATGTACAAATTGCTTGGCAGCAGGTGATGGGCTTTGCAGATACATGTATATCTGCTGTTTCCGTATAGATTCTGCAGAGACCCTCCTGTTAAAGTATCTGGCAGTGCCGGAGCACGTTGTTTGCAATGCACCTGAGGCAGTGAGGGGTATCTTGGTGAACACCAAGATTCAGACCTTCTGCGGTGTGGGAAATGACGTTGAACCCACTAGTTGGTGATCAGTCTTGACCACATGGCCGGGGGCCTGCAATGTCAAATCCTTCTCGAGTATGCTAAGGTTAATAACTGCTGCTATCTGTATTAGGAATGTGTAATGCCATGGGGGCTCGCCCAACTTAAGCAAGAGCCCCGCAGCTCACCTCTATGCTGCTGCATGCATCTTGCTTTGGCTCATGCAGGAGGCTGAGGCCATCACAGACCCAGCACAGCGTGCATTGGCTGAGAAGGGTGTGCGCATGCGGACTCTGGGCACGGTGCGGCTGATTGCTGAGCTGTACCGCAAGGATGTGGTGAAGGAGATGATCACGCTGGTGTGCATTAGGGAGCTGCTGCAGGGCAAGGGGCCAAAGGTGAGCAGACAAAGAGGGGAACATCAGCTGTGAGGCAGGAATATGAACAGGGCAGAGCTGCTGCAGCTGCTGTGGTTGTGGCAAGCAGCAACAGATAGGCTGGGATGGCTGAAAAGTAACTTAACACTGACTTTGACTGTGTGCCCTCTAGATTAGCTGGCACATCTGCAAGAACTACAAGTGGGGCTTTTGGAAGTTAAGGCAAGCAGTTGCATGATTGCATGTGCCAGCCCCGCGCAGTGGTTGAGGAAGAGTAGTGGATGTCCACTGGGTAATGCACCAAGCAGAGGGAAATAGGGGACTCATGCCGTTAGAGGGTTTGGGTGCTGTAGAATGGTGGCATGGAACCGCCGACGCTAGTGCCGGTTGCTGTTTTTGGGATGTGTAGCCTTCCTTTCTCTGTTAAGCTTATGCAGACGATATGTGTCAGAGCTGGCAGGATTCTGCTGCTGGATGCTGCTATTACTGTCAGAAGATCCACACTTGCTTAAACGTGTGGTACCAAGGACAATGGGTGTGATGCTGATTGGCCAATTAATGTGTTTTCTGTTTTGCAGCAAGACATCCCTGCAGAAGACAAGCTGGAGAGTGCATGTGAGATGATCACCATCACAGGGAAGCTGCTGAGCCAGAGCAAGGAGAAGAAGACAAAGGACACGCTCGATGGCTATATGGCACGGATGCAGCGGCTGTCAGAAAGCAAGGACCTGCCAAGTAGGATTCGCTTCATTGTAAGTGGGATTTGCCAGCAGAAGCAGGGGTGGGATGAGTGTTGGTATGGATTCAACAAAGGAATTGGCAGCACAACATGGTGGGATACACGGGCAAGGTTCGCCTAGGCATGAGCATGTGTGATGGAGGGTGGATATAGGGGAACTGCAGGGACGAATACAAAGCGTTTGGGCGCACCCATCTTTGCTTGTTAGCTACCTTTTGGAGTAGAGTGCAAGGAGCATGTCTTACAGTACGAAGGTTGCCAGGCAGTCTGGAGGTTTTCTACCGTGAATCAAAGCAGGGGAGAGTGCGGGCAAGACAAGCAGGGAAAAGCAGTACCTAAACCGCTGCTGAAGTGGGATTTTATGGGATGTGGAGAACATATACTGGTTTCCAAAAGGGCTTGGATGGTAGAGAGGCTCACAGCCGTGGGATGCTGTGGTTTGTGATGAGCATCTGTATGACGTGGGGCTGCAGCTCGTTGATGGATTTGATTTATTGCTTCTCCTGACCTGCTTGTGTTGCCTCTGCAGATCCGTGACGTGTTGGACATGCGCAAGAACAAGTGGATCCCTCGCCGTGAGACCTTCACTGCCAAGAAGTTGGAGGAGGTGCATGCAGAGGCAGAAGCAGAGCTTGGCATGGTGTCCAGCAAGATTGCAGCAGACCTCCCGGCACTCCCTGCGCAGTCTCGCATGACTCCAGAAGACTTCACGCTGCTGCCGCCCTTGCGCGGGGCTGAGGACGGTTGGGAGTTTGTGGGCAAGAAGGCAGTTGGTGGTGCTCGGCCTTTTGCTCCTGGAGGATCTGCACTGATGGGCGAGTACAAACCACCGGAGCCCTTGGTGCGGCCAACACCCGCAGCAGCGCCAGCAGCAGCGCGGCCGGCGGCAGCAGCAGCAGCAGTGGCGGCACCAGCAGCAAAGGCAGCAGCAGCAGCACCAGCAAAGTGAGTATTGGACATTGGACTATCTCATTTGGCCACTGGGCTCAACGCAGAGGTCATGTTACGCAGTGCAGGGGGTGCCAATGCCAAAGTTGGAAACCGAATCATGCCAGAAAGATCTTACTCACTGCCGAAGTGTGCAAGCTTATTCATGTCATAATCCCTTTGTTGTCCTGCTGTTTTGCAGGGCTGGCAAGCCGCTGGCGGCAGCGGATGTGGAGAACAAGACTAAGTCATTCTTCAGGGAGTTTGCTTCTGTGGGTGATGAGAAGGAGGCGCTGACTTGTGTACAAGAGATAAGGGATGCGCCCAAGGAGGCGGAGGTCAAGGTGAGACGGGAGCAAGGGTGCTGCTGCTGAGTGAACATGGTTCCGCATACCGGTAGCACTGCTGTCGATCACATAGGATCATTATCTGCTTTCTGGGTTGCCAGGCATTCTGATCGTAGATATTGAATGGACTTTTGCTACCTGCTTTAGTACGCCAGACACCGCATGCCATTTGCCATCTTGTAAGCCAAAAAGGCAGCTACTAGGGCTAGGTCCAGCATGGATGGAAGGTTAGTACCAATGTTGCGAAGTTTGGTCTGGACCACTGATTCTGCCTCAGCATGCAGAGGCAACATGGGTCCCAGATGTGGGCAGCACCATGCACATGTGGCTTGGGGCAAGTTGGACTGGATGTGAATGAGAGCAACAGGGGCTGTTCCTTTGCCGCAAGCGGCATGTATGGACAGCCGTATTGCCCAGCCATGTTGCCCAGTAGTCCGCTGATTCACTATGCAAGACATAGCCATCCTCGAATACATGATCGCGGCTTGTATGATTATATGTGTAATAGTAATGCAGCTGCCTAAGTGTTCGCCCCTCCAAAGAAAAGAGCCCAACATGTGTTTGCAATGTTGGACTTTCTGCTTGTGTTTCCCTTGCAACAGACATCACTGATAACATGGTGTTGATGTGTCTTGCAGGATTTGTCGGGTGTGGTGACTGCTGGTGTACAAGAGGTGTTTGATGCCCAGCGGGAGAAGGATGAGAAGCTGCTGCTGGGTCTGCTGGTCACACTACTGACTAAGAAGGCTCTGAAGGTGGAGGAGTTGGTAGCAGGCCTTCAAACCTACACCAGTGCGCTAGAGGATTTGAGCTTGGACGTGCCCAAGGCGCCGCAGATTTTGGGCACAGTGTGGGGTCAGTGTGCAGCAGAGGGGGTGGTGCCGCTTGGGCAGATGGGGGAGCTGTTAGCTGATGAGGAGGGGGCTGAGGCAAAGAGGAAGTTTGCAGCAGCAGCATTTGCAGCGGTGAAGGCTGCTGGGGAGGGTAAGCTGAAGGAGTTGGCGGGTGGGGTAAAGGTGGGTGAGCTGTTGAAGGCGGGTGAGTTTGATGGGGATCTTCCAAGTGTAGAGGATTGGTTGAAATCGGAGGGATTGTCAGGGGTGGTGGCTTTGTGATGCGGGTGGGGGAGGTTTGTTGTAGAGTGTGGTTTGGGTTAAGGGGGTGGGAGCATTGCAGGGGAACTGTGTTGGACTGATTGTTTTAGGGGCTGGGGTGGAGAGATGAAGAGTTGCTGTCTGGAGGAGGTCTGTGTGGTCCTCGCATGTTCGTCGCTTCTGGCAGCTTTTGATGCCAATGGCGCGCCATCCTCCATTGATCGAGGTTAAAGGTTGGGCTCGTCATGCCAAGCTGGTAGCGAGCCAGTCGGCGAGTTAGCTGTAGAGGTTGCGCAGCTGTCCATAAGTTAGGGATGTTGAACATGCTTTGGTACAGCCGATTACCTAAAGTCCGACGATAAGTTGCTTCCGACGCTGTTTGTGAGTTGTATACTACCACCCGCATACGCATAGCCTGAGTTGCAATCCGATGATGTAGCCTCGAAGGCGGCCTCAACCTCCACATCTGTTGTGAGGAGTAACGAGGAGCCCGCACGGCAATTGGAGTTCACGGTCGGATGGCGTCCCCCATGTATAGCGTCAACATTTCCAAACCCATCCTCATTGACAGACGAGAAGGCCTCAGCTGGGCACGGGCATCACGATCCCGATAAGGGCGATTTTGCTGGCTTTTGCCTGACCACTTTCCATTCACCACAGCGGCCAGTCGCTTCCAACTTTTACCACTGGACACAACACGACTCACTGGACACACTGGACACAACACGACTCACTGCAGCCCTTAATGACCATTATGATTAGCGTCATCACGACGCCTAAAATTGGCAAACCCGCTACTTTAGTAATGATACGACCTACAGATCAGACTCACATCTGTCACACTTCATGCATATGTATCTTCGAAGAGTATTCGAAATTCCGAGATAGAGATTGATGCCACACCTCCCATAGATGTTCTACCCGATCAGTACACCCGACAAGCACGCCGGCTATGGAAGTGATGATCACACAGCCCCAACTCCATGCATGATATGTTCGCTCCCTACTGTGTCATTGCCGTCCAGGTATGCGCCTCCCCGGCGCTGCTCATACCGCAGAGAAAACACACAACAGCAGAGACACTACATGAACAGGCGCACCCATGTTGAACGGACTGGATCCTGCTTGCCTCTGCTACTTTGCCCTACCTCTACAGGTTCTGTACACTGACAACACAAAAACATGGCAGCTTTACCTCCTCGATCAGGTGCCTCAACTGGTTGAACAACTAATGCAGCTACCCCTTGTCTCTTTAGTAATGATGATTTGTTAGGGCCACAGCATGCCAACTAGGACTATAATCCTCGAGCAACCAGAGCGCAGTTGAGCGTAACTGGAGGGTAACTCATGCCCAAGTATATTCCAAATGCCTCGCACTACTGCAGCAATGCTAATTTAAGTGCCTCTTTCAAAGAGGAACCGGCATAAACATGCCTCACAGTTCATGCTCTCTGACAGCACAAAATGCGCATCAGCGCCAGCGCTCACTCAACAACACTGTAAGGACTACCACCAAAGCCTATTCCAGGCAGATTACACCTTATATTCACTCCTTTTATGAAAGACTAGAAAGCTGTAAACATCTATAAAGATGCTGTCAACATCTTGCCAGTTCCAGCTGTAGGAGACCAAGCCATTGTAGTTGGTGGAGCAACACATTCCTTAATAATTACTACATCTTCACTTAGTAAGGGTACATTTTACAGTACATCATCCCTGCCATACCCCAACCACCCTCCTAAATACCTGTGTGATTCTCTAGCCTTCATGCCTGCGCCAACCAAAAAATGTGTGCTCCTGCCTCATTAATGAATGCACAGACAGTGCCAACACCAGAGCTGCCCATTTGCAGTAGAGCTCAACCTACTACCTTTTGTAATCTGCTGCCCCCTACCAATGCTTGAACGTTCCTGCTAGTGAACCTGGAATCGCTGCTTAATCTGCATAGGGCTGGTGTGGTTTCCAGCATTACAATGCTTCTATCTGGCGCTAACTCCAGTGCACCACAAGGTGTGATTGCACAGCCCCTTGGCAGAAAGGACACTTCTTCCCTATGTGCCTAGCCCGCACCACCTTATCCCAACAAACATGACAGCACTGGAAATGAGAGCAAGGAAACAGCAGCGTATCCCTCTTCTTATCCATGCATATCTTACACATTAGGTCATCTTGTATAGCTTTCTTCTCCACCTCAGCCCTCCGACATCTCTCTTGCAGCTCTTCTTTCTGTTCTGCTGCTGCTGCCACTGCACTGCTGAGTTGCAACTCAACCACATGCACCTTCCGTACTGCCTCTTCCTCCTGCCGTACTGCCTGGGCCTTTCCCTGCTTTGATACCCGCAGCTGCTGTTTCAATGAAGCAACCTCCTGCTCCAGCTGCTCTTCCCGCTGCTGCCTAGCTGCTGCTGCTTGGGCTGCCGCCTCAGCTTGCGATATCACCTGGGCTTGCAGCTTACCCATCTCCCCGTCCACAGCTTGCTGCATTGCCTGGAGCTGCTGCTGGAAAGACAGCTTCACAGGAGCAACAAGGTCCACTATACCAGCTTCCCCACCATCATGTCTGGTTGGCCCAGGCGCTGTTCCTCCTCCTGCTGCTGCTCCTCCTCCTCCTGCTGCTGCTCCCGCTGCTGTTCCTCCCACTGCTGCTTCTCGTGCTGCTGCTGGCCCAGCCAATGTTCCTCTTGCTGCTGTTGCTCCTACTGCTGCTGAGGAGTGTCTGCGTAGTCCCCCTGTTGCACGATCCGGTGCTGTTGCTCTGGGTGTTGGTGCAGACTGATCCTGTGCTGCAGCTGCTGCTAGGGCTGCTGTTCTTGCTGCTGCGGGGGAGTTTCTGTTAAAACCACCTGCTGCCCTCTCTGGGGTCGCTCCTCTGGGTGCTGCTGCTGACTCCTCCCGCACTGCTGCTGCTGCTGCTCCTGCTGGTGTTGGGGAGTGTCTGCTTACGCCCCCTGTTGCACCCTCTGGTGCTGCTGCTCTGGGTCTCGCTGCTGCTCCTGCTTCTTCTCCTCCTGCTGCTGGTGGGGAGTTTCTGCCTACCCCACCTGCTGCTGCTGCTGCTGGTCCTCCCGTAGGTGCAGCACCTGACCCTTGTGAACCCCCTCCTACCCCACCTGCTGCTGCTGCTGTCACCACACCTCGTTTGTGAGACCAGCCTCGTTGGGCAGCTTCCTCCAGCCAGGCTCCAGGTCCCTTACCCCTAGCAGTTAGCCTTATCCCACCACCATCACTACCATCAATCGGCGACTTTGCAGGTCCGCGGTTCATGCCAGCAACACCAGGCAATTGCGGAGGCTGGGGTCCTGCCTTGTTCCCAGCCATCCCAGGAGCAGCACCACCACGTCCCACCCCACCAGCAGCAGCAGCATTGCCGCTACCACCACCATCACCATCGGGAGCAGCAGCAGCAGCAGCATCGTCATCATCATCATCACAATAAGCTAAGAGGAGACCACGCAAGAAGCTATTGGTGTCAAAGGGGTTTGCCACATGCCCTCCAGCAGCAGCAGCTGAAGGTCCCCTGCCTAGCCATGTACTGCCATGAACAGCAGTGGCAGCAGCAGCAGTGGCAGGGCAAGGAGCAGTAGGCCAGTGCTCTGCCCCTGCACCACCACCGCCACCACCAGCGGGTGCATTGCAAGGCCTACCCTTGGGCGTTTGAGATGCACTTGCCTCGCGATCAGCACTCAGCTCACGCTGCAAAAGACCAGGCCACCTGAGGTATTTATCAGATGAATTAGCATTTGCAAGAGCAGGACCCGTTACAGACTCCCTCCATACCCCTCTGTACCTTCCCACCCCGTTCAATTCCTCCCCATGCTCCTCTTCTTCTCCCCCTTCATTCTCCCTACCAACATCTGTGTACCCCCCATTCAAACTAAACATCCCCCTTAACCGCTTGCTCCTTCGCGGTAGCGAAGGCTCCTCCCTGCTACAACCATGCAATGCATCCCATGCCCCTTCTTCTGCTGGTGCTCTTTCCGCCTCCGACATCCCCTCCTTGCTGCTGCTCCCTCCACCTCTCCTCTTCCTTGTAGCTGCAGCTGTGGGGCCTCGGGCTGACTGTAGGCCTCTAGGGGGACCATTACCACCACCACCACCACCACCACCACCACCAGCAGCAGCAGCAGCAGCACTAAGATCACCACTATCGCCATCACCACCAGCAGCAGCAGCAGCAGCCGCAGCACTGGTAGGAGGAGCACCAGACGCACCAGCATAACCACCATCAGCAGCACCAGGTGCACCTGACTGATTAGCTGGTCTATCTCTCAGATAACCTTGCACACCATAAGCATCAGCGGCACCAGCGGCAGCGGCAGCAGCAGCACGAGAACAAAGCTCTCTAATAGGATCACCAGCAGCTGCTCCAGCGCCTCCTCCTCCTGCTGCTGCTTGCCTATCCACCACCAGCCCCTCCCCTCCATCCCCCTGCCAGATCATCCCCAGCAGCTGCTCCGTGTCCCTGGCCCCTCCAGCCTTTGCAGCGCATCTACAGATACCAGAGCACATCCCCCAGGGGCAGAGGCCACCTATGCCACGGGGACCATCTGAGCCACCTGAGCCACCCATCGCTGCTGAAGCAACTGAGTTCAAGACCTCACTCCTGGAGGTGGTTCTTTCTGCTGCTCTAGGTGCTCCTTCTGCTGCTGCTGCTTCTGCTGCTGGCCCTGCTCCTGCTGCTGCTGCTGTAGGCATTGAGGTCCTCATCCAAGGCAATGATAGCATCGCTGCTCTAGCTGCTTGCAGTCTGCTGCTGACACCCCCAACACCTTGCTCACCAGCACTGTCGAAATCATCATCCTCATCAGAATCAAACATGATATGGTCTGGTATCTTCCTTGCGGCCCCCCTCGCAGGCCCTATAGCAGCACACATGACCCAATCAGAGTATGTGTACATCAGCAAGCTTTATCCCATTGTGATGTACTTTCTGCACAGGCCCACATGCTGTGGTCTAAGAGACAGATACTGGTGATGCAGATACCTTTCCTACTTTGATAAGGGACAAGCCTGAATGTCATTTGAAAACCACAATGCGAGGAACCAACCAAGATACATAAAGCAAGTGGATACTGTTGATGAGTAGATGCATCAAAATGGAAGGTGTTGAAGCAGCTGTGTAGTAAAGGTGGAGGCGCTGGGTGTTTGTTTGATCGTCTGTTTGATTGAAAACGTGCCGCCTTCTACTTGTATTGTTCCATCTCGCTGTTCTTTGCGACAGCTTGAGGTGCAGGGCCTATGACACTTTTTGCTACGGAGCACAGCTAATGTTGCTCATATCTGCTGCCCTGAAAACTTAAACCTTAAACATCTGTTGAGCAGCACCAGAGGCACATTCCCTTGGCAGTGGCCCTCATCCTCACCTCAAGTGGTCAGGCCAGAGCAGTACCTATCGTCGCTAAGTTTGTGTTTTTGCATGCATGTGTTTTGTTTGCAAGCATAAAAAAGTGTAGAATGCACCAAAAGCAGGCCGTTATCAAGCCGTTGCTGGATCAAAGCTCGCTGCTGTGCACAAACCAGGCCACTAGTAACTTCTACGAACATATCCCACACTGATTTGCATGTACGGCATACTGTTGAAATAGCCTGTGTTATCTTAAGTTTTCTTACATTTCATAATATGCCATAGCAAAAAGTGCCATAGGCCCCGCACCTCAAGCTGTCACAAAAAACCAGCGAGGTGGAACAGAACAAGGGTCATCTTCGGCATGTATGACAACATATAATCTTGATGATTGATACTTAAACCAGGGAAGACGATCAGATCGAGCTGTTGAGCAATGTAGACATGGCAAGGCCCACCTGTTGCTCCTCTGCTTTGAGCTGTGATCCCCAGAGAAGAAGTTCCAAAACCAGTGGGAGATGAGCCAGGGGGAGCCCGGAAACGACCACCAGCTGCTGCTGCTGCTGCTCCTCCTGGTACTTCTAGGGGTTGCTGCAGGGCTGAATGTTGGCGCAAGACAGAAGCATCTGGCATGTTGGGCATCCCTTGGGCACGTTGCTGTCCAGGCCGCTGCGAATTGAGCTGTTGCTGCAGGGGTAGAGATGGAAGGATGGGCATGTGCAAGGATTACTTTGCAGGTTGGAAGAGGACTGGTTATGAGGTGAGAGCCCTAGCTTAGCTTCCAGGAAGACCCTGCATGGGAGTTGCTGGACACGCTTGCTGCCAACAAACAAACGAACGTGCTTGCAGCCTGCTATATTGCAGACAATGGAAGTTGAAGATGTGGTTGTCCAAGTCGTAGCTAGGTTGCAGCAACCAAGTGCTATAAATGCCCTTTTTCCAAGCTGCAGAAGCAGGCTATCCTGTGCCGATACTTGACAGATTGCTGCCTGGCTGCTGGCAGACCAAAGCAAAGGGTACAGACACGCACCAGGCTTTCGCCTATTGAAGCAGCTGCGGTTTTTTTCCTGCAACCACCAACATCAAATGGCTACTTTGCTACACCATGTGCCAGGTACAGGGGTGATAAGGGAGAGAGTGCTTGTGGCTGCCTGTGCTGTTGGCTTACCTGACCTGGGCCGGCAAAAGGTGGTTGTGACCCGCCCGAAGAAAGCACCAGTGCTGGGGAGCCCTGGGGATAGGTGCGCTGCAAATTGAACTGCTAGTCAGTGACCTGAGCTCGCAAGGTTGCTTTTTGCTTCCCTATGTTGAGGGGCATGTACCTTAAGAAAAGTCCGCCCGTTTGCTTCTCTGCGTTGCAGCTCTATGTAGGCCTTCCAGCCATTAATCTTTTTCAATAAAGTCGGTTTAACCACAAAGCAGTCGCTCTTGCCATGGAAGCACATCCTGTAATTGCCACGAAGGCTTCGCAATTCTGCTTGGGCTTCTGAAGCCGTCTCTGCCTTGGTTCCGGCATTATTCATCAGCTCATCAAGCAAGGTGTCACTAAGAGGTCTAACATCAATTTCGTCGGGTAGGGGTTCCATGCTGTCCGCACTTTCCATTGCTATGCAACCTTGGTTCCGCCAATCCAAGGGATCGCCTAGGAACTACTGAGCAAGCCCCCAGGATCCACAAATTGGAATGAAACTCGACCGGTAGGACGTTTTATTGAGGGTGGGTACAATAAGATCAGCGCCCCGACCCTAAAGAAGCCACCAAGGGCGTCTCACTTTTCGCACCATGAAGCCTGGACACTTTCCACGTGCAGGGTTTAGGTATTGCTTTATAAGTGAAACAATAACTCTCAGGGCGCACATGCTGGTAAAGTATAGGCCAGCGGTGATCCGGCAAAGGCTGAGCAAGCGGACAACATTTTTGCCGGGTGCGAGTGTCACTCCCCTGGTCACTTCATCCGTATAGCTCCTGCCGCTGCACATACCCGAATTCAATTTGTCCTAGGAGAATCTCTGGTCGTTGCATGGGCATCTGGACCACCCTCCCCTTGAAATCTTAATTCTGCACAATGCCGACTAGAGTGACTACTAAATCCGTGTATGATCTCTCCAGCAAGGAGCTTAGATCCAGGGCTGAAGTCAAGCTTGATAATGGAGCAAAGGTTTGGCCTATGCCTTTATCGGTATTGCCACACTGCTTGGCCCCCCCGTGACACCGACCCCTTTGGCAGGTTGGTGTCAACCTCTCAGACAAGGACTCTCTGGTCAGCATTGATTGGGAAAAGGGGGCCTACAAGGCTGCTTATGATTACACGAGAAAGGTACTGCTAGGTAGCACCTGTTTGGCCACTCCATCATGACGAGCAACTGCAGCAATTTGCAACAGGCTTGACCCACCGGGCCAATCAATAGGAACAGGGCGTCACAAGTAAGACTTATTGCGCATTCCACAGGACATCATCATGCAGTTTACTCGTAAGTACTCGGCAGGGACCTTCAAGGTCAAGCAGCTGGTCCCTGAGATGAGGTGGGAGGTTCTGCCGACGCCAGTTGTGGAGGTAATGCTTTATTAGGTATCATGTGTGGTATGCAAACCCACTTCAGCATCCTTTTCCCAATTACTACAGGCCTTTCTGGCCTATCAAGCTTTATTGAGCCTTTGTGATAAAGTCTGTGCTGTGTGCGTTGCAGCTGAGCACCAAGCTCTTTGACAAGAAGGACTGGAAGGACTCTCTGAAGTTCACATATGATTTCCAAAATAGAACAGGTGACTCAGGGGGCTGTACCTATTGGGCATACACAAGAGCAGGGCACATAAGCCTAGATTGGGTCATACGCCCCAGGTGCATGATCTTGTGGTTTGCATGTGCACCGTGCAAAACAAAGCATATAGATACTGTTCCACCTCGCTGTTCTTTGTGACAGCTTGAGGTGCGGGGCCTATGGCACTTTTTGCTATGGCATATCATGAAATGTAATCAGAATAAATACTGGCTAGTTGTAGCTCCTGGGGCGCTGCAGGGACGGATCAGTGCGTGTGTTACTCCATGAATCCGTAGATTACTCAAGGCTTGAAAAATTGCAATCTAGGAGGCTCTAGGACGTATTGCTCTTTAGAAGAGTATTCTTTGATCACAGTGCCTTTGGTGCGGTGATTTGTGGTTTCCTGACACCTTGACAAGGCGGGCATGTGTGCTGTTTGTTCCTTCAGCCTTTTACACGGAGACACTAAAGTTCCACAAGAAGTACAAGGTCAGGATAGCTGGAGAGACCAAGGTAAGGCCAATTCTAGCAATACAAGAGGAAAATGTAAATGTTTGTAGAGCAGGGCAGTGCCCCCTGCACCAACTTCCCAGTGCATGGAGTTTGGGTTACATCAGCAGCAAATTTGATGCTGAACAGCTTGGCTCAATGTACTGCAGCATGTAGGTACTGTGGTTAGCATGTAACAAGGAAGACGTGGATGGCACGGCTCTCCTATGCTCGCGGTCCGTGGCCTATGTGATCAACTGTGTGCAGGGTCTAACTGCTTGATCCACCCGCAAATCACTGTCTGGAGCTGCTTGATGATTGATGTAATGTTTATGACCACACACTGGACTTCTAATAGTCCCTGCTCTCCTTCTCATAAAGCTGTTTTGTGTGTTATCTACTCAACTAGACAAGTGACCACGCCTTTTGCTTGGGCTACAAGCCTGATAAGAAGTGGCTGAAGTCAGTCAAGGTGACTCACACCCCTGCCGCGGGTCCTCTGCTCACCTACAAGTTTAAACCGGCAGCTGGCTGGAAGGTGGCTACTGAAGCAAGCCTGGACAGGAAGCAGCTGGCCAGCAGCATCACTTACAAGGCACTGCAGGGGGAGTAAGTAGGGGAGGGCACTGGCTGCTTGAAAGCATGACTGTCAGCAGGGACAGCAGTTCACTTTCATGCTTGAGAATCTAAGATAGAACAGAGAGTAAATTGCATGTAGGAATCAAGCTTCAATCAGAAGCCACATTGCTCTATCCTGTATCTTTCATAGAGGACAATATGGGTAGATGACAGCAAGAGGACTAGTCCAACAAAGGAAGGTGTGCCAAGTCCTTATGACGGCAACACTAGCCCTGCAAAGGCAAGATCATGGGGGAATAGGATCTTGAGAAGTGCTTCCTCAAGGCAAGGGAGACACATTCTACAGCCTTGCAGGGTATTTCAGCCAAAGACATAAGGCTATGCAAAGCTGGGCACAGTTGCTGATTAGAAATGGTAGTACCACAGATCATGTGAAAACCCATGTTGACATTGCTCTTGCCTGCCCAATTTGATGGCAGCCTGGACATCGGGGGGTTAGAAACCATGTGTTACGGTAATTGATTGGAACAGTCACGTAAATTTAGCTTTCAAAGTGAACAATTTTACTCTGGGTATCATTTCTTTCCACAGCTGCAGTACTGCGTGTTTGTGAGCTGCTTTGGGTCACTACTACCATATACTACTTATGTCATGCCTGAGTGTACTACTTATGTACTGCGTGTTTGTGAGCACCTTCAGGTCTAGCTTAATGACTATTTTGCATCTCCAAATGGTCCCTGTTTCACTTTCTGTTCTGTCGGTCGTTTTCGACTGACAAGCACATGCTGACGAACTGGATGGAGCCAGGTACTTCATGTCAAGGACGGGGTCGCATAAGTGTATCAAGCATGTAGTCCTTCGTTAGACACATCAGGCATGCTTAATGCATTAAACCAATGATGGGATGCTACCGTACTGAATCCTCTACGGTGATGAGGTGCACGTGGAATGGAATGCTGTACACTGCCTGTTGGTGAGGTCATCCTAACAAAATGGATGGATTCATGCTGTGGGCTGGGTGTGAACGGCTGCAAATCTGTGCTGGGGTGTATTTCACGACCTACTACTATGACATTTCATGATATGCCATAGCAAAAAGTGCCATAGGCCCCGCACCTCAAGCTGTCACAAATTACAGCGAGGTGGAACGACCTAGTGCTCACCAGTCTGGTTCAGCGTACTTACCGCTATCTGTTGCTGCTTATTCAGTGCTGAGCTGGTGTTTGATGCTTTGGTGCCCTTTGGTGGTGAGGAGGCGACTAAGAAGACTCGCTTTGTCAAAAAGGCAGGGATCAAGGTCGACCTGAAGATATAAAAAGCCCCTACTCTTTGGGCCAAGTGGCCAGGACTACTGTGGCAGTGCAGGGGTGTGTGGCAAGGGGTCGTGGCATGGAGGTCAATGTTGTCCTCCTGGAGGCTGGTCATTTACCATCTGATGTAACCGTTCTCACCAGCTGACAGTATCTAATGGGGCCATTTGGTAATTGGTAATTGGTAATTGGAAGTGTGCTGGGTTCCGAATGGTTTTGGGCATATTCATATGCTAGGTAATACTTTAATTAGGGTATGCTACTCCCTTAGAATATGCAAGAAGGAGTCTCCCCCTTCTCTGCGGGGCGCTCCCACTAGTTGAAAGGCCTGCAAGCGGGGGCGGCTCAGCAATGGCAGTATGCTCCCGGGTGTTTCTGTGCCCTTCCAGTCCTAAAGAAGTGACGATATAACCTGTTGGACTCAATGCTCTTACTGATGATAATACAACAATAATACAATACAATATTGATGATAATAGCTTCGTTCAGTGGCAGCTAGCCAAGGAACAAGCACCATGGAAAGGGGCCATTGTAGTAGTTACAAACATCAGAAGCTCTTTCCTCGTATTGTGCTAAGCGCGCGCTCATGCATGTTTATGCTAGGGCCGTAACCCACCAGAAGGGACCGGAGAATACAATACAGTCCAAGTCGGGGGACTGAAACCCTTCCAAAGTTTCCCTTCCAGCACTAGCCTGGAGGCCTACTTCGGGGCCCATAGTGGGAGATCCACCACTGGTCGCAACCACTGTAATTTACTCCATTCAGCGTGCGGAGAAGCACATGTTTGAAATTTTGCCGCCCGCTCTTCATGGACCACCAGTCAACTAACAAGCACCAGCAGATCAGCGCATTGCAATCCACCGTGTTAAAAATCAATGTGTGCTTGTCTTGATGGCCATAGGCCATCGAAGCCCGGAGCTACAAGGCAACGTATAGGTGCATTCTGAACGCTCATATATGATTGAATACGTGCAGCCCGGCTGTACTGCTGCAGACGGCCAGGACAGTAGGCCTACCATAAGTCCAGCTCACCCAAATAGCCATCAGATCCTAGCGCGGCTGTGGCACCTCGGAGTTTAGCAAGCATTTGACTAGTCTCCCTAGCTGATTTTATAAACGAGAGACTCATACACCCCTGCTATCTACATGCATCCCTCTGATTGACCACGTGCCTACTGGCCCCAGCGTATTGCCCTGATTGTCCAGCAAGCCATTCCTGATTTCCTGCTCTATGACATTCAAAGCGAGCGGCTGTTATTCGTGCTGAGTGAGCACAACAGACGTAACGCAGATTCCTAGCGCAAGGTTATCAGCAGAAGCAAAGCTTTAGCCACCAAGACATGCAGATGCAACACACACCATTAGCAAGGAATACACCATTGTGCACAGATCCCAATCCAAGGGGGCATTGCAGGTACACCCTGGATCAATGCAGGGACAAGGTGGACAAGGCACTAGGAAACCCAGGGAACCTTGCATACAAGTTACATACAAGTAGCCTACCCTGACATACCAGCACTGTGTCTGCCCAGTGAGTAAGTATATGTAAGTGTAATTGGATGTATGCAACTGCGCATAGCTAAGCTTGACTCAGCTAACAGAGCATAACTGAATCCAGGAGCATGACTATCTTAGGGCAGTAAGGAGTAGAGGACATTCTCCATTCGGTCTTCTCCCATATAGCGTAATGGCCTCGACGTGGATGTTATCCCAACAAACATTGGCCCAGGCATCTCCCTACAATGCCCTTGCAGCAGCTGCAGCTGCTACTGCTTCGATGCTAACGGTCCCTTACCCTTGGGGAAGCTCACAGGCAAGGGGATCTCCAGGTAGCTCCCGGTAGTTGTGCCCCTACTGTTTACACCAGGAGACACTGGCTGAACAGAAGCAGACTTGCTGCTGCTGCTGCTACTGGCTTTGCTGTTGCCTCCTGCTGCTGTTTTGATTGGGCTTGTAGGAGAAACTGGAGGTGATGCGGGCACGGTCTGAGAGAAGGCTGCCATATGGGGACTGGAATTCTTGCTGCTGCTGCTGCTGCTGCTGCTGCTGGTGGTGCTTGCCTTGCTGCTGATGGACCCTGCTGCAGATCCACCAGCACGGAGGCTCGCAACACCACCACCACCAGCAGCAGCAGCAGTAACCGTACCGGCAGATGCTGGTCCAGTTGGAACCTTGAGAGGGAGCACAGGTGGTTTAGGGCTGGGGCTGGTTTTGGCGACAGCTGCTCCTTTGCTGGCTTGTTGTCCAGGGGACGCACCTGCAGCCGCTTTTCCTTTGGGCGCTGGCACCTGTATCACCACAGGTGACACCGCTGGTTTAGGACTAGGAGTCGGAGGACCGCTGCTCGTGGTTTTGCCTATGCTGCTAAGGCCCTGAGCCTTACTCGTAGTGCTACTGCTACCTTTTGAGGCTGGACTACCAGTAGGACCCACAACACTACCGCTTGCACTGTCCTTCGTGCTGCTGCTGCTGCTGCTGGACGCCTTGCTGTTTGTGGGTTTTGGGATTGGGCTCTTGCTCGGCCCTGGACTTGCCAAGCGGTTGGCTCCTGCAGCACTCGCTTGCATGTACTCACCTGCTGCTTTGAATGCAGCTGCTGGTGCTGCTGCTGCTTGCCCCCATCCCCCAACTGGTACAGGCACCCATGAGGGTGCAACAGCACCGGCCCCCTCCTTCGATGCTTCATACATCAAGGGAATGTTTTGCTCCTCTTGTGTACTGCTCATCCATTCACTCAGCACTGACGTCAACATTGGTCCTTGGGCCCATTCAGTCAATGTCTGACCACCTGGCAGCTCCTGCTGCACTTGCCAACTGCCTGGAACCTCTTGCACGAATGGCACTGAAAGCGGCACAACAATACCCGTATCAGCAGTGGAAACACCGCTCCGCCTGCCACCAGTGTCTGGTACCCCACTGGTTGAAACCCCAACATCCCCCAGCATCATTAAATCCAGCATCTGGCTAGCCCTTTGACCATTAGCGCTTTGGTCAAAGGTACCTTGACTTTGCTGTAACTGTCGGTCAAACATGCGGTCAAACTGCTGGTCAACAAATAGCGGCACATCACACGCTGGGCCAGTGTATTCAAGACTGCAATAGCACTTGCCGTTTGAGCAGGAGCCGTAAACACAAGGCCCACATGTCCCAGGGGCAGTGGCGCAGTAGCTGGTTGCGTTAGGGCATTGCAGTTGACCTGCGATGAAGTAGCCAGGAAGCTCCCGAGCAAGCTCAAGCACACCACCTGCAAGAATATGAGAGCACACACAATCAGATGTAAACCACTACTGTCAGATATATGAAGCCTTGAACTGGTTCTGCATATTGAGGGCACCGAAGGTCAGTATGCATGCCACCGCACCATGCTGGAGTCTCTCAATCACAATACTCCTATGAGTGCTAAAATCAGTACACCATCTCTGGCTGCAAGCTTGATTAAATGGCATAGAAGGAACCCAGTCTCGGCACAAAGCTGATTCCGTCACCAGCAGGGGTCTTGTGGCCATGCACTGTGAAGACTCTCAGACAGTAGCGCTCTGCTAGCATCCGCTAGCATAAACGCTCACCATAGCCATCAACCTCCTACTGAACTTCGGATGGAAATCCAAGGAGCTTGGTACTCATCAACGCACACTGCTAGCACAAGTCCAACCTCACCCTCCTTCAAATGATGATGACGTAACAGACAAGCTTGACGTGGCCTAGCAGCTGATACCCACGGCTGGCATGCTTACCGCTCACAAAAACTCACGTACAACAGATTGGTTCGAGGCGTAGGTCTGCATACAACCACTGACAGGCACCAGGTCTGTTGAGCAGCCACACAGTGTTGTCTGAGGAGCCAGTACCTAGCTTCATAATCACAGTAATCCAGTCCTCACCTGAAGGGCAGATCACAAAGCGGCTGACATCTGGCAGCATGAAGTTCACCAGGACTTCTCCAGTGACACTGCACCTGGTGTCCCAGCAGGAAGCCCCTTTGGAAAAAGTCTTCCCTGAGCTGCTAACAATGGGCTGCTTCACAGGGAAACAGCTGCTGCTGGGACCAAGGGACTGGCCGGCTGCCCGTGACGTGCCTAGCATACAGTAGCAAGCCGTATAGAGAAGGGTCCATGAAGTTAGCAATAATCGTATGAAAACCATGCACGGGTTCTATTGGCAGGCATGCGTGCAAACAACCATGCTGACTGGACACAATGTGTCCAAGGTAGGGACAGCATGTCCGGCGTGCTCTGCTCGTTTAAGTTAGCTAAGGGCTCATGAAACACTCAGCACTATGCTACTGAGGCGAAGCCTTTAGCAGTGTTTAAATACCAACTCCACCACTAGCCGATGCCTGCATGCTGACATGCAAGCCACTTCAGCATCAAGTAGTAAGCTTTTTAAGTGTTTGATTCAGGCTGGATGGCTGGAAGGCAGCTACCTGTTTTAGAACAGCGCCTAAGCATGCAACACTCAGTTAACTTACTTATTACAGAGCTGGCTGTGTCCAGGCAGTTGTTCGTCCCTCCCAGGGCATAGGGTATGATTGCCTTGTTGAGGAAGCTGCTGCTGCCATCCCCGGCACTTGTGACACACTCAGCTACAGCTTGGCGATCATAAGTGCATCTCAAGCCTGCAGCAGCACCCAACACAGGCCAGGTTATGTAGGACATGCGATGCCTACCATACTGTGAGTGTGATAACAAGTGCAAAAAATGCCAGGGTTTCAGTTTGCGACTAGCATCTCCGAAACCTATTTAAAAATGAACATACTGATGTGAAAAATTGGATCCGTCCCAATTGGTATGCCAGCACAGGTTCCAGGGAAGAACAGCGAGGGGGAGAGTATATTACACTCCAATACCGGTACTACAGTGCTGTAGATAGAATACCAAGCCAGTATGCATTGGCTGCCTTTGCAATGGGGTACACTGATGCATGCTGAACATAGCTGGATTCCCTATAGTTGTCGTAAATCAAATGAATTCCCACCCTCATCCTGCAGCTCATCCCCCTCCCTCACCTTGGCTACTCCCAGGCGGACAGAACAACTCCTGCTTGGGATGAGCAGCAGCCCAAGCCACCGCCCCTTGTCGCAGCAAACTGCACCCCGCATCCCTCCCATAGTCCAAAGGTGCAACTTCCTCCCACCTAGGCAAGTACCACCCACTGTCTTCCATCAGCGCCATCGTCAAACTCAGGCGCGGCACTTTATCGGATCGGCCGGCAAACGGCGCACCCGCTAGCATGATCTCGCCTTGGTACAAGCGAGACTCCCAGTGCGAGCCTGAGCTGCTACTAGTTCCTTGGTCTTCTAGAATTGCCCCTTGGGCTGATGGGCATTTGAAGAGACGCTGAACCTCGGATTTGACTCGGGGGGAGCCGATGGCAGTGACGACACCAGCAGGGGTGGTGATATTGATCCGGGGGTCGCCAGTGGGGAAGAGGGGGAATAGTGATGGTGAAAATGCCTGCGAAAGAGATACAAACAGCAAACAATTGTCTCCACAATGGCGCCACGGTGGTAATAAGGCACACAGGGATAGAACTTGAGCTACAGGGTTAAATGGCTTGAGATTGCCTGCGCTAGCAGTGGAAGGTGGGCAGTTGTGAGTGGTGATAGAGAGATCTGACTAAGTACCTACTAGAGCGGCTAAGATAGATTGCTGCACGCTCCTCATTCTGTATGTAAGCTGCATTGCTACATGTAGCCCGTCACCTACTCTGTACCTGTCAGTTGTCGTTTCTGGAACATTCCACCTGGACTGCAACAAAGTGCCAGATTGTGCTAGATATACCTGGCAGGTTCGTTCAAGCTACAAGGACAAGTCCCTGACAGGGTATCAACAGCCCAACCATCCAGGGGTCAGGAGGTCGGTCAGGTTCACAGTCCATACCACGACCAACCCAAAACCCTGGAACCAAAACAGGGCACAGCACAAGCACCCAGCCAATTAAGTGATGGTGGCATCAGCATTCTGTGCTTCATACCTCTGGTCGTTTGTACTTCCCAGTATTATTACGACCAACAAAATCAATGTAACAATGCCTCAGTCAGCTAATCTCACTGGGACAGAGGCGTTTGTTTGCGCTTTGAGGCTAATAGGCAGTCTGCAATCAGGGTCCTGACGCGGGAACCAGGGAAGGCTCCTGAGTTTTTGGATCAGGAGCCAAAACTGGTGGCTTGTTTTGTGCTGATTGTTTCCATTTGCGATGGCAGAAAGATGATGATCCAGTCCCTCCTTATGGTGATGTGCACTACACCTTCTCTTCAGATTACAGTATTCCTGCTTTGGAATTTGTTGGTTTCACGCATTCAGGAAATTCAGTAGTACAATGATAGGTGCCCATGGAGCCTAAGTTCTTTAGTTGCCCATGAGGCCGAGGTTGGCTCCTCTCGGGCGCCTCACAGTGATGAGGCCAATGGTAATCTGGTGTTCTGGTGGTTTGCGAAATCCCAATTAGATGCCATCCAGGATCCCTGCTGTATGTTACCAGCTTTACCTCTTGCTATGTCCACTCCTCATCTGCTGTCGTATCTCTGCTGCCTTGAGTTTTCAGGCGGAGTATTAGAGCAGAGCCAACAATACTTGGCCTGCCCATGTAGTCACAGTACCTGCCATTTATGTGCCAAACCTAAGTATCGGCATTTTGGTCCTATTATTTGCTCTTCCGCTAGTTTGTGACAGCTTTATGTGCTGTGCTTATTGCCGCACTTCTAGTATGGCATCACATGACTTGCAATAATGATGTTCATAGTCGGTTCCAGTCTATGAGTAATGTGAAGCCCCGGCATGTCATGCTGCTGCATCTATTGCTGCTACTGCTAGTTGCTGCTGACCCCTGCCATGCCCTTGATCTTCCATGGCTCTTGCTGTGGTAGTGCTAGTGCTGCTGAGCTTGCCCTGCTGAGTGGTATCACACGGGCAGTTGCGACACCAATACAGAGTGCCTCTGCTCCCTCCATCCCCGTGAGTGATGCTAATGTCACTGTCAGAGATACCCCCAGAATAACATGGTATAAGATTACCACTCTTCTCCCTTCAGCTAGTATATAGACACAACTTGTTTCCCTGCTAATCAGCTTTGCTTATTGTTATCAGTGCTGCTGACAATGATGTGGACTGATGCTGTTGGAAAGAACAGCACACATCAGGGCATTGTTTTAGATGAAACCAGTATGGCGTGCTTGTCGGCCTCAGACATACAAGATGACTCAATCGATCATTGAATGATGCTCCTGAGCAACATCACAGCCTCTGCTGCTCAAGCACAACGTTCTGGGGTCATGCCTGGCCTGGTACTCTGAACTTCCTTCGTGCACATGCCTGTGCACTTGAAGTTAATGCAGCAAAAAGGTAGCGCTGCAAATCATGGGCACTTTCTGGCTTTTGCATTGATTCCAACAGTCAGGGCACCTCGGGCAAACCTTGGGCAATTACACTTGAAGAACAAGAGGGCTTCTTCCGCTATGTGTGCAGCAGCGCAGAACGTGACACCTTGTAATGGCAACTCACGTCTAGACGGCTTGCTGGCTTTGGCGATCCAGGCAAGCTAGTAGACTAAAATATTGTCACCCGACATGCAAGCTATCGCCGCAAGAGCTACTGCGCCCGCTCTTTACTTTAGCATATGAACAATGCTATTAATCGAGGCTGAATTGTACCTAAGGAAGCCCCGCTCAGCAAGCGCGGCTTGCGTCCAGCGGCGGAGCGCACTTTGACCATGGACTTTCGAAACATCTGTACAACTTTCGTGGCATACGAGCAGCTAGCGACGCACTCAGGCCACCTGCTTGGAGGAATAGTTAGATCCCTTAGCTCCAGCAGCTTGCGATTTCCTATTGGCTGCCCATTGGACAGCTATGAGCGTCATCCTGCAGAAAAAATGGTCCCTGTTGGGCTCCATTGCCTTCTTTGGCTTGGCCATCATGATAGGGGTTCTTCTAGCAAAGAAGGCTGGAATGACGCCTGGAGATGTTGTCCAACTTGAAGTTGCTTTGATCACCCTCTGGGTGACAATTGTCATTGCACTGATTGGCCTGCAGCTGCAAGCTGACCAAAGCGAATCATCAGACGTGATGCGCCTACTTGAACTTTGGGCAGGCCAGTGTGACGAAGCTGTTACACTGCTGACAATCCGTATGGGCGAGCACTGCCAAAGCGGCAGCATGATGCTCAGTAGTGCCTTTGACCTATGCTCTTGGGACACAGGGGAGCCGAAAGACGAGGATACACGACGTGCTAAGATGATTTTGAACTCGTTTGCATCTGATGTACAGCTCATGTTCCCTGAGGGGCTGCCCGTCTACTTACGGAGCCAAGCAAGTGCTCAAAGGAAGATGCTAGCTCGCCGTGCAATACACTGGCTGATGCTGATGGAGCCACTAAATTACGTTTGGTCAGTGTCAAGAAACAAAAATGACAGGGCTAACAGAGCCCTGATAATGGATGAACTTGCCGGGGAGGACTTCTTTGGCAAAGGCATTTGCCCAGGGGTGATGCACAACGTAAGCAGACAGACTGCCTTCCATGAGTTTGCAGCAGCAGTTGGATTGGGGTACAAAGCTCACATGTACAATATGGAGCCAGGGCTGAAATACATGCTGTCAGAGCAGGCTTGATTTCCTTACATGTTTGTTTGTTTGTTTGAGGTGCCACCAGTGCAAAACATGTCACCACCACATACCCCGCATGCTGTAGTGCATGCTGAGCTGCATTGGCACCGGTTTCATGCGTGTGTGGGACAAGCATGCTGAACCAGCAGTACAAGCCAAATGCACGTTGACCTGTGGCTGGAGCTGAACCTCCCAAGAAAGATTGCCATGTATACTGATTAGACATCCCTTATGAGCTTTGAAGGATTGCTCCAACCTACAGAAGGCAGTTATTGCTTGGGTCACTGAGCTTGTGCTTATGGATGTGAAGCGCTCAAGCAGCTCTGGTAGATGGGCTGACACAAGCAGCTGTTCCCAAAACCGGATGTGTTCCATCCCTTGTGTGACAGATGCATTTGGTGGTGTCGGCCATGCTAAACAGTTGACCTGAAGTCAACATGCAAAGGCATGCCAAACCTCCATGTGTGTTGCATAGTGGTTTCAATCAATGTTTGGCATGTGTAATGCTTTTTGTGGCAGCGCTGCAAGGCCCTGCCACTGTGCTCCCAGTGTCTGCTATCATGGATCACTTATGCTTTTCAGCTTTCTAGCTCTTTCTGCCGCCGGCTGTGTTGTCCGTCTGGGCATTGGTCAATTTGTGGCCGTGTGCAATCATTTAGATTAATCTTGCTACCGGTGTGGTGAATTTACCAGATGTCCTGCTGCCAGAACAGTTCAGCGCAAAAGTCATTTACACTACCCCTAACATTCAATTGAGTGCTGAGGAGTGGTCAGGAAGCGGCATTCCCTGGCAGTGCCACCAGTGCAAAGCTTGCTTACTGGGGTTTCAATATATGACTTATTGCTATGGCATATCATGAAATGTAATAATAATATGACATCAGCCCCTGTGTGCTGCCCATGTACATCCTCAGGGAAGGCCTGGCTTGCATGCATAGATTCCAGGCTAGGTCAAATTTAGCCTGAAATGGAGCATGTAAAAAGATGGCTTGTATTCATGCCTATGAGCTCAGTGTGCTGCTTTTCTTCCACTCCGTCAACTGATCTAGACTGCCATGGGTATGAGCTTTGTGGAACAGGCACCAGCAAAATATGAGACTTCGGATTCATAGGGCGTCGAGATACCGTCACGTTTTGATGGCCCCCGTTTTCAGCCTCTTTTGTGTGAGATACTTTGAGCATTTGCTGTGGTGCCAACAGCAAGTTACTCCGGGTGACGCAGCTGCCACTAGGTGCCCGCCTATAAATCACACTCTGTGCCAGAAGATGCCCAAAGATGTCAGAGTTTCAATTAATCCCACCACCATGCATGTAAAAGGCTTTTAAAAGCAGAAGAGGCGTTGTAACCGCACACCCATATTGGAACGCATACCGTTCCCTTAAAAAGCACAGGGACGTGCGGAAATGCTCGTCACCAGCAGCAGAACGTGCTGCACAGTGCACCTGCTGCTTCCTTGTGCTATCGAGTCTGTCTGTTAGCAGTCCTACTGCATTAGGGATGCCCGTGCCAAGTTTGTAAACGACTTACGCATTGGACTGGAAGGTCGCTATTTGGATATGTGTAATTCTGGGTCAGACCATTCATGAACTAATCTTCGTCCGACAGAGATCAGCACTGCCACCGCAAAAGTGACACACTGATTTGGTGCAAGTGCATTTTACCTTAATGAAACCCCACCCACCCGCCCACCTTCACTTACAAATGCATGCAGCAGCTCATGCACAAGAACCTCCACCTGCCGCTTCTGGCTTAGGGCATGGAAGGTTGTAGAGCAGATGTTTACTGCACCCATCACTGGGCGGTTGTCGGGGCCACCCACAGCACAGGCACCTATAGCAATGACACCAGGCCACAGCTGGCCAGTTTCATATAGCAGCATAATACAGCCAGCATGGGGTTGTGTGACTCCAGTTCATCAGGGGTCGTGTGCTGCTTGGTCTTGAGTGACCTTTTGGCATAGCTGGTTTTGCATTTTGATTGATTGATTGATTGATTGATTGATCGATTGATTGATTGATTGATTGGTTGATTGATTGATAATACAGCTCGACAGCAATATCCTTGAATCACATGCAGGAGCTAAGCCGTAGCAGGATGGCGGCAGCGATACGATAACACACACGAGGACAATGCATGATTTCATATGACCATTTACATTTTCAGACTGCTATCTTGTCACACAAGACATGCAATGCAGCCACCATACAGCATATTAAGTGTACAGTATCACAAGGTCAGCAGCATGCTTTTCACCTGACTGGACACCAGGTGGACCAACTCCCACCATACAACCCAAGCAACGGGAGTTACACAAGCCCCACAAGTAGGTGGCTTGCTGTACTCAGGTGCTGCTAAATGCCCTGATCGCAGGATGAGCCATGGGCTTGGTCACCCTTGGCACTACAGCCTACCATCGGGAGGCAACTTGCTGCAATAGCATGTGATAGATAAGGGCTTGCCCACCACTGGCATGTATGTATCATCACCATGTCTTGATAGGTCTCATTCCGGGACAAAAGGGCAGCTTGGCCACCAGTAGATGGTCCCTCTCCTTTCATGCACATCCTGTGTTGGCCCATTGGGGATAGATAGGTAACCAGACGCTGAGGATGTTGTTTTTCGAGCCTACCACGGTAGGCTCTGCCGCACTGTCCATGGGTGTAAACATATCCCAAATGATGCTTTTAATCCATTGTCTGTGATGCTATTCTCATGCATGGGGATGTGCCGCTGGAACTATGGCAAGGACCAAGACTCACCAGCATATGCCATCACTCCTGCTGAGCAGCCTCCAGCTGTCACGTACAGCACAAAGTCCACTGGCTGACCAGGGCCACGCCCTTTGATGAAAGTGCTATTCACTACAGCATCCATGCATCGGGTGCTGAGCCACCCTCCTGGGAAGAGCAAGTTGCCCCTTGTGGGATTCGCCACCTGCACAAGGGGGTTGCACTGCTGATTCAGCTGCTTGTAGAGCCAGTGACCAGCCATAAGATGCCATAAGATTGCTAGCTGCTATAGTAATATCACATACCAAAAATGTTGTGCGCAGCTCACACGATGGGATAGCTAGTGTTGCGGCTGTACACAGGTGCCGTGCCCATGATCGGGGATGGCGAGCAGTAAGGGAGGGGCAGCCGAATCAGTACGAACCGGTGAGCAGGTGTGTACATATTGAGCCTGTTCTCGATTCTTCCAATTGGGTAATAGTGTACAAGAGGCAAAGTTTGCTGTCTCCAGACACATACCCTGACGAGTTTCTGCAGCACACGAACAGCGGTTGGCACAGCATAGCTGCGTATGTTGCCCTCTGCTGCTGTGGTGGCTAGTCCAGTAAGCTGATACTCGATCCAAATGCGAGGTGCTGCTGCAGGTGGAGAGGGGCCAGAGAAAACCTGCAGGACAGGCAAACAAGAGATTGCTTGGAAGATGAAGGGAAAGCCAGATTGGGAGTGAGCCTCTTGGCCTACACTGCAAGTCTGAAGTTTTGCAAGCTCTGGTTATAAGGTGCAGCTGTGCCCTGGGTGCATGCCACTTACAAACTGCAGGGCTCCGGCTCATTGACATGATGCAGGTCCAGAACACGTAGGCGAGTAGGCATGTGGTTGTGTAACGAGTGAGATGCATTGGTTTACCTGTAGCGACTCCTTGGCCTTGGCCAATGCATTGAAGTATCTAGATTGTCTGAGGAGTGAGGATTCTTGCTCATGGATCTCAGCATGTGAGCATTCCGTTGAATGACCAGCTGTTCTTTGAAGACAAGCCACTGCATGCACCAGAGATATTTTTGCAAGACCTTAATTGTTGGTTTGTTTGTCATTTCCTATTGACCTGCAGCAGGGTGGTTATGAAGAGCTAGGCTCTATGGGCAGACACGGAATAGCTCCTTTACCCACCAGCATGGTCCAAACACACCTACGATCATGATTATTGTGTTTCTGAAGAGAAGATGGAAACGCATGGCGACGAAGGACGACCACAACTGAACGTACAGCAGCTGATGCACCCCTACACATTCAGCTTATCGCCCATGTTAGAAAACTGGCGGAATTCGAGCTGGCCACTGACCAATTTCGTAGCCACATAGCAGGCAAAATGCTAGGGACATTTACTTGTGCTCTTGCTTTGCGAGGCAGTCAACTTGCCCAGGTCCGAGATGAGACATATCAGATGCACGAAGAAGGTGCCGGCCCGGAGCTCGTCGCAGTTACTTTTGCGTGCATTCACCTGTCATCGATTCGCGTGTGTGCCTTCATCCATTTGCGGCTCTACAGTCTTCAAAGCAACCAACCGTACTGCTAGTGCGGGCGGCAGTACAACACAGTGTCGTAGGCAATCATGCTGATCGAACTGGCCATATCGTCGTGTAATGGATCATACGTTGCATGTCCGTTGTAGCTAAGCATATGCGCTCAACACAAGCCATGCGAGCTTACATTACAACCAACATTTTGGTTCAGCCAATGGAGTCGACGATGATGCTGTTGCGTTGCTGTTTGTTTGCTGGATGTACCCAAAAAATCAAAAGCAGGTCGTATTTTCGATACCTTTTCTTCTGGACCAAGAGGTGATATTGCTGAGACATTCACTTCTGATGGACCAGGTTCCAGTATTTCTGCCCATGGAGCCTAGGTTGGCTCCGTACGGGCGCCCCCTTTGGGGGGCCATGATGTAATCGTAATCGTAATCGTAATCAAAAACCCAAAAAAAATCAAAAAATAAAATTGTGTGTGCACTTTTCCAGGGCCAGTATTCTGCATCATTGTATCTGCTTGGACATGCATGATCATGGAGTTCAAACTGGTGGATGGTGTTCAGTTTTTCCTGGTTCTATTTGTGTTAGTGGCTTTGCCAACCCTGTGGTGAACTGTGGCACCGCACGCGTGCCGATGGGTTTGCCAATGTAAGATTCACACACACACACAGACTCCCCGCACCACCAGGCCAGCACACCACTCAACTACTGCAGAAGCCTGCAATTCTGACAGACCATTACTGTTCTTCTCGACCTCTACCCAGCCATTGCACCCCCGCCAGCTACTATACAATGAACCCTTCGGTCCTAACACACCGCCAGCAGACAGCTGCAATTCTTCTCTCTGCTTTGCCAGGCCTCCATCCACCGGTACGCCTTACGGAGCAAAGGCATAGAGCCTTACGATATGTTGTGTGTAGATCACTGAAGCTGTCAGCCCCCTCCACCAGAGCATCAATCACAAGCTTAACGTGCCACAGCAGCAGCCACAGGCCTCTTGCTGTTCTTGATGCCAGTAATGGCTGCAAAGCAAGCAGAGCAACGTTGATGTCAACTACCAATACACTGTTATGAGCAGGTTGCTCTGCGCCCAGAAAGTGGGTGCTGGCATTAGCAGCATATGGACTTGCCAGCAGGGAATGTCAAAGGCTATAATGTAGGTCTCAAGCTATATTTACTCCAGCATGATTGCCATGCACAGTTCACGCCAACACATGTAACAGTGCATCATATTCACATGTACACTATGCAAACCTTCGCACCATTATACATGCAATTAACCTTACAGATGCAAGCATTCGTCCACGTCAATACAGGTACTGATGTCACATCGTCATTGTCGCAAATGATATTTGACAAGGCTAGCCTCAGATGCGTTGCCTGTCCTTGTCGCCCATCACTCTCCCCTGCTTGATTCCCTGTACCCCAACCTCCAGCTACAAGAATACCCTCAGGGTTCCAGAACTTGCACTACTCCTTCAAGCATTCATCCCACTGCAGTAGCACAACAGGACCCCAGCATCACGATTCTTAACCCAACTTACCATCCTTGTATGATGGAGCCTTGAACACAGCGCTGCCAGCCACGATAGCGTTGGCCCCAGCCTCAATCACCTTCCAGGCATTGTCGGGGGTCACACCGCCATCGATCTCAATCCAGGGGTTCACACCCTGCACCAGCAATCGCAGCCACCATGAGTACACAAGACTATCAAAACATGTGACAATAACAAACAGAGAAGGCACCACAGGTCGTCAGGCTGCACGGATTCCCCCCTGCCGCGATAACCTGTAGCCAACCTCCAGACTGTAATGGGCTGGCCTGACATACGTTGGCTAGCAAGGGACCTAGGGTGGGCTGGTGGCAGCCATTGTGTGAGTCTTGGACAGGAAATTGAGTATTGCGTTGGGAGCCGAAGTTGGCTCCTTGTGGGTGGCGCTGCCCCCACCGGCGCCCTGCTTTGACGGGGGCATTTGGTAAATGGTAATGGTCTATACCATGCTGTGACTGGCCAAATGGGGGTCCAAGGGTGCTGTGACCCCGAGTGGCCGTCTTAACTGCAGCATCCTTATTGCCACTGCCAAGCTGCACATGCCCTCCTTGGGCGAAGGGCCACATTTCCCTCTACAGAAGTTGCAGCTGTCCTTACATAGACAGAGCATGCTCACTTATTTGCCATTCTGCTATTGCATCTGCTCTTCCCCTACTACATGTCCTATTTCCCCTATTTCCCATTACCAGGCCGTACATCATCCACTAGAAAACATGCCGTGCAACTAAGGCAGCCAGAGCACCCAGCCTCAAACCCTACCTTCTCCAAGCACATCTGCTTGAGGGCCCTGGTCTTAGCCACTTGGCTCTCAATGAAGCCCTGGCCACCGAAACCAGGGTTCACACTCATGATCAGCACCAGATCAACAACATCAAGCACATGCTCAATGGCAGTCAGAGGGGTGCCGGGGTTTAGCACAACACCGCTCAAGCAGCCCAGGTCCTTGATCTGCAGAAGAAATGCAGGAACGTGGGTATAATTCAGTCGTTTGCAATGGTTCATTCCCTGCATATGTCGGCCTCTAACCCCAGCATAAAACCAGCTGCTTTTGAACTGATTTTGATACATGGACGGTCATTGCACCTAGAGGCAACACATCTCTAGTCCTCATTAGAAGGCCGAGGTAACAAAAGGCATGAAGTGCATGCATGTGTAATGTGCATGCATCTCTGAACGCCCTGCCCAAGCTGCAGTGAGCAGCAACGTCATGACACTTCTGGAAGAGTTGCTACAGGCTGCTGCTCAGTGCTGCTGATGGCCTCCAGTATCCGTCCGGCACCTAGCCACTCGAGCACGTACACGGGGGTGGTATACATAGACATGACAGTCAGCCTACAGCATGAATATGTTACCCTATCCACTGGGTGCCAAACCCTGCTGGAGTTGTCATTTATGCAGGGGACAACGACATTCAGATCCGTTCAGTTGCATACAACTGCTCACTGCTCCTGATCTACGGGGCCCTGATTCGACCATGCTGGTCATAGCTGACATATTAATGCACAGCCCGAGCCTCGATCTCTACCGTGCAGTTGCAGGCTGCGTCTCTCGCAGGCCCAGATGCCTCACCTGGTTAAGAGTCCTGTGCAAATGAATAGTAGCGGCACCCTCGCAGTGAACGGAGATGATATCGGCACCAGCCTTAGCGAAGTCGGCCACACGCAGCTCGGGCTCGACGATCATCTGCGAAAGACGAAACCCATTATGCACCCAGCAACCTACAGCTGCTTCCCATTTGCCAAGCTCCATGCATTCATCCTCACCAGATGGCAATCCAGGACCTTATCGGTCACAGGGCGGATGGCCTCGACCACGAGGGGGCCGATGGTGATGTTTGGCACGAAGCGGCCATCCATAACATCCACGTGCACCCAGTCACAACCAGCCTGGTCTATGGCACGAATCTGCATATAAGACACGAGCTAAGCTAGGCTGATCTCCAGAGCGGTAGTGGAAAAAACGCTTCAGCGAGTGTGCTTGCCTCATCGCCCAGCGTAGCGAAGTTCGCTGATAGGATAGAGGGAGAGACAATGATATCGTTCTTGCTCTGGGTAACACGTGTAGTGGCGGACACCTTCACTGCCCGGCGAGCAGCGGGCCTGCTGGCCTTCACGGCAGCCTTGCCGGTGGACAATCTCTGAGAAGCAGCAAGAGCCATTGTGCTTGTGGTGGGTTGGTTGGGAGAAGGTGGGGGTGCGTGGGTGTTGGGGAAGGTAACGGATACGTGTTGCTGGCCCACATACTCGCAATTGAGCCCTGGCAGCAGCTGTAGGCTTTGCAGTTGGCCTCGAGAGAAACGAGAGTTGAGCAGTCGCGTGACTCCGGAACCAGTGAGTTAAGGTTCAGTTTTAAGGAGTTACTGGTGACCTTTGCGTTTCTACCAGGCTCCTGGGGCGGCCTTGTGCAGAACTATCAAGCTCCCACGCAGCACTCAGTATTCCATTGGCCTATGATGTTGCATATGCCCTAGTGGCACGTGTTGAGTATTGCCCCACGATAATGCCCCAAGGATTGTGCTCCTGGTGGCACGTTTTCATCGCTACAGCAATGTAGCCTACTCACAGTAACACTCAGGAGCTAGGTTGGTCGTATATATCCTTCCTACTTAGGACAGGCTGGCCAAAACTTGAGCGCCCATGAGGCTAGCCCAACTGATTAAGTGATCTTGGTGGCATTGCATTGATGAAGCACTTCCTCGGCTCGTGCCTGTGGCAAGTTTGTTGCAGCATGCTAAGTCAACAAGTGAATACCCCTGGATCATGAACTCCTGGCAAGTTACAGTATCTAGCTACTCACCTAGGATGGCACTGCTTGGCCATCCACACAGGAAGATACAATGGAATAGTAAGGGAGGACAGGGTGTGTCGGTTGTGTCAAACGCTTGGTTATCGGGATGATACCACAGGGTCAATTCCAGTTGAAGATCTTGTCCACTTCATGTTGGACTGTAGGGTGCTTCACCCTGTCCGGGACAATTTCCCCCTCTTCTTCAAGCCCACCTCCTTACCAGGGCAATCCAAGGATAGTCATGTTAAGTTTATTCTCAATCATAGTGATCATGTGCAAGTTGTGAGGTGCATTTCAGCTCTGAAGGGAAGGCGGGAAAATTGTTTACAGCTGCTTGATGATGGTAGAGAGGGTGAAATTATGCCCGAAGGTTATCTTCCTTTTGATTACAACCTATGGAGGATTATGGGACATGATATAGATTAATTACCTATGACTTACATGTTTCTGGGGACCGGTTACTGGGCATTGGTTCATAGTCTGTGTTAGTTCTGGAACTGCTGCTGCTCAGTGATTCTCCACATCTGGGTGAGAATGTTTTTGGCATAACCTGTATGCAAAGTTCTGGTATATATGCTGTTGCGTTGCTGTTTGTTTGCTGGGGGTAAACCCAAAAAATCAAAAAACCAAAAAAAAATGACTGCTTGCTCTCATTGGTTATTGTTTGCTATATCTACCCTTATGGATCCGTGAAGCTATGAGACTGGAAGTGTCATAACATTCGGTGTCGCGCTGCTGATGCATGTTCTGCAGGTCATGCCTCATCTTGCTCACCTATGTTTATGTGTGCACCATACAAGCAGTAGTCATGCTTGGGTGCTGCACGGCCCAGAGGGCTGTGCGGTGGTCTCTCTTAACATAAGCAGTAGTCTCATGCTTCTTCATCATGTGCTCTGGGGCTACGCGAAATGCAAGATGTTCCCTCCATGATGGGAAGGGCTGCTTGTTAGCGTCAGAAATACTTCACGTTATGTTAGCATCAGTGTCATTTGGTTCCCCACAACTGGGTTCTGTTTCGGCATATCTACTGATCCTTTCTGCCTGTTCCTTGGGATTCTGGGGATGTAGGATGGGGGGTAGCATTGTGTGTCTTGCTGCTTCTGCAGGTGCTGGAAGAGCAACAAGACCAATGGACACATGGAGAAGATGAAGAGGCAGCTATCAGGATCAGCAACATGAGAACGTAGCAGCTCATCAGTCAGCAGAGGACCATATATAGCAGCAGAATGATCAGCATAGAGGACTAGTAGCAGGTCGTGTACTATGTTGGATTGTGGGCGTGACGGACGGAGAGCAAGCAGTGGCGGCAACCCGCGGCTGCGTATAACTGAAATAGTACCGTGCTCGACCTGGCTGGGGTGGACCATTTTATCTGAGTGTGTTGCTGCGCAGGGTACACTGCCTTGATTATTACTCACCAGAGTTTTCAGAGCAGAAAAGGCTGGCTGGCTGGCAAGGACCATCGTTATAAGTCAGGGAGTGCCGCCCTGCATCTGCCCCACATGGGCTGTTTCTACACATTTTGCTGCTTTTCCCTGTGACAATTTTGCCTTCATTGTCTCCCTCGGGTCCCCAATCCAATGGCTATCCACTGCTCAGTTTTTCCATTCAGTTGACAGTTATGCTGCCGTCATTGCTCACCTGCTTGGGTATCAGTGGTACTGCCCCTGTATTCAGGAACTCTTGCTGGCATACGTCCAACATTCAGTGCTTCGAGCTTGCTGTCCTCGCTAAGACATCTTTTTGGTTGACAATGTGGCCGGTGTCGCGGGCACCGTCGCCCTGCTTGAAACCTTGTGTTGCTTGTTACCATGCGCTGCAAGGGTCCCTGCTAGCTTACTCTCATTGGTTATTGTTTGCTATATCTACCATTATGGATACGTGAAGCTATGAGACTGGCTACTATCCCGTTGCGGTCTACATCCTTTCTGGGGATGTAGGATGGGGGGTAGCATTGTGTGTCTTACAATTAAAAAATTAAATTGTGTGTGCACTCTTCCAGGGCCAGTATTCTACATCATTGTATCTGATTGGACATGCATGATCATGGAGTTCAACTGGTGGATGGTGTTCAGTTTTTTCCTGGTTCTATCTGTGTTAGTGGCTTTGCCACCCCTGTGGTGAACTGTGGCACCGCACGCGTGCCGATGGGTTTGCCAATGTAAGATTCACACCCACACACTCACCTGGATTGCACACTCTAAGCTGCTATGACCGCAGTAGTTTCCAACCACTGAGTTCATTCCCCATCCAGCTTCCATCTCCATCCTTCATTGGACCTTAGCTCATCGTATGCAGGTTTAGCTTTCACAACCCGGGTGAGAGGTGCATTTCTGCACACATGGAGTTTGTCGATTCAGTGATTTCTGCCTGGGGTGCTATCAATAGTCACTACTTATAATCACTTCATCCATAAGTGTCACCAGATAAATTCTCTGCAAGACGCATGAACAGACAGTTCTCAGCTTAGCTTACGTCTGTACAATCTTAAATATACGACATTTCCCGTCAAGCAGAAGTCTCACTTGCATTGCCAGAGGGAGCAGCTGGTAGGGTATAATTGGTTCTTGCAAGCACCTCCATACACATTGCATTAGAGGAGCTTGAAAGATTGCAGTTCTGCACATCAATGCTATGGCATGGATATGCTTAAACACTTGTTGCCTGGTGATACATGTGGCTGCTACGTGGGTAGCGTCAAAAGGCACAGGAGGTGAGCTGCGGGGCTCTTTGCTACGGCCGGGAGGATCCTTTGGGCATTATGCATTACTCCACACCTGTGGGTGATACCTTACAATTGTTGAGGCCTTGCATGTCTGTTTGAGGCTTGAGAATGCTGGTAGCTGTGGTGCCCCCAGCCGTGGCCACGCTGTCTTCTCTCAGGTATGATCACTTGTGGGCATGTCTGCCAATGGCTGTAGTGATTCCCTCTCCTGGGCTGGGTCAAGTACCGTACATGGCTGTGTGTTTTCGTGTATTTGGTTCTGCTTTGGTGGTACTGATGTGGTGGATCTATCAGACGTCCTGCTCCTGGAAGGTCAGGTTTTGGAATGGACATGATTGACTCTGAATCAGAACATTCTGATGTCGAATTGTCTTGTGAGGACTTGCCTGAAGGTTTAACTGGGTATATGTTTTGGTAGTAATCCTGATCGGTCTTCTGGAAGCCATTATGTTGGCTCCGTACGGGCGCCCCCTTTGAGGGGCCATGATGTAATCGTAATCGTAATCGTAATCGTATGTTTGGATCCATTTGATAATGTGTTTGGTTTCCTTGACCTAGCAGCCGTCTTGCTGTCGTACCAACTGACCGATGCATCGTATCTAGATCAGCAGTGATGAGCGCTGATACCAAATGCATGCACAGACAAGGCTGACAACTTCCCACCTCGAATTCAGGCTGAACTTCCAAGTATGAATATGAGTGTTCTGACCTCCCCCCCTTTCACAGAAGAGAGCAGAGTGAACCCTGTGAAACATGCAGAACACGAGATGCCCAAACCCAAACTCATGCCTGTTTTAACTACAGGTAGAACTGCTCCAGTTGGCCAGCCGAAGCATTCACACAAATACATGGACCTGCCCACGTAAATCTGCCCTGCCTAATCCTTGTGCTGCCCGCAAAGTACAATGCTGCAAAAGCATTGCAACGACCCTGACTAATCAACAACTACACAACTGCATAGCATACTGTAGTAATTACTATCAAATGCAATACCAGACTAACAATGGGCTACTAAGCCACACTCAACTCTACCATCTACTACTGATCAACCATACACACCACAACCTCTGCATCTGACCACAAATAGCCAGAGAAATAAAAAAACATTCCTGCACATGTTCCTGTTCCTTGACCTGTTCCTTGACCTGTTCCTGAGCCTGTTCCTGTTCCTATAACTGCACCCACCTCTGGGTGTACCTTGGCCTGATGGCCCCTGGACCTTGACCAAAAACCTGAACCTGGACCTGAACCTGATATTATCTGGCAAGTGGTCCCTGCAGTAGACCTGCCTGCCATTATTGACCATGACTTTAAACTTGACCTGATGACTCAATATCAGCACAACCTTGCACAACACAATCCAACTCTCTGGATCGCACCCATGCAAGCTTAAAATGCACATTTGTGAAACCCCAATGCACTTTGAGGGTTTTCATACCCCGCATTGAAAAAGAACATCCAACAAACTCTGACGACGAGACCAAAAGACAGAACAACCTTCATGTTAACACTCCTGCAGTTGCCGCAAACCGCTGGAAGTATATGGCATGACAGCTCACTGCTCTTGATTTCTTCCCTGGGAATATCGCCCCCCCAGTCCCATGCAACTCATGCTTGCCCTTGCTGTGCACTCCAAACTTGACAGACACCCCCCCTGCACAGCAGGGGCCTGCACAAACAGCAGATGTACCAGGAGTGGCACATCCGGTGCACATAACCCCCTGGTTTATACCCCAAAACCCCCCCAGACAATGCCCTAGTAGCACTAAAGCCACAAGCATCTGCTTGGGGCCAATTCATGCAACAATTGCTGCTACAGTTCCCTGCCTTCATCCCAACCCTTCATCCCAACCCAAACTGCAAATGCCACTAAGACCATTGATAAGACCACCCTCTAAACCCTGCTCACCAGCTACTGCCCAGCTGCCTATGCTGCCTCCCATTCCTTCTTGCTGACTTCGCGCCATGCCATCGATGCTGCGGCTGCCCCTGACTGCAGAGACCGCCAGCAATTGACTGGGATCTTAGCTACAGTCTGCTCATCGCCCCTGGTAGCATAGAAGGGACGGTACCGGAAGCACCGCTCCACTCGATCAACGCCCTTGCTCCCCACCTGATGGTCTATCAGAGTGCAGAAGACAAAGTCGTAGAGGCTACCCCCTTCCGGCATGGACAGGAAGTTGAGCACAGAGCTAACTTCCTCCGCTGTACCCCTCTTTAAGCAGACCTTCACCCCCTTAAACTGCTTATCCACCATGATGCGCTTGCCATCTGCCTTGATCAGGTACCTAGGCTCTGGTAGAGGCTCCTCCCTAATGCCCATGGCCAAACCAAAACCCCTGTGCATCAACGGCGCCTGACACCCGGAATCATAAAACCCCCGCGCCGGCAAAAACCACCTCCCATCTGGGGTCTGCAAGCTGACTCCCTCCGCAAAGGAGTTATTGCTAAAGGTAATCAGGCCCCCCTCACTCCCCGCCCACTTGTGGTACTTGTGGCGATCAGCTTCCGGTAAGGCTGCCACGTGGTCACTCACCGTAGGCCCGAACACTGCTGCTGCCCCTACCGCCTCACTACTCACTGCCACCCCCTGCCCACCTGTAGAACCTTCCACCTCCCTCCCCGCATTCCCCTCTTCTGCCACCAACTTGGCTGTAACCCCTGTCCGTGCTGCAAGCTGATCCAGCAGGTCTTTGTCACGTGCTGCCACTGCCTGAGGCCGCCTCCCGCACCACCATTATAACCACCACCCCTACCCCCCATGCCCCCATTCCCAAAACCCTGGCCCTGCTGCTGAAAACCTCCACCCCTTCCCTGACTGCCCGGCCTTGGCACTCCGAAGGCCGTGCCAGTATGGCCCCCTTGGTACCCCGCCGCTGCTACTACCTGCTGCTGCCCTAAGTTAAACTGACCTAACACCCGAGCCACCTTCTCCAACTCTGCCATGGGGAGCTTTGAAAACTCCTTCTGCACCTGCCTTTGGTTCAACCCCGCCAGCATGTCTGTAAACCCCTCACCCTTCCCCTCCAGCTGCTTGGCCCCACCTTGCCGATCGCTCTGTTTCCCTGCTGAACCCCCACCGCTATCATTGCTGCTGCTGCCTGGACCATAGAGGGACTCAATCGCTGCCCTCCTTTGCGCCTCCTCCTGTGTCTGCAACAGCTGCTGAGTCATGGCTCGCTTCAAGTGGCTGGCAACGTTTAGGACCGTGCGCTCTTCTTTGGTGAAAGCCCGCAACTGACCCTCCTGCTGCTGCACCAGCTCCTTAAAACGACCATCGTCCCTCAACGCAGAGAGGTACGTGTTAACAGCGGTATGCTCTGATATGGGATCACCGATCTGCTTCGAGCTATTGATGCGTTCCTTCACGTTAAAGACCCGACTTGCCAAGTCCGTAAGGGTCTCCCCTGACCTCATGCGGATCGCCTTGAACTCCGTGATCTCCTCCGGGTCCGGGTCACCAAAGTAATAGTCCATGGTGGCCCAGTAGGCCTCCAGGACTAGCTCCGCTGGCCGCTGTGGGGTCTCCCCTCTAAAGCTGTACCTGCCATCCTCTTCCTTTACCCAGCCCGCTGGCAGCTGATTGCTGCCCTCCCCTACTGCCTCTCCCACTATGGCCGCCAGTTTCTCCACCAACTCCTTCCAGTCATCCTTCTTATCCCACTCTTTCTCCCTTATCACCTGCAAGACCCCTGCAGGGTTCACTACATCCTCCAGCGCTTCATCAAGATCCTGGTCCGCCTTAAGTGTACGCGCTTCCGTCCGTAAACGCTTCTTCTCCGTCTCTGTTAGACCGTCTGCTGTCGGTTCCGGAGCTGCTGCTGCCTGCCTAGTCCACCCCAGCAAAAACTCCAGCTTGGGGATCCTAACAGCCTCCGGAGACACCCACTGCCCCCGTACACTAGCCACCTCCCTAGGCTTCAGTGCCTCCCTGATGTATTCGTGAGCCCTGTTCCCATCAGAGTCCTCTTCGACGTACAGCCCGATCGACTCCAGCAGCGTCCCTGCTTCTGCTTTGGCCCCCTTCACCCTGAAGGCTAGCAGTGGCCCTGCCTTCACCCGCCTTTTCCAGGTGAAATACCCCTTACTCCCCTTGTTACCCTTGAAGGTCTCAATCCCCCTGTCCC
This sequence comes from Pseudopediastrum boryanum, assembly GCA_963556185.1. Classification (NCBI taxonomy): domain Eukaryota; kingdom Viridiplantae; phylum Chlorophyta; class Chlorophyceae; order Sphaeropleales; family Hydrodictyaceae; genus Pseudopediastrum; species Pseudopediastrum boryanum. The sequence goes on from OY744496.1 coordinate 6,137,378, forward strand.
TGTCCCTATAACCTGCCACATCATCGAAATCATAACCCCCTGCCATCTCCTTATTCCCAACCAACTGCTCTGATGCAGGACCAGCTACCCAGGGAGTGGGAGGAGGACTGCCGAAATCTAAAGCCCTTGGAGGACTGCCGAACTCCAGAGCCCTCGCAGGTGACTCTGCAAAAAGAGGGTTAGAAGAGAATGTAACCCAGCCCCTGCTCTGTCCTGTTGCTGGAGTGACCTGCCCTGCTGTCCTGTAGTAGCTGCCTGGAGTACCACTTGCTGGGGTACTGCTAACCGGTGTACTAGTGCTGCCTGGTGAATCCTGCTGCCAAGCCCTCGCTTGCTGCAGATCCACGCCTAAGTCCTTCACTGCGTTTCTAGAAAGTATCCTTTCCTGCTATCATGAGTGGACCATGCCCACCCTGTCCCAAGCGCCTGCTAACCTGACCTTGTCCCGAGTATCACCGAAGAAAGAAAGAAGAGGCTGAGGCTGCGAAAGCTCCCGAGCCGAACCTGGTCCTAAACTTGATCCTTTGCTGCTGCGAAAGAGGCGTGTTGTGAGACTGCGGCTGCCTGCTGCCCAAGGGCTCGGCAAAGCGCAACTGCGCGATGGTGCGGCTTCCACCACGCAACTGCTTGCTGTCCCACTCCAGTCCGCTGCTAGCAACTAACACCTGGTATCATCCCGTAAAGAAAAGGCGCAAGGTAAGGGCGAGCATGGCCTGCAAGTTTACGCTGCGTACCCCATCTTCCTGGCAGCTTGGGTCCCGGCGACCACCAACATGGGGCTTGTGCTATTGCGACCCCACTTCACTATGCGAGGGTCCTGTTTACCATGCTGATGGCACCGGGGACCGGCTGTTGGCTTCGCTCGATATGCACCGCTGACCTAGAACTGCCTGAGACCTCGATCCAAACAAGCCTTACATCCTACGTACAACCAACCGACACTAACCCTGCGAGTGCATGTCTCTGAAGATACTCACGAGCACAAGCCACCCACACAGGAGCCCACACAACGGAAGTACACACAGAACATGACACAAACCAGTGACAGTTCTAACTGGCAGATGAATAGGCACACCAAGCTTGCACCCTGATAATCCCACAAGTGCCACCACCGCTTCGAGTGACACCCCAGGTGAGTCAGTCGTACACCTCAGGAACCCTCTGCTGAGACCAATCCAATGATGATACCAATATGCGTGACATTGCTTGATATGTCTCAACCCTCTTGCGGTTGCCACATCTCTAATGTCTGTTTGTTTTCTTTACTCCAGTTCTGATGTTGATGCTACATCTCTACTTTACCCACAATTAGACGCCTGCTTTGCCTTGTTCGCTGCACCCAGCTATTCTTCGCTCCAGCACTGCATAACAGCCCCCTGCTTTGCTTTGTTTGCTGCACCCTGCTATCATTGGTTCCAGCAGTGCATGACATACCCTTGCTTTCCTTGTCCGCACTCACCCCTGCTTTGAGCATGTACCTGTACCCAGCCTCCAGAAAAGTGTCCAGATGCTGTTGGTTCTTTACTGCAGTTTGAGGGTGGAGTAGGATTGACAAAATGGCCACACAGTCTTTCACACTTCTTTCTGCTGCAGTACGGCCTGCTACTGCATCACATATATGAGAGGGAGAGAGAAAAGACCACGCAGAGATGGGGGAAACACTTGTTGCGTCACATAGATAGGTATCCCGTATTCTGTTCCACCTCGTTGTTCTTTGTGACAGCTTGAGGTGCGGGGCCTATGGCACTTATTGCTATGGCATATCATGAAATGTAATAATAGATAGGTATCTATGTAGTATGTTTGCCTCGGCAGCTGTGGCAAGATAGTGGCAAGGGTTAAGCAAGGCTGACATAACCAACCCGGTACATCCCAAAAAAACTGATGCATTGCAAGCACAATCCTGCATCAGGTGTCCCTGCTGGGCTGGTGGCAGACATGGAAACCACTATGTAGGTTCAAAAACATCCCTGGCTCCGCTCTTCTGATGTGGTGTCGTCTCCCCTACTTCAACAAGAACCTTGCTGGGAGGGATCCCCTGATTTAAGTAAACTTAGACTCTGAAGAAGGCCTGAAGGCAGGTGTCCTGCTGAAATCCATATGGCTCAGTCCCTTGCCTCCACATGCAACTCAGACGAGCCAGTGACTGCCAGGCATGCCGCCATTTTCAGACCCCTTAGGTTAAAGGCGTAAAGACATGTAGGCCCTGCAGGGCCACAGTGTGCCCCGTTTAACTGTCCAAAGCATCATTGTTCGGTTGCAGATCGAATTGTTTCCCGACCTCAGGTTTCTCTGCGTGTTGAAGAAGCACCGACATGTTCACTCAGGTCCTCGTCAACTACATGATTCCGAGGAGCCGCGTTGACATTTAATGAGATCATACTGCACCCGTGCAACGTGAAGACACACGAGTGCCAGCAGTTCACTGGCAGGCACTTCATAGGTACGCAGATCTAGCAGGGGATGCCGCGCCCTCAAACAGCAGACAATCACCTTCACATTTGGTGTACCATTAATATGTCAATCGATTGTCAGAAACGTTTGCGCCTGGTATGGGCAGGTGGCCAGCGCGACCGCAAAACTCGAGCTATGATTGTGTGGCTAAAGCCTGCTACACCCTGTCCGAATTGATGGTGGTCCGTGGTGTGGTCCTCATAGGATCGCCTAAAGCACATATGAGCTATTGCCATTGGCCTTTTAAACCTGCTGGTGCCGTGTATTGGATGCTAGTTGCTCATTGACCCAAGGTGTCCGTGAGCACAGCAGGAAAGATGGCGTCGGCTTTGGCATCCAGTACAACCCGTGCCTGCCAGGTCTGCAGTATGGCCTTCCTGGCATTGCTGATGTCTCATTGGCCGTGCATACAATAACCGCTGGTCCCGCTCATGCAGAGGGTGTCTGCCCCTCGTGTGGCAAGGCCCACCCCATTCACACCAGCAGTGTGCAAGGGTGCCGCCAAGCGTCAGCAGCAGCTGCTAAAACTTCAATCCAGGGCAGCTGCTCAGGTACTCTCCAGATCCTTAGCTTCTTCAGATGCTCCATCTGTCAGCCGGTGGCAGTAGAATGCCGGCAGTGTCGCACAGGGTCATTGCAATTGTTGCACGCAATCGATCATTAGGAGTTTTAATCAAAGACAATGCCTGCGAGTCTCACAGGAATGCAGAAGACTGTGGTAGGACGCGAGCGCTCGATATGCGGCACCCATGCTGACGAGTCACGGTCTTGCTACAGGATGTCGAGACAGACGAGGCAGAGCAGGAGGAGGCACAGAGCTCCCCCTTCACCATGATGGATCTGCAGGAGTTCATGCATGACGAGATGTTCACTGCTGTGATTGAGAAGGAGTTCGTGGAGGGTAAGCAGCAAAGCAAGCCACCAGCAAGGGAAGCAGTACAGCAGAACAAGCAGGAGCAGCAGCAGAGGAGCATTTGTTTTATAAGGGCACATGAGCACATGCATGTCTTTGTAAATGACTGGCATTTTGTGGATCTCCTCCCCCATGGACAAGCAGGCAGCAGCAGCAGTATCTTACAAGGGATCAGGGCATCAGTCAGCAAAAAACTCTCACCAGCTTGCCAACAAGACAGACTGGACACAATCAGATAAGAGCAGTCACAGGTGTTGCAGCTTAGAGTTGACTTGCATGGTATTTTGAAGCAACCAGCTTGGGGGTTTGATGCAGGGAGCCAGCAGCAGCATGATGCTGTAGGCCATTGTTACGGAGTTAGACACAGTCCTAGGAAAGCAGTATTTGATATTGGAATGTAAAAGGCGGAATGTAGAAGGCTGGATCACTATGCTGTGCCAGTGTGAAGCAGTTGTTTGGGGAATCGCTAGGATGGTGCCCATGTCAGCGGCAGCCACATCAGAAGCACATGTCGAGGCTTACCTGTGTATCTATCGGCTTCAGCCCTGCTTGCATGGACGTGCCGGTCTCCTTTCCTATGGTCAAAGCCCGCTGCTCCTTGCGGCGGCAGCTCCCTGCAGACTGCAAGCCAAGGGTTTTGTGCACTTCTCTCTGGAATGCAGTTGCAACACATTGCAACAGCCGGTATATCTTGCCTATTCATAAATGGATGTACGGCACATGATTTGAGAAGCGAACTAAATTGTACGCTTGCCCCCTTTCTCTTTTGTTCCCCCAGGTGCCCCTGCTGACCCTGAGGACCCCAGTCGTGACAGCATTTTGGCTGCCAAGCAGGAAGCAGCACTGGAGGCCCTCTTTGATGCAGCAGCAGCAGAGCAGGGGGAGGATGTGGACGCCTTCTTTGAGGCTATGGCAGAGGAGACAGACGCAGCAGCAGGTGAGGGCGGAGGGGGTGGAGGGGGGGGGGCAGGAGGGGGGGGGGGAGGAGGGCCATGAGGGGGCGGGGGGGGGGGGAGGAGGGCCAGGAGGGCAAGCGGCAGGGGTGGGGGAGGGCCAGGAGGGCAAGCGGCAGGGGTGGGGGAGGGCCAGGAGGGCCAGGAGGACAAGCAGCAGGGGTGGGGGATTGCAGGAGGGCAAGCAGCAGGGGTGGGGGAGGGCCAGGAGGGCAAGCAGCAGGGGTGGGGGAGGGCCAGGAGGGCAAGCAGCAGGAGTGGGGGAGGGCCAGGAGGGCAAGCAGCAGGAGTGGGGGAGGGCCAGGAGGGCAAGTGGCGGGGTTGGGGGAGGGGGAGGGCCAGGAGGGCAAGCAGCAGGGGTGTGGGATTGCAGGAGGGCAAGCAGCAGGGGTGGGGGAGGGCCAGGAGGGCAAGCAGCAGGGGTGTGGGGTTGCAGGAGGGCAAGCAGCAGGGGTGGGGGAGGGCCAGGAGGGCAAGCAGCAGGGGTGGGGGAGGGCTGGTGAGCTGTGTCATGGTTCCTGAAGTGGCAAGGGTTTGGGGGGTGGTCGGTGTGATGGGGTGGGGTGGAGGGTTAGGAGTGAGTAAGCAGTGGGGCTGGGGTCATGAAAGCCAGGGGGAGATGAGCGCTTGTCCTAGGAGCGCTTTAGCAGCAAGAAGCAGCAGGAAATACGTTAATATCCTGTAGCGCAAGGCTTGGTTCAGCATTGGGAGGGCCCATGTGTGCATCAGTTGCACATGTCTTGTTGTGCAGAGACATGTGAACACAGGGTGGGCTGGGAGATAGGAGATGGAGAAGGGCAGGTAAGGATGGCAGGGCTGGAGGTAGCCAGGTGTGGGCTTGTGAGGGGAGAGCAGGAAGTCGAGGATGTGATTGTACGCAGTGGGGCTAAGGTGTTGTTAGAGGGCCAAGTGGTGGTGATATGGTGTTGGTGTGGGGGTGTTTCACCTCGTTGTTCTTTGTGACAGCTTGAGGTGTGGGGCCCATGGCACTTTTAGCTATGGCGTATCATGAAGTGTAGTAGTTGGCGTGGTGGTGGTGGGCCGAGGTGCAGCAATGAGACCGGCGGTCAGGAGGAGCAGCGGAGGGTTATCACCGCTAGGCTGTGCCTGGAGTGTGGCTAATGTGTAGGGGGACCTTAGTCTACATCTGCGAGGCTGTGTTTCAGCAGGTGCTTATGAATGTTGCGTTTTGACACACATGCTGAGGGAAGTAGCTTCTTGGGGTGGGGCACAGGAGGGAGAAGGGAGCAGGCAGGCAGGCAGGAATGGTGGTTTGTGGTGGGAGGTTCTAGAGTGGGTCGTGTAGCGGCACTGAGGGCAAAGCTGTAACGGGGTCAGGTGCTGGGAGGCAGAAGGCTACAGAAGCTCTTCTATGAACGCGTGGTTTGTGATAGAGATATGCTCTGCATCACACGTTCAAATCAGATGCAATGCAGCCATGAAGAGTATCACATCACTCCTATCAGATGGAAGGCAGAGGAAAAGTATTGAATTGAAGTTTGGGACAGGTTGAAAATGGTCTTGTGGAAGTAATATGCGGCATGTGGCTTGGGGGTGAGCAGAGAGCAGCTGAAGTAGCCCATAGGGCAGCTGGAGGGCTTGAAGAAGGGGTTGCCGCTATGGTTGGTCTTAGTGGGAGACGAGCATGTGCTGACCTTGATCTTTTTGTTCCTTCAAGCTGCCTAAGAGTAGCTCATTTGTAGGAAAGATTCCAGTAGCTTATCTTCCGCTGATGGACAGCATGCGCTGACCTTGCTGTGTAGAGTGACGCAAGTGAAAGCATAGGAAAGAACTCCGTGCTGACCTTGATGTTTTATGTTGTCCTGCTGCAGTTGGTGATGCTGAGGTTACCGAAGAGGGGGTGTTGGCGGCGGACACTGTGATAGCTTCAGATGTGTTGGAGCGGCTGAGCAATGAGGAGGCAATTAAGGCACGGAAGGTTATTGGGCAGCTCAAGCTATCACAGGAGGAGATGGCAGAGGGGCTGCTGCCTCAGGTAGGAGGGAAAGGGGTGGGGGGCGGACGGGCAGGTGGGCATTGGGGGGGGGGGGGCAATGGGTAGCTGTGGTAAATAGGGACAATAGAAGTTTCTTTTGAAGGAGCTGACAGAGGGACTGCTGCCTCAGCTGGGAAAGATAAGGTGGGGGCAAGTTGCCAAAAGGACGGCTTACAGAGGGCTTGCTGCCTTGGTTACAAGGGGAGGCAGTAGGGTGGCAGTGGGGGATAGGGACAACAGAAGGAGCTGAGTGAAGGGCTACCGCCTCAGGTTCAAGGGAGGCGGGGGGGAGGAGGGGTTCATTGGAAAGGGGGTGCTGGGGATTGGAGGGGGCGCTGGGGACAGGGACAATAGAGGTGACCCGGGGGAGCGGACAAAGGGACTGCTGCCTTAGCTGAAAGGGATGGGGTGGAGGGAGAGGGATTGCCGCATTAGGTGCAAGGGATTGGGGGGAAGGCTGGGGAGGGGGCACGGGTATGGATAGCGACAATAGAAGATATTGTCAAAGGAGCTGACAGAGGGACAGGGACAGGTGCCTAAGGCCCGGTAATGGGGGTTGGGGCTAAGGAAGTCAATTTACAAGCTTATGCAGATATTTTTTCTAATGAACTCAGTGGGCTCATTCGAGTAGCAAGAAGGGGGTTGATGGAGGCGTGAGGATATGCGGAAAGCCTAAGAGGTATTGATAGGGATTGATGGGTGGAAGAGCTGGGGAAGAGGCTGCTGCCTTGGTGGGGATCAACGCCACAGTCGGTCCCCACCTTCCAAGGAGATGGAGAGTGGGAGCATTGCACAAGCCCCCGCAGATAGGGAGTGGGAGGGTGGTATGGGGTCGGGGCAGTGAGCTGGTAGTAAGGTGTGGGGCTGTGCGGACCAGAGAGGTGGGGCTGGGAGGATGGGGTGGGGGTAAACGTGGGCTGGAGGTTGGTACAGGTAACCGAAGTGGGCTGCCAGTTTTGATGGTACCATGCTGCAGTACGGTAATTCCTAGCTGACATGCAGCAGCATCATCCCCTCATGAGCAGCGTTGGGTCCTGGGTCATGGGCATCACATGATAATGGGATATTGTAATAGTGCTGGCTCAGACAGCGGCTAGTTCTGCATGACGCAAGACCCCGCAACTGGTAACTGATTAATCCATGTGTAAGAGAGCACACTGAGCTATGTTGTTTTTGGTAGCTTTCAGCTGTGCCATGGCTATCCATTGCCTCACATTCTATTGCTGTTGCTGTTCCTTCCACAGGAGTGGCAGAATGTGAAGGTAGACTGGTTCACAGACAAGAAGACAGATGACTTGCCCCTGCCTGGCTACCAGCTGAACTTCCTGTGGTTGCAGAAGAACTTGGGTGTGTCAGTGGACCAGGTGTATGCTCGGGGGGGATCTGCTCCTCTCACAGAGTACTGGTTCTGGCCCAGGAAGGATGCTTGGGATGAGGTCAAGACTGCACTGGAGGTCAGGCCCTGGATCAGTGAGAAGTGAGTGAGGGGGGGGAAGCATAGCTGAGGAGGGGAGGGCGTCGTAAGGGTCGTAGTCTGTTTGATATATCAACATGAATGGTGGATGAAGAGAGGAGACTGGAAAGAAAGGTAAGGTGAGTTGTGGGAGAAGTTTATCAGGCAGGCGTTTTGCATGCTTTCACATAGCACTTTTGCTGCTAGTGCCAGCAGGTAAACAGGTATATCTCTGCCCGGCTTGGACGATGGCGACGGTCACTGAGGGATAGCAGAGAGGTTGCTAGGCGTCACAGGCTGAAACATTGTTCAGACTAATGCCGTGTCGGTACAACAATTGATAGACAGAAGCTTGTAGCACATTGTGTTCAGCATATCTTACGTGCAAGACCTTTGATTGTTTGATATTGAGCGCCATGTGCTGCTGCCTGTGGCACAAAGCAGTTGCAGACTGGTTAAAGTCATGTGGCAGGTGCTGCATGGCCCACAAGCTAGAAAGGATCTGTCTCATACAAAGGTAACTGCCTAAGAGTGCCCCTGTACATACACCCCCTGGTGCTCAGCTTCCCCCCCCTCTGGCCGCTAACTACTACACTTGTGTGCTATGTTTGCAGGGACCGTGTGTCCATCCTGAACCGGCTGACAGAGGTGATTATCTTCTGGCAGTCCCAGGAGGCGCCTGAGGGTGGCGTGGCAGTACCCCCTAGCATTGAGGAGGCACGGGCAATGTTCCCTGACTGCAGCTTCTCAGCAGCTGGGGGAAGTGGTGCCAAGATCTGAGCTGAAAGCAGCTGGGTTGACAGGGGTTTGGGGCTTTCTGGAGGTGTTTTGGGGGAGTATGTGCGGAAGCTGTGGGGGAAATGTATGGTTTGAGGTTAGGAGAGGAGTGGCGTCATGGGCGGGGCAGAGGAATGTGGGCGGCTGAATTTTTTGAGTGGAGGTGATAGGAAGATTTATGTTGTATGTGGCAAGGGGGCACTCTTATATGGCAAGTGAAAGGGCGGAAGGTATGTTGTGAGGATTTTGTGGTCTGTCAACCAACATTCTACAAAGTGAGCATGCCATAGTGACGTGAGTTGTACTGAACAGCGGGCATGGGCGCATGGCAGTGTGCCGTCAGGTTAATGGGTAGGCAGACAGCTGGTGTTTGCAAGTTAAGGGTTAGTGAGGATGGTCTTGGGGGATCCTTAGTCGGATAAATGGCTGTGTAGTCTGTCGAGCGGATTTTTTTCGGTGCGTGGTGGAAGATCGTGGTGTTGGGGTTTCGGTACCTTTGCCGTCCTGTGCTGTTTAAATAGGAGACGTAGAGGATAGGCAGTTAAAAGCAGGTTGTCAGGGATGGCTGGATGGCCAGCGCGTGCGTTGCGAATACTTGAGGTGCCTGTCCTGGTGTACATATTGCGCATGGCACCCTCGGGACTACAATACTAGACAATTGATAGCTGCAGGAGAACAGGGGAGTTGCAGGTGCAGCCAGAAATCTATCGGTAATTGATCAACCCCTCGGTGCAAGTAGGCGTGGCTTCCATGCAAATTTCCAGGTCTCCTCATAACGCAGCAGTACTATCTAGTCCTGCCGAAGGCAGTACCGCTGATCGCCTCGCAACGGTGATGCAATCTCTGACGCTAGATTGCAGTCACCAGTAACGGGCCAACGTACACTGAGAAAGGTTTACAAGCCCTTATAGTGGATTCCTAACTCAGAATTCTAGTGTAGTCCTGATGACCTTGTGCTCAGTAGCAGCTTGATCAATCGGAACGCAGATCACTATCAAATCCGAAGACAGCGTCGAAGCTCATACTTGATGGCTGACAACAAAGAGACTCTGGCCCAGGCCATGTTTGGCAAGTCTCAGGACGACCTGGAAGCTGCAGAGGTCCGAGAGTTGAAGGAGTTGGCCGGTCGTGGCAACCAGGGCGTGGCCCTTGGTATGAACGAGCCTGGAGATGCGGATACCGAGCCCAAGAACATCACAGATGCAGATGCAGACTCTGATGCGCCGGGCCAGATTGCTGAGGACCTGCACGAGCGTGGTTCAAGGGGGGTTACCACTCAGGCTGGAGGGGTGGCTGGGCCAGACCGTGACACAGCGCGGGCACAGTATGACCAAAGCGGTGGCTTAGGTGTTACCAAGCAGACAGAGGAGGTTCAGAAGGACCAGGTATCATAGATGCATAACGCAAACCTAAGAGCTGTCCGGCATAGGCCGTGTTGCACTGTTGCCGCACTGTTGCTTCCCCCGCTCATCATCAGTTGCGGCGAGTGACAGGTGGGATGGCACACAGGTAGCGGTCCTGCAGAAGAGGGAGCGGATGGACATGCCTAGTAGAGGCTGTTGTGTTTTGCAGTGAATGCATGGCGTCCATGCCCGCAAGTTGCTTTTTGCAGTTCCTGCTGCAATGCATGTCGATGCAAGCTGTTGCTCGTTGGCTGTCAGGTAGTGCAGTTTGGCCTAACTACTAAGCATGAATGTTGTTGCAGGTTGTGCCAAGAGCACAGCCTTGATGCCAGACGGTAGTATGGCTGTTGATTTCTCTGTTGTTGTGGCATGTCCTATCTGGTGTGCTAGGTGCCGGGCAGCCACAGCAGATCTCTATTTGCTGAAGCATTTGGCAAGAGGACCAAAAGTCTGATGTAGTGTGGCTGCTGGTCTACGATTTGGTGTTAGTCAAGGACATGGTGGTCTTAAGTGTTTCTGGCTGGGTGGAGATGCTAGTATGCTACTCAACTGACAGCCAAGAGTGAGCGCAGCACACATGGGTTGCCAATTGACATACATATGGAAGCAATGGGCAGATGGCAAGTGAAGCTGGTTTGTCGAGCATGGACATCTGAGCGGCAGTGTAGGTGGGTAAATGTGATTATGGGTTATGGTTATGAGTTATGGTCATCATACTTTGGATGTCAGTAGTGTGGGATGCTCAGTCCTTCTGTACAGTAGTCTGGCCCCCTGGTATTGTATGTCTGCCTGGCTGGTATTGTATGTCTGTCTGGCTGTAATCAGTATGTACTATCTCAGTGCAGACAAGTGGCAGGGCTGTTTGCCCTGTTGCCGCACTCCGAATCAGCCCTGACTAGCTGGTGGGCAAGCACACAGTCAAGGCTATGACTGATGTATGGCTCCTTGAGATTTACAGGAGCTGGGGAACATAGAAGCTGTCGGGAATTTAGTATGGCGACGTACCTGCCATTGGCACTGCTTCAGGTTGTGAATGTAAGTAGAGTATATAGCATGCATGTCTACTTTCTCACTTGTTGCATAGAAAGATTATCAATCTCCAGGGGCGTTGCACGGGAGCATTGTACGACTAGCTTGAGCTTAGCTAATCTGTATGTTGTTCTTAGATCGGAAAACCAGCGGCACCACGTGTCTGCTGGCACCATTCACTACATGACGGGTGGCAAACCCACTAACAGAGTGAAACCCAGGTGATTGTGGGATTTGTTCAACCAATTTGACCCAGGTAAGTTCTTATGGCACCAGTGAGTGAGTGCTTGGGCCCAGTCTACAAAGACATGAGGATACTGCAGCGGATTTGGATGCTCAGATAAGCTGCAGATGACTATGTGTACTGACTCTCTGCAGCCATTAAAATATGCTGACCTTCTTCGAAAAACTGATCGCATGATATAGCAGCCCTTGTCACATACAGTGCTATTGCACATCCGGCTGCTACACCTGCAGATACTAGACTGGGGAATGGTAGTTGAAAATGATGCAGGTTGGCCCACTCCAACACACCTCTTACGTCCGAACGCCTGTATAAAGCTGCACAGCCTGACTCTCATGAATCGCTGGATGGGACGAGGTGAGGAGGTTGGCGACAAGGGGTGCTGAAGTGCCAGCGTGAATAGTGATGGGCGCAAGGTAGGAGGTAGGTCCGGTGCCTCAAAACGCCTATAGTCCAAGCACTCTGAAACAAAGGCAGCAACCTTTCTTGGCTCCTGATCCATAAAAGCACTAACCTTCCCAGGAAACTTCATTGACCTAGCAACCCGTGACAGATTACCAGATTACCAGATTACCAACTAGCCCAGAAGGGCATCCCATTGGAGCCAATGAAGGCTCAAAGGGCCAAAAACACCAACATATAACCATAAATCCGAATATATCTCATGATCTCGCAGCACTTCACCTCAAGTAACTTTCTCGTCCCTTTCCTTCATTCACCATTCATGTTAGATATATCAAACATGATATAGTGATCTTTCTCATATCTACTGAAACTGTTCCAGCCAAAAATCAAACCATGACAAACTATATAATGGGCACCTATGGTTCTACCCTGAACATAGAGGAAATATGTACCATGGTAAACATGTACAGCTCAACCATCACCATCAGAGGAAAAGAGGTCAACATGGTAGTCTTCAAAATGCCTCCGGAGATCAGGCTTTGTCTCCCGTAACTGCATGCACTCAGACACAAATCTTGCCACATGACGGGGGCTTTGATTCATAAACTTGGACATGCCTGCGTCGCCTGCACGCTTTGCTCTATGTATGCCACCAACGCAATCAAACAACTTGCACTGGGTATGCATAGCTACTCGCAGAGATTCATACGCAGAGCACCGGAACATGACATGATACTCGTCCTCCACCTCATTAGCAGTGCACTTTTGACAGATGCGTTCTTCCCTAGGACAGTTGTGCCACCTTCCTGTTGCTATAGCCAAGCTATGTGACCCACACCTAAAGCGCATGAAGTCTATCAGATTGCAAGGAGACACCAAATGTGTACTTGCAACATACTCTGGCATCCCCGGTCTGTACCATGTAGGGTCATTCTTGGGGAGTCCAGTGACCTCGTCAAAAACTGGGGATGCAGCCATCCAGTGCTTGTATGTAGCAAGTGTGATCCCATCAGCACATTGCCGTGGGGGGGTGGTGGCTACAGCCTCCCAGTCCTTCTCCCATACCTGTCCCCATGCAGCCTCAACTGTGTCCCACTTAAAGACAGGTAAACGTAAGTCTGTGTCTCCATTGTCTATAGCTGCTTTCACATCATGCACCACCTGGTCAGCCAGCATCCCTAAGCCAAGCTGCCGCAACATTCGAAACACCATAGCAGCCCACCCCACATTGTGATTACAGCCCATGCGCACATTGTCATGGAAGACTACCCTCATCAGGCCTGTAGAGGCCTTCGCCATCTGATTCCAATAGCACACTACCATCTTGCACCAGTGGGCTGAGAGGGGTGCCCAGCAAAGCTCCTTCAGCACGACCTGCCTGTTTATGCGTTTCCTAAACTTGCCTAGCTGCCGCATGAACAATGTTTGAACCTCCTGTAAGGAGTTATCTAACATACCACTAGCAGTGTCAATATGCTGAAGGGCATCCGGCCCCCACACTCCACCAAATTTGGAGAACAAAGCAGTCTCATACTGATGCGGTGATACGCAGGGCATTCAAACAACACATGATACTCATCCTCGACCGTGGAACCCCACGTGCATTTTTGACAGACCCTCAGTGCCCTTGGCAACCTAGGCTTCAACCATCTCCCAGTTTCCACCCGCAAATGATGTGCACCAGTTCGGAAACGCATTAATTGTTTAACCTGAGCAAGGGGAATTCCACCAGTATGCTTAATGTAGTTGGGCATGCCTTTCGGGTAACCCTTCTCTTGTGCTTGACCATCCCCCTGAGGTACAGCAAACCAACCATTATATGTAGCAAGCCTCACGACTGATGTATCTGCTGTCCTAGGGTCTGACCCTAAACCCTCCCAAGGCTCTATTGCAATAAACTTCTCCCATGCAGCCCAAACGACTCCACTTGGAACGGGCAAAATACGATTGGCTGAGGCATCATAACCACAATGTGTGACAAAATTCTGCACAGTGGCAGCGTCATCCCTAGCACCCTGTCCAGTAATCATATGCAACATTGACATGAATCGTCCAGCCCATGCTACATTGAACTATGAGGGGTCTAGCAAGGGGAGTGAAGATTATCATCTTCACTCCCCTTGGAACTAGCACTGGCAAGTCTGGGAGATCCAGCACTACCCGGTTACCAGTAACACACATGAGCAGAGGCTGCAAATTAAGGCGCATCGCCAGTAGTTGGCCGCAGGTTGTTCGCGGAGGATGCACTGTAGGACATAATCGCTTTCAGGGTTCTGATCCGCCCTTTGTAGGGTGAGGTATTTGGCTGCTGGCCAGCAGAGTTCAGCTATGTTCAAGTTTGCAGCCGACAACTCCAAACTACACCTAGAGATTCTGCTTCTTCTGCACATGCAGGTTCCAAGAGTGGATACAGATGGGCCTACAAGGGGGAGGTAGGGCAAAGCTGCGTATCATGCGTGTTATGTTTGCCATGCTTCGCAGTAGGTTCGGAAGTCACATTGTAGCACACGTCATACTGGGTAGAATGAGGACGCAGGTGTCAGTCCCTTCTACTTCTCATGCCTTTATGCATCAGAGGGCACAGAGGGCACAGCGGCCGCCTCTTGCACTTCCGTGCGGTGATCAGAACGGACGGACACCTCTGAACCGATAGATCACTTGAGCGGTGATGGTGACCTGCCGCCCAACCTCCACGCGGTGTACCAACCTCGACGTCGAGCCCTCTGGCTGGCCAGCCCAGGTAAAGCCCAATAGAGGCCAGTCACCCGTCAGACAACGTGTCCTTCGAGGAGCATCTTTGGTGCCCAACTCCCGGCAAGTGCATTTTCCCGAAGGGCCGACATTGAGTGCCAGAATCGAGTAGTCTTTCTTATTTCGGTGCTTTGATGGCATAGTTGATGTGTGATACTTCTCTAAAGCGCTATGCAAACAGGCAGCCTCTAGTGCTTGCCTATTAGTTACAGAGGTCGAGGAGAGGAATCCGCTTGACAGCTGACCGTAAAGAATGGTCACACCCTGGCCGTGATGCCCAGACGGGTTCTTGGTATAGTGGCTTGCTAGGTAAGCTGAATACCCAGAACATAGTGAGACCTGCATGGCGAAGTTCTCGTACACGGCAAGGGCTTGTTATCTAGGGGTGAGATGCCACTACATCGGAGATTGTCGCCGAGGGGCAGCTATCGTCACGCTGTTCTCAGGCTTCCAGCCAATACCATTTCATATCATTAACACCACTGCCTCGTGACTTGACAAGCTACAGTGCTTGTCCCGAACTATGATTAAATAGGGCACTGTTGGCTGGAGTACCCACGCTAATTTACACAGGTTGTACCGGATCAGTCTGATACAAAATTGTTCGCATGCGTTATCTTTATACACAGCTCAGACCGCCAGATTCCTCCTGCTCGCACTGGCAAATTCCTTGATCTCATTCAAGGTCAATCCACGCTGACGCGCTGGCCCGCATAAGAAACCATCTGTTGGCAGCAGGCCGGCAAGCTATCTCATCCTGCAGACAGGATCAGATCTCAACCTCACCCTAATTTCACTGTGCTTCTGCCTTCCTGGTGCTTTGCAGCGAATCCCCTCAAGCCAGTCAGTTACGTGCTTGCCCCTTTTTCAAGAGTCAAGGAAAGCCAGCGCCAAACATCTTACTGTGCAAAGGAGACCATGTTACCTCCGAATCTAGCAGGTACAGTAGATCTGCCTACGTTCTTGGAGAAGAAATTCCGCACCTCAGAATTGTGCCCCTTCTAACAAGCACATCAAACTGCAGAACTCCGGATAGATTGTGCTTGGTGACCGTCTCTGACCAGCATCCAAAACCATGCATGCTTACACCTCAAGTATGGTTGACAATTGTCTTATTAGCTCTAGCCGTATGAATTTCCCAGGTCTTGGCACACCTAGAGCTAAAGCATGTGGTTTGGCCTCAAGTGCCACAAGGGCATCACAACAGAGGTTCAGCATGGCACTCGAAGTGAATGGCAGCTGCTTGCAAAGTCACTGGAATTGTGTTAATATTGCTCAAGGTAGCAACTATAGTTGGACGCCAAATGGAACATGTGTATGGTGCAGCAGGAGTAGGAGCATGCTGGCATCCTGGGCAAACTACTGCAGCTAGCTTCACTTCTAGTTCAAAGATCACACATGGATGGTGCTGGTCCATTGCTGCTGCACTGTCGTAAGGACGACGACTTGCGGCTAGCATGCCAGGTGCTGAGTGTTCATAGATGATAGTAACGGATGCCTCTGAGAAATCAAGAAACGATCATGTGTGGTCTTTTGTGTCGCAGGTGCAACAAGGTCCATTGATGGCCAAGACCAGCAGCAGCTTCAGCAGCAGCAGCAGCAACAGTACCACCACCAGCACCAGCAGCAGCAGCAGCAACAGTACAATCAGCAGCAGCAGCAACAGTACCACCAGCAGCAGCAGCAACAGTACCACCACCACCTCCAGCAGCAGCAACAGTACCACCACCACGACCAGCAGCAGCAGCAACAGTACCACCACCAGCAGCAGCAGCAGGAACTTGCACCTTCAGCAGCCCCACATCTGCTTCTGGCAGGGCATGATGTAGAAAACTCTCACACGTTGCAGCTTCAAGCAGGAGTTGTTACGCTGCAGCCCATAGCCACGCTCCAGCAACAGCACTGGCAACAGCAGCAGCGGCAGCAGCAGCAACAGCACTGGCAACAGCAGCAGCGGCAGCAGCAGCAGCAGCACTGGCAACAGCAGCAGCGGCAGCAGCAGCAACAGCACTGGCAACAGCAGCAGTCGCCGCAGCAGCAGCAGCACTGGCAACAGCAGCAGCGGCAGCAGCAGCAGCTGCAGGGAGCGGTCCTTCCTGTGTATGTCCCAGGCTACCATTGCAATGAAGATGAAGCCACTAGCCAACCCAGAGCACCGGAGTCTTACCCTGAGGATGATGAGTGCGCTGCTGAGCAGGCCTTGGCACTGCGGGCTCCTGAACACCTAGCCACTCATCAGCATAGCAATGCAGCTCTGAGCCTGCAGCAGCAGCTCCAGCACTTTCTAGAAGTGTCCCAGCGCCAGCAGCAGCAGCAGCAGCGCCGGCAGCAGGCAGTGCAGGAGGAGGATGTGGGCATGCAACTGCCACAAGGTATCCCCGGGCTTAGGCAGGAGGAGCTGCAAGGATTCGAGAGAGCTTGGCAGGCAGGGTTAGAAGTGCGGAGGCAAGTCAAAGAGGTTTTGCAGCTACAGGAACAGCTGGTAGACCTCCAGCAGACCCCAGAAAGTCATTTACTGATCAGACCAGTGCTCGCTCAAGAGTATGAGGAGCTGGGCACACTGCATGCCAAACTGGAGCGGGAGTGTATGGCGGCACTTGGCTGTGATGTTAGGGGTTCATGGGAACGGGAGGGTGCTGCTGCCGCTGATGCTGCTGCAAACACAATTGAGGCGGTGGTGGCGATGATATTCGGGGGGCTACTGCGGTTGAAGGATGGGAGGCTTTTGCTGTTGAGTAGCGAAAGGATTGGGACTTTATGTAGGCGGCTGGTGGAGCTTATGTCGAGGCGGCGACAGCTTGCTGTGAGGAGCTCTGCAAATCAAGCAGCAGCATCTAGAGCAGCAGCAGAAGCAGCATCTAGAGCAGCAGCAGAAGCAGCATCTAGAGCACCAGCAGCAGCAGAAGCAGCATCTAGAGCAGCAGCAGCATCTAAACCAGCAGCAGCAGCTGGTTTGCCTGCTGGTGGTCGCTGCAGTCAAGTGATACGAGCGAGGGTCCTGCTGCGGCATGCTGAAGCACTAGCCGAGGCTGCAGCCACTGCCACTGAGGCAGCAGCAGAAGAGAAGCTGATGTCTTGGCTAGATCAAGAGGAGGAGGAGGAGGAGGGAGAGGAGCAAATGGGAGAGGAGGAAGGAGAGGGGGAGGGAGAAGGGGATGGCGAGGAGGAGGAGGGAGAACTTGAGGAGGAGGAGGTGGAGGGAGAGACAGACGAGGACGAAGATGAGGGGGATGTTTTCATCTTGTGGGCTGCAGAACTGGGCATGCTAGAGAGCAGCGATGGCTTCTGCTTCCCACCGTCCCTGTGAGACCAGTCCTTGAGTATGGGAGTGGATTAAGAGCCGCAGCTTGTACCACTTATATGCCACCCTCGCTGGGCTGCTTGAGGCATTGCACTCTCTGTGCCCTTAGGGGGATGCTGTCGCACTATACTTGTCTTATGTCTCTCTGCAGGCTGGGGGTATAACCCATGCTCAGAGCATTTTGATCGTACCTGTAGCAGTGGGGTGTTGCTGCACCAGCAGCAGCAGCAGTAATAGCACCCTTTGCAGAGGCTGATGGTTAGTGAGGTGTTACATACTTGTCACTAAAGCAGGGTGATGGATGAAATGCGGATATATGGAGGACAAGCTATCGCGACTGATCATCACTCAGCTGGAGCAATGTGTTGCGGAGTTGGGTTACTGGAGGAATTGGTATGCCATTGCTACTGCCTGGATCCAGCCATGGGGTGAAATGCTGAAGTGAATCAGGGAATTGGCGTTTCTGGTGTATGATGGTCTCTGAGGCATGTTTGTTGCATGGTGGAACTCATAAGACGGGGATGAATGGGTACTGAATGAAAGTGCTGATAGACCAAGCTGCTTTTTGTGACTGACGGCGCCTGTGGTGTGGGCAAACCTCCGTGTCAAATATACTGTAGTGCAAGGTGTGAAGGAGGTCGATATGCGACTGTAGTGCTTGGCATAACTGAATGTAGGTCTGTGAATCCCAATGCTGTCTGGGCCGATCCCAGCTGCTAGGTTCCATGGTTAATTCAGGTGCCAAGGCCCTTCATGCGTTCTGAATATGGTACCTCAAGCTCAATAGTAATGAGATCAGTGGTGTCATTCAACGGGGTTAATGATGCCTTTTGCGTACTGATTGAATGACTTGTGGGAGCATATGGGGTCCAAAGTAATGACCTAAGTTTTGGTTTTATTTTTGAAAGCAACCATTTCGGTGTATTTGAAAGGATAAGACATGGCTTGCCCTTTATGGGGTTAGGGTTAGCTGACTGGGTGGTTGATGTGTCTTGATTGGAGACCGAGGTACCCACTCTTGGTTGTGCCATAGATTAGGCTGTATCTAGAGGACAAGGGGGTTGGGGTCACTGACAGCAGAGGATGGTGGCATGGGAGGAGGGCTTCTGTGCTACCATTAGAAATGATGATTGGCCATAGCAAATGTACAAAATTGTCATAGGGCCCCCGCCTCATGCTGCCATAGAATCAGTGGTTTGGAAGATCTGTTGGCAGTGTGGTACATCCTCTTAATATAGATGTGTTTGGAGTGTGATGTGCACTTGCAAAGGAGTTACACTTGGGCCGGAGTGATGACATTAATGAAGATTATATCAAGACTGTCACCAGTCACTTAGCATATGCCATTTCAGTCGTGGTCAGATGCTGCATACGTCCAGTCCTGATGAATGCATACGTCGAGGGGGGGCAAAGCCTAGAATTTCGGACCCCACCCCGTGAAATTTACTGAAAGCATGCAGGAATGTTGCCAAGGGGCCCCTTTATGCCCCCGGGGCATCAGAATCTTTTTTGGAGGACCCCGAAGGGTGGGGTGGGGTGTGTCTCCCATGGCCCAAGAGGCCAGATTTGAAATAGTTCACGAAAAAATTTAAAGCTATTTTTTTGCCATAGTCTGGCATAGTCTGGCATAGTCACGCACATTAGGCTGGTGTTATCGCTCTAGAAGCGCACCCTCAATCTTTGTCAAGTTGAGGTGTGAAGAGGTTTGTGCATGAGTCTCTCAGCTGATCTCCATACTTCTAGTATGGGTGCCTGTGTGGGTGCATCCAGGCATGGGGCTAACAATGTGGTGTGCTATGTTACTTCTGGAAATGGGTGGTGAAGCTGGGAGACATACTGGGTTGAGGGTACATATTTGCCGGTGTGCTGCACGTGCTTTGCTTCATGCAATGTCGCTTGTCTTTTGGTTGAGCCACACAGTACAACTTTTGCTACCGTTGCCATATCTAGTAGGGTTAGTTGTTGTGCCAATCTGAGTCTCGCTGTTTCATTCTGTTGCAGTTGCATTGCTGGCCAGGCTAAGGTCATTAAGACGCTGACAAGGCTGCATCCCTGCATTGCCATTGCTTGTTTGGAGCGGCACGGCTGAGTGATCCAATAAAAGGGTTGTTCGGTGTCTGCGGCAGGGCTTCCTCCAATTTGGACACAAATGCCTGTCCGCCCTAGAAAGTGCCCTACCCTTTGCCAGGGACTGGATTCCACTAACTCTGGCCAGCTGACTTGGAGGTGGTACAGGCAAAATGCAGGGGTGCAAGCTAAGGACTAAAGACGGGGTTAATGACAGGGCAGCTTGCTGTTATAGGCCTTTATGACTGTCAAGCCTTTATTTGCTGTGGGGAACCCAGCTATCAGATAGCTCTGGACTCCTCTTACAGAAGCAGGTGCTCTGTGATGAGGCACGCAAGCGTATAATGGCTTGGTGGAACCACAAGGCGCCACAACACATGTTTTGTTTTCGGGGCTGCTGTGTTTTGCATGCTTTTTACTCTTGGCGGAACCGCATGCATACTACCGATGCCTGTGTACGTAGAGGGCCTTTGACTTGGTACAGGACGTTGGCCCTGTTGCACTGCCATGTACTGGTTGCGCATGCTTGTCTGTGAAGTCTGTATAGACACAGAGTAATGGTACGCCATCATTTCAAGGCGTTGAGGCGATTGCAGCTGTTATGATGCCACATATGGGCACAGGCTGTACTTGGGGTGGAGGTAGGGCATCAGGTGCTATGTTGTCCTTTGGCCCGGATTAGGCTCACCTTTACCTCCTCTAAACAAGCAAGTGTTTGGGGACTACTGGGTCAATTGGCTGCAAACATCTGGAGACTGATGCAAGTGATCAAGATGTGACACTGCATTTTCGAAATGGCCTTTTAGTGCTCTTGAGGTTGGATGTACCCCATGAAAGAGCTTGCATGCTCCTTAGTACGCTGTAATTGATCCAGCAGCATGCCTTCTTGCCGCCTTTTGTATAGGCCTGTAAATAGCATAGCTGTAACTGGGTATCCAGAGTCTAGTGTTTAGTGGAAGGCTTGGGGGTGAATGATGTCATCCTCACTTGCTGTGTGGTCACTAATGTTTTAGCTGCTATCTGCTGCACTCGAGTTTGGCACAGCAGTAGGCCCCGCATCCTGAAAGCTGACACAGTGACATTTTTCAAAGCAAGCTGACTGTTGTTGACCACCAAAGCACATCATACAAGCTTGGCCATGGCTGTAGAAGCAAGCAAGATCGTCTCTTTGGGTTAGGCTTTGCCTTGACCCCCATGTCTGGGATGCAGAATGCAGCAAGCCTGCTGCATTATGGTGCATGCATGGGTCTGGAAGAATGTGATGTGGAGAAGAGGTTACCATGGGAATCTGGCACACATGTTGGGCTTGATGGGGCTGTTGCTTAAAGAATCATATTGCAGACATCTCTTGCCATCTTTACGAGAGTTTTTGGTCTGCTGCTGCGGGGCGTATGTGTATGTTGCTGCTATGACATGATATGGGCACAGACTGGCTTCAGCAGCAGCAGAACCCCAGCATCAGCAGCAGCAGGAGACTCACAGCGGTACTGTAATCGAGGACGCCACCTGGCCTGGATTGCAATGATGTGAGTCTGTTAAGGACTTGGCTGCAGGGTGAGCCTTCTCCGGGATGGCCTGGATTGTATAACTTACGCTCTGGGTCCCTTGAATGGCAGCTTTAATCAACAGCTTGTCTTTGCTTGGGTTTGGGATATGTGTGCAAGCACCACTGACCTTCACTAAGACTCTGAAAGGAGCGGGACTCATGGGAGGGGCATTATTGAATGTTGGTGGGTAACAGTTGATCTTGTGCAGTAGTGGGTCCTTAAAAACGCCTGGAGCCAGATCAGCGCATGCTTTTATGATATGTTACCAGGTAAGGACAGCAGGGCCGGAGGGCAAGGCTGCTGTTCAGTGAAATTGCAGACACATGGCTGCCTTGTCTGATCTCTTTTGTGAGGCTTGCTCATTCATGGAGCTTCTAAGCGAGGACCTGTTGTCAGGTATGACGCTAAGAACCAAGTGGGGAATACATGCTGGTAGGACAGGCCTTTACCATTGCTGCTGCAATGTGGACGAAGAGTCCCGATTTGCTGTTTTTAGAGGTTGGATATTGTGGGCTTGTCTTTGGGAGGTGCAGCTTGATGCGCTGGAATACGCATGATATACGTTTTGCATTGCATTGACCTTGTATCTGCAAGTGTCTGCAGAAAGAATAAATGGTATGATGCATGCACGATGCTTTGCTGACTGTGACGATCGATGGGATGAAGAAGTGCCGTGCATGGACGGCACTAGGGTGTTAGTTTCCTGGGCTCTGAAGTCCTCACTTACTGTACAGAAGGGCAGATCTCCAGGCATGCAGGCTGCAATTGCATGACTTAGGGGAAGAAAGAAATGTGAGAAATCAGCATCTGACAAAAGAAGGCATCCATGGCAGTAATTGGCTGCAGTTTCAAAGCAGTCAATTGTTGTACACTTTTGAAAGAAATGTTCAACTCACATGAGGTACCCCATGAACATATGCATATGTTCCTCTGTTGTTGTTTGAAGGCTCTTATATTGGTACTGGTGATATGAGGTCTGTTCAGTGGCAAGTGGCCATAATGCCAACAATTGTGTATTGTTTTGCCTGCTCGCTTAAACGGGTAAGATCAGAGGTTACAGGGGTGATTGGTCAAGGCTGCCACGAGGCAAGACCCGTAAAGCCCATAGGTTGGGACCTTGCTGCAGGATGGGTTGATGCTCCGCATTAGTGTATGTAAGGGTGGCCTCTCTGTGGTTTTTCATAGGGCCGCTGGCTAGCGTGCGCTGGGAACTTGATAGAAAATGCATGCATTTGCCTATTTCCACAGAGCGGTCTGCATAAGGACATGGGAGCCCTAGGGCTTAAGACGTCGGTGTATGTGGTGGGGTGTTCCCCATGCCTACATGATGTGAGCCATACCCAACCAGCTGAAAGGCATGTCTATGTGTCATGCATACATATCATTGTCCTGATTTTGCATGTTAGAGACAGTTGCAGGCATGCAAGCAAACTGATTGTGGTGGGGCTATTCACATCTGTCTGGGTGGTTGTGGATTAAGGGTTTACCAACCACAGCAGCAACTGAGTAGGTAGTTACATATTGTATGATGTATTGGACATTGGGCAGTGTGGCCAAAGCAGAAGTGCTGCAGGGCCCTGCATCTCTGCTGTCACAAGAACAGTGATATGGAGCAAGAGATGTGATGTTTTGGTTTGCATCCACTTGGATAGGTGACAGCATTGTATATGAATGTACACGGGGCAAGGCATCTGTCAATTAGTACTGCTTCATGGACCTTTCATGGGCCCTTGGATTGCCAGAGTACAAGATAGATGACTGCACAGCCCTCGGACTGTGCAGCACCTGCCACATGACTCCAACCAGTTTGTTAGTGGGTTGGGTTGGTTGTAGCATGTACGATGGCGGTTGGGTTGGTTGCAGTATGTACAATGGCTGTTGCCCAATCTCGGACGGCTCAGCCCGTCAGGAGTATTAGGCCCTGTGAGCCTTCATTGGCTCCCATGGGATGCCCTTGTGGGCTAGTTGGTAATCCTGTAGTCTGGTTCCAATTAATAGGGTTGCCTACTCGGTCTGACAGATTGCTGTTTCTGCTTTCCCGTTTTGTATGACCCATGTAGTGCATAATTCGCTTTGACGGGGCCATTTGGTAATTGGTGATTGGTAATTAATTCTGCTGGTGCTTTGCTGTTGCAGCGGTGATAGCGCCGTAGCGGTACCAGACAGAAGTGACTTCAGCTGGCAGTGATTATTGTCGCACCCGAGGTGGAAACCAGTCTTTAGACACTGTTGCTGTTGCCACACCTTGTATATTTTGGGTTGCTGATGCCTCCCTGAGAGGAGGGTACTTCTAGCTGAGTCGTTCGCGGGAAGAATCTTTGCCGTTTCCTCCCAGCTGACAGAAGTTTCCCCAACCTGGAGACCGTGACGGAACGGTGGCTCATCAAATAGCCATAAAGGCATAAAACTGCTTGGCTTGCTCTTGACTGGGTCAACTGGTCAACGCACGGCAAGTCGAAATGGGCTGGCCTGACATACATTGGCTAGCAAGGGATTTAGGGTGGGCTGGTGGCAGCCATTGTGTGAGTCTTGGACAAAAACTTGAGTATGCCGTTGGAGCCTAAGTTGGCTCCTTGTGGGTGGCGCTGCCAGTTGCTGGTACATGGATCTTGCTGCCCTTTGCACCTTGGAAGCCACAAATCTGACTTTAATGTGGGTATCAGAAACATACCACAAGGCGTGAATTTTCCATAGCCGCCCCATCATGTTCGTTTCTAGTGCAGTCGGTGTTAGCGGCTGGCCACACGTGCCATCACACATCCATGGCACATCTATCTGCTTCTTGCTTACGGTACAGAAGCTTCCAGTATTCTCTTAATATTGCAGATCTAAGCTATGTGTCATCACTGTGTAGTCGAATGGCACAAGCAAGGGTTAAAGTTAGGGAGTAATCTAGGGTTAAGAACGAGGTGACGACGGGGCACTGAAGCAGGGCCGATGCCATGGCGAGAAGGCAGGTGAAGGCCCGGCCCCATCACACAGTATGGCATTACAGGATTTAAAGCACAACCCTTGCGATTGTAGGTGTTGGCCTGTTGGGTCACTTTAACAAGTGTGACTGGCCTGTTCGTGGCACTTCCCCCAAAGCCGTTGTTTGAACTGGAAGCCGTTGTTTGAACTGGAAGACGCTTAGTCCTCGAAGCGTTGGTCTTTGGTGCTGTAAGTAGCATATTTCTGTACATTTGTCGCCTATGCGCGTTGGAACCAGGCCAACCCCCTTGCGTGCGTGAACGAGCGCGACGCCTGTTGAGAGCCCTCAACTGCATACAGGGTATGGTGGGATGCCCTATAAAGGACGATCGAGCCCCGGCCCCGCTTGCCCTGGCTTTCCGTTGAAGCGATAGCTTGCTTGGTAAGCAGACTCCGGAATGACGTCCAGTGTAACCTAGGGTGGCGTGGGGTCCTGACAGCAGTTACAAGCGACAAGAACCTCTTTCAGTGTCCGTTTCGTTAAAGACTTGGCAGGGCCGCAGTTACCGTCACGTCATAACAGGCGTGCGGTCACCAGTACCGCACAGATGTCGGTGTGTGTGTCAGCACATCTCGACCCTTGCGGACCCTGGAGTGCAGTTGGACGACATTCAACATGCGTTCCCTCCGCATCCAAGCTGTCGTACAGATCTATGTCCCGGCCAGTTTCAGACCGACCTGTCATCTTAGGTGCTGTCCACTCACAGTCTTACCAGCGCAGATATCCTGCGCGCGGTGGCTGATATAAGAAAGCTTCATAGCCTGTGCTCTGGGCACATCGGATCTCGGCTTGCTCTTAAAGTCCTTGCTATGCGAAGTACCTCATCCTGCAGGCAGACGACCTCACAACTTCACATAACCTTGACTTTGCCTTTCTCGTGCCTTGCAGCATTCCCTTTCTGCCTGTCGGCGGTGTGCTTCCACCACCACCACCAGCAGCAACAGCAGCAGCATACGGACCCATGGCCTGGTGTCCAGCTCTACAGCAACTGCAGCAGCGACATCAGCCACTAGAGCAACACCCCATAGCAATGCACCAGCAACATCATCAGCAGCAGCAGCGGCAGTGGCAGTTGTTGCAGCAGAGGTTTATCCTTCCTGTTTATGCCCCTAACTACAACTCCGATGAAGATGAAGTCACTAGTCGACCCAGAGCAACAGGACCCTGCCCAGATGATGCAGAATGTGCATCCAATCAGAATATGGCAGGCACGGTCTCTGTGCACCCGGCCACCCATCGGCACGAAGACATACAACCGCAGCTGCGCTCAGCGCCTGCAGGGCGGGGGCATTGGCAGCAGGCAGTAGAGGTATCGCCGCTCCCCCCGCAGAACCAGCAGCGACAAACGACACGGCAACCACTGCCACCGCTGCAGCACCAGCAGCAACCAGCACGGCAACTGCTGCCGCTGCCGCCACAGCAGATGCATCAACTGGCACGGCCACCCCCTTTGCTGCAGCTGCAGCAGCAGCAGCCACAGCAGCTTCTCTTGCTCCAGCACCAAACGGCACGGCCAGTACCGTTGCTGCAGCTGCAGCAATTCCAGCAGCTGCAGCAGCACCTATCTGCAGCGTCCTGCCACCCCATGCAACCAGAGCAGCTGATCCAGGTGCCGCTATCCCTAGTGCTACACTGCTACCAGATGCTGCAGCTTCATGAAGAGGAGCGGCTGGAGCAGGTCCTGCAGGACTACAACAGCAGCAGCCGCTACATGAACCAGTCCCAGCGGGCCACTGCTGCACCACAGCCGACACCGATTGGAGCCCGCATGGCCACTTGCCACTGCAGCAGGTGCATAGAAGCAGCAGCAGCAGCCCGCATGGATGCGTGCCACTGCAACAGGTGCATGGAAGCAGCAGCGGCGGCAGAGGAGAATGCAAGGGTGCAAGCAGCTGCTCATATGCGCATTGGCCATCATCCAGCATGTCAGCAGCAGCTGCTGGAGCGTACTGTACGGAAGCGAAAGTACAGCGAAAGTGTGCAACCGGGCACTGCTCCTCTGGGGGCAGCACCCATGGAGTTCCGTCAGGGGAGCTTTGGGGTCATGGAAGGGTCAGCAGCAGCAGCAGCAGCAGCGGCGGTGGCAGCGGGGGAGCAGGGAGTGGCAGCAGTAGCACCCGGGCGCCGCTGTGTTTGCGTTCCTCAAAATGGGTTGTATGTGTACCAGGATGTGGGCCTAGCCTCCGAGAGGCCTAGCAAGCAGCAGTGCAGGGTCGGGCCGAGTGGTGCTGGTGTGGGAGGGGTGGAGGGTCTTCGTTATGGGGTTAGCAGGGGTTTTACGTTAGCGCCATGCAGTTGCTGCTGTGCATCACTGCCTTCTGCTGCTCCTGTTGTAGCTCCTGTTGTAGCTCCTGTGGTAGCTCCTGTTGCTGCTGCTGCTGCTGCTTCTAGTACTTCTGGCGTGGGAGGTGCGGGTGGCGATGGCTTGGGCGGGAGGGAAGCTCTGGGAGCAGCAGCAAGGGGAGTGGGAGGGGTGGCTCCGCCCATCACTGTAAACACACAACCTCCAGCTGCTACAGACTATTCAGCAGCAGCAGTAATAGCAAGTCACCTGACTCCACCGGCAGATACAGTAGCAGCAGCAGCAGCACCAGCAGCGGCTTTTGGCGCAGAGGAGCACAACAATCTTACTTTCCAGGAGGAACATCCGGAAATGCAGCTGCGAAATGTTATTCCAGATCAGATGCAGGACGACATGCAAGGGTTTGAAAGAGCTTGGCAGGCGGGGCTGGAGGTGCGGGGCCAAGTCAGGGATGTCTTACAGCTTGAGGAGCAGCTCGCGGGCGGGCAGGAGCAGCAGGCGATCCAATCAGTGCTGGCGCGGGAGTATGAGGAGTTACATACACTTCAGGCCAAGCTGGAGCGGGAGTGCATGGCAGCACTCGGCTGTGCTGGTGGGGATTTACAGGAGTGGGGCAGTGACTATTCCGCTGCTACTGTAGTGGCAATAGCAACAGCAGTAGGGGCTATGTTAGCGATGGTATTTGGGGGCTTGTCGAGGGTGAAGGGTGGGAGGCTCTTGCTGCTGAGCCATGAGAGGGTGGGGGGGTGTTGTTGGCGGCTGTTGGAGCAGCTGTCAAGGCGCCGACTGCGAACCGTGGGAGGAAGTGTACAGCACCAAACAGCAGCAGCAGCAGCTAGAGTAGGTGATGATTTCAATGCTGCTGCTGCTGGTGGTGGTGGTGGTGGTCGCTGGAGTGTGTTGATACGAGCAAGGGTGTTGCTGTTAAATGCTGAAGCTTTAGCCGAGGCTGCAGCCACTGCTACTGAGGTGGAAGCTGAGGAGCAGCTGATGTGGTTTGTGGATGACCAAGAGGAGGCGGAGGAGGAGGAGGTAGAAGAAGAGGAGGAGGAAGTGGAAGATGAGACAGAGGATGAGGATGGAGTGCTTATGTTTGCAGCGGCAGAGCTCTGCAGGCAGGCTGGTAGCTGTGGCCTGTGCATTATGCCATCAGTGTAGGATAAGCTGGAGTGGGAGGCAGGAGGGGATGTGGTGGAGCTAGACTTTATGATTGGATCAGCAGCAGCAACACCAGCAGCAGCAGCACCAGCAGCAGCAGCAACACCACCACCACCAGCAGCAGCAGGAACCAGGGCTTCATTAGACAACAGAGGTGCAAACTTTCTGGAGCAGTTTGCTGTTGGCATGAAACAATAAGGTCTTGGGGTCATATCAAGCTGTAGCAGGAGGGGAAGCCACACAGCTGCAACATTTCAATGTATGCCTTCGGTTGAAGAAGCATCTTACATATGGTTTTGCTCTTTGCGCGTATCGCTATGCTACAGGGGGAAATAAGATTTAGGTTTAGGTTTGGCAACTCGAGATAAGCAAGGTGTGGGGGGACCAGTGCTTGATTGCTGGGGTTAAACATGCTGCTGAATGTGGGAGCAATGACTTGGGATGAGGGAATATATATGGCCAAGACTCGGTTGCTAATCTGTTCATGCCTTCAGGGCACAAAGTTGCTTGAATGCAGTTGAATCATTGAGTACAGGGGCATCCCACTCATTGTCTTATGGGTGACCTGGAGAGCTTTGCTGAAGTTTGTGGGAGCCTAACGCTATTCCTGCACATGCGGGTGCAGCTGTCTAGGAGAAGGAGTGGATCAGCAGCAAGAGTCTGCTTTGAAGGGATGCTTTGTGGTCTATGCGTGACATCTGTTTGCATCCTTGTTATAGGAAAGAATGTGCTGATTAGCATAGCAAGGAATGGCTGTTGCAGCTTTTTGTGGAGGTGCTTCAAGCTAAACACCTGGCTTGAAGGCTGTGCTCAGATTGTTGTGTCATCCAAGGTCATGCGTGGGCGCCTCAGCGGTTGTGTATCTTGACGTTTTGGGCAATTTTCATGGATACCACGGATCATACTTTACGAGAGATTCAAATCCCGTCAACTAAGCAATCTCTTGCCCGTACTGAAAGTTTAGGCGAGGGCCTTTCAGGGAATTCTTTGGATCAGAGCAGGTTGGAAGCTTAGGCCTCGCCTAACATGTGGGTCTGCTGATGCTTTCACCAAATCTCATACTATCAGTGAGCTTGTTATAGTTTACGGATGTGAAGGGGCGCTGCAATGCTCTGTGTCAGCCCTGTTGATGTCTTTTGTGTTAATTCGCTTTGGCTTACGTGTCGTCGGATACAACTAAGCAAGCTGCAGGTGCATTTGGGTTGGCCTTTTGCAGTGTGTGCAGACAGGTGCTATGATGCACAGTACCAATAGTTCCCATGGCTTTTTCCACTTCAGCTTCCCCATTTACAAGAGGAACACATTTTTAAGCGGATACTGCTATTGGCCCTGATTGGTACATGTTCTGTACCTTTGAAGTCCGTTCCAAAGCTTCTGGCATATGCATGAGTACGCCTTCCTTTTTTTTGTATCCACTATGAAATAGCAGTTGACAGTTCATACAGTCTTAAGGGTTTTGTGGCATCTTGAAGGCATGCCATACACTTTTGGGTTGGTCAAATATCCGTATTCTCCACAAGGCTTTGTCAGGACATATACGATTGTCAGCAGAAGGCTAGATCATTCTTCAGGGTGTTGTTTTTAGTTGCCCGATGCCTGCTACCTTCCAAGATTCCCATGTTGTTGCACGTCTTTAGCAATTACTGATGAGCCCTCGGGGATGAATCTGAAGTTATGTTTAGCTGCCGTGAGCAAGAAGGGCCGGCTCTGTGTCTTATGCAAGGCATCCTTTTGAGTATGTATTGCGTGAAGGTTTATGTCGGAGAGGGTGTTGAACACAAATCACGGCTCAACAGGCATTCAACATGGGCTTTGGCTGAAAGCAGAGTGCTGATCTTGTTCTTTTGCAGCAGATGGTACAAGTATGGCCACAAGGTATTTTGTGTCCCAATCCTATCCATTGTCAATTTGAGTGCACGCACCATTATTATGTGGCCGTCTGTGGATGGTGAGTGGGCTTCTTGGACTTGCTGTGATACATGGAGGGGGCAGTAGTGCTGCAAGGGTGAGACGTGCAGTGTCTAGTACCTCTGCAGACATCCAGGCATATAACCTGGCATGGAATTTGTGTAAATTTTTGGAGGTCTGTAAAAGGAGAGCTGTCGGCTGACAGCTTGAATGTTGGTGTGGGTCACTGTTTTGGAGTCGGATCTCTATTTGATGGGAGATTCTTGTTATGTGTGGCACCTACTGGTAGGCAGGGCCTTCTTTGGGGAGATGTTGCATGGTTTGTTCTGTCTGCTGGTCGTACTAAGCTTCTACAGAGCTGGTGGACTCCTATTGCATTCAATTGATGCATGTAGGCACAATGATGCACGTGCAGGAACCCACAAAGAGGTCAGTGAGGTCAGGACCTCAAGCAGTAGAACCATACACAGTGGTCAAGAAAGGCTCCTGTGTTGCTTACGGGGTGCTGACGATGTTGCCCTAGGTCTTTCAGCATGCAATAATGCACATAGGCATGCTGGTGCACAAGCACATTTTGATTTGGTGCACAGAGGATGTGGGGGTTGCTGAGGGTTTGCAAGGACTGTGCAGAGGCCCCTGGAGGTTGACGTGTAAGGAAGGGTTGGTCATATAGTCTCGCCATGGTCGAGATGGACCAGGCATTACAGCACTAAACTAACGGTAACGTCCCGCGGTAACGTCCCGCTCCTCAGAGGGGATGATGTTACATGTTCTTTGTTTCTGTTTGCTGTCCTCGCTGGCTGGTGTATCAGCAACCTGAAGCAGCTTTTATGCAGCATTACTTGCTGGTATTGCAGCAGCACGCTTCTCCTTGCAGACTTGGCATATTAAAGGGGTACATATGATGACGCTTGGTGGAGGGTGACCCTGGGGCTGGTGGAGCAGCTGGCTCACTCTTGTGCACATGAGTGTTGACTGTTCTTGTTAGGACTTAATGTCCTGGTGTGATGCCACAGTGTTTCATTCATGGGTGGATCTGAAGTGCGCAATGAGACTACATGAGCTGTACAATGGGGACTGAACTAAGGTGAAGCGAGCAAGGCCATGCAGGTGTCTGCCAGGTTGCGCGTGTTGTTTCACATAGTGGCAGGGGGCCTGGGGATCACTGATATTACATGGTAAGCAGCAGCTCTCAGGTTGGTGCATGAGGGGGGCACGGTAGAGGGCATGCAGCTTCCAGAGCCAAAGACCAAGCAGCAACTACACCTGTATGAGCAGAAGTTGAAGAAGGACTTTGCAGCTGCCGAGTCAATGTGTGCATGTGATGCAGCAAAGCTGACCACCAAGTGAGAGTGCATGGCTTCCTGAGCATCACAGTTGCTGTTGCTGTTACATGCAGCTTGGCAAGCCATGGCTGTGGCACATGCTGTTGGGCATACACTGCACAGGTCCATGTTTCCCTTTTTTGCAATCTATGTTGTTGAATGGCTCCACGGGCGACCCTTGGAAAGCGCTCCTTTGGTATGAACTCATAACATGCCATGGCAAAGGTCCCTTAGATAGACCCTGCACTATAAGCTGCCATGCAACGGGTGAAGTGTTTGTTGTGTGCTCCCCAAGATGTTTATGTCAAGCACAGCTGCAGAGCTTTGCTACGATCTATATCACCCTGATAGATATATTCGTGTGGTCTGAGGGACACTGCATGGTCTTGAATGACCTTTTGGCATTAGCTGCTTTTAAGGTTTGAATGATGCAACAGGACAGCTATGGCATCTGTACGGCATGATTTCAGTGACAAGAGCCCAATGGTTTGGGACAAAAGACAAGAAAGTCCTGTACATGGGGAGGTACCCTGCTTTTGCTTTTGCGGGCGCATTCAGTCTCTATGTAGCCAGTCATGGGCGCAACATATTGGGCACACAGGGAGGAGTCCAAGGAGACACCGTTGCTGGATAGTGATTAAAGATGTGGTCTCTGGACCTGTATAACTTTCTGCATATTTCTGATGAGGCTTTGAGCCTAAACACGCGTGAATGCAAACCACTTTTTCATAGCAGTAGAAAGGGGGCCATGGATATTCAGCTCTTGGCTGATATGGTCAGATATTGTGAGGATGTGTGGGCAGGGCATGGATTGCTCAGTCGGTTAGTGTACAAGGGGTCTGGAGTGTGTACAAACACCACACACCCTGAGTAAGGCTCTTAGAAGCAGGTTTCTTTGCAACATGCATGATTGCAATGAAGAAAGGCTTCTTAGCTTTGGGCTTCCAATTGCATGGTTTAAGGATGTTATGCATGCTAACATGTGCCGACGTTGGTGACGGATCCTCTCTTCGTGCGCTCCTCTGCCCATAGTTACCGTATGTGGAAGCTCTCTTTTCGCGGACACGGACCCCTCTGCCCCGTGCAGGTGGGCCTTCTGGTGCTTTTTGTGATTACCTATCCGTGGATCTAGATCCCATTGGCTCCTGTACTGGTTTCTATTTCAGGCTTTGGGCATGGGCCCCTCTTTTTCAGTGTGGACTCTCACATGGTCTGGTGGTACGCTCGTTGAGCGTTTGTAGTTGGCTGCCATTGTTTGCGCATCCATGCTGGATGTTGACATCAGCCAGTCCTCACAACCCCATGGCACATGTTTGCGCCGGCTGTAGCGCCAGAGCTGCCTCTTCAGGTCATTGCCTCTTCTTATGTGGTCACCCTACGATGATTTAGGCTTTGAATCTGTCCTTGGCAGCTGTGGTGTCCCTTGTGGCCACAGTATCTGGCTGCAGCCCAGACTGAGGGCGTGACGCTGAGCAACATTCTCTGAGTTATGATGACTTCTGCGGAACTTCTGGCCGTGTTCCCCTGTTTATGCCTTGGTTAAGCTTGTGGGCATGTGCGTTCAGTATGTTGGTCCTGCTATTGCACTGGTGGTACTGATGTGGTGGATTTGTCAGACGTCCTGCTACAGTACGGTCAATAGTTGGATATGTTAGCTATTGATTTGGATCATTCTGGCGACTGATCTGCTGAGGAGTCGGTCAACGTCGCCGAGATGGATGTACTTTTTGATATCCTGGCTGGGTGGTCTGGAAGCCATTGCCTTTGGATCCATCCAATGGTCTGTTTGGTCGGTCCACCATAGCAACATTTTCGGGGTTGCCACATGTTGTATGTTGCTTTGTTTATACTTTGATGGCACCTTGTTGTAGCCCCTGGGCAAAGCCAGGCTACCTGCAGCCGCACGAGCATGCATTTCGCTGTCTCTCATATGTGAATTCAAATGTCATGCAGGACTATTTGGGTCATGTTCTGAGATCTCAGCATAAGAAGAATTCCTGGACCATATGTTGGGCCAGCAAGGGTGTTTGCTTTGCTGGCATGTTGATGGAGGTTTGTCTTTGCTTTTATTTGACTACATGGTGCTGCAAAGAGCTGGTAGTTGGGGATGGTCAAGTTGGGTGAACATACATACTTGGCTGTGCATGTGCATGTGGAGCGCATGCTTGAGAAAATCTAAAAAATATTACCAGCAGCTAATGCGGCGGGCGTTGCACAGTTCCCTGCAAATTAGTTATCCTTGTAATGTTCCATATTACTTGTTGTTTGCTTGCAGAAGGTGAGTGCATGGTGCATAAGTTGTTGTTGTTCATGGGCAGTCCAGGCATGTGTCAATTATGTTGCATGGCCCGCAGTTCTTCAGCTATCACTGTTGAGTGCAAGCTTGGTCTCCGACACTCTGTTACTGTCCTGGTTGCCTGCAGTCTCGGACGAATAAGTCTGCATGTTGCAATGCATGGTTTTGCATTGCAGAATCTTTCTGCTCATCTGACAAAGAAGAAGCGCCTTGATCTATAATATTGCGGAAGATGCTAGACGACTGCAAAGCTGTGTGGGCTGATCTATCTCATGTGTTATCCCCTGTCAATCTTGCTTGGTCGATCAGTCATAGCTACTTGTTATTGGCCACGTAGCCAACATGGTGAATGAAAGGGGCTTCTTCAGTTTGTCAAAGTGGGCAACCTGTGGATAATGATTTGCTACATACCAAGTGGGCATGCACAAACATGCAGCAAGTTGTGCAGATATGTGTGCCCAGCTGATCAAGGAGGTCAGACGAGAGAGCTGTGGTCCCCTCTGCTTTCGGGGCTATTGGATGCCTCTAATATTGGGAGCCAACGAAGTCGCCACAGCAGCGGACTTTTGCTACAGTTCTGATGAACGACTTGTTGAAAGCTGCCATAAATGCTTTGATGTTTCAAGAAGCACCTTCTGAAACTTGTGAGCAGTATATATGAGAATGGCGTGTTGTGCTTCCATTCACTTCATGGGGTGGCAATGGGGGTTATACCCGGTAGCACTGTCCATGCTCTGCATGTGAGCCTGATTCTGTGTTGTGAGCAAAGAGAACTTGTTGATTATGTTAGGTGGGGTGATGGTGGATGGGACCCTGTGCTAGGTGTGATATGCTCTCAAGCTATTGGCTGCGATCCCATGATGTTCCACTACTAAGGTGGGTTGGCCATATGGCTGGACCCCCTCACTTGTCGTTGATTCTTCACAGCTCGATGACAAGGTTGCTTGAGCATGCACTGGCTTGTGGAGGTATCTGCGGCTGCTGCTTTGCTGTGAAGGTCTCAGCTGAGGTCAGATGGACATATCAGAAGCTGACGGGGTGTAAGCACGTGGCCATTTGTTTTGCGGCTCATTCAGAAGTTGCCACAGAAGATCCCCTTCATGATAAGGGGCCATCATGGGGACCCTGCAGACATTGGGTACGGCAATAGGTGTGTACCTTCATGTTGAAGTATCTGAGTTTGATTTGGAGGTATGCATTTGTGTGGGAAAAAGAACATGCAAAGAGGTGTTCAGCAAAGTTCTTGGACTGCTAGGACCAGCTGCTTGCATTTATCCCGGTGCTGTTGGCAAGCAAAGTCCATTCCATGTGACTGCATGGAATGGGGCTGGTCCTCTGCAATGTTCATTGTTATCGGCTTGCTGTGAAGGCTAGGTGAGGCTCAGTACTCATCTGCAGCACTGGAGCTGCATGTTGCAGTGATTTGCAGGGCATGCATAAAAAGCAAGGGCCTTCAAAAAGCGAGCCTTGGAGATGAGGTATGGCTATTGTCCTTCAATTGTGCTTGTTTACTGTGGCAGTGTTCATAAGATCTCTACTTCTTGCATGCAAACAGTGCAAGAGGTTGATATAGTGTATGCATGCAATATGTAAGCTCCCAGGTGGTACCTTGTTGCTGTAGTTCCCTAGAAAGCCAGGCCTTCTCAGGGATGAGCTGTCGAGGGGGATCAGATGGGGATGCACTGGTGACTGGACAGTGACTACTGCTTGCCTGTACCTTCCGTTCCTGCAATGCCAAGTCGATGTCGACAGTTGCGCGGGCTCGGAAGCAACCTTTATACATAGAGTGGACTGTAGTTCTCATAGTCAAGCAAAGTACGTGCATGGCGTATGGAGAATAGTCTTTCGATTTGACTCGCTTGATCCTCGGCTTGGTCTGCTATCACCCTGTCCCCCTTCATTTGATCACAGGAGATGTCGGACGCTGCTTCGATCGTCACGTTTGGCTGGAGAACCTTTCTTCAATTAGTGAATCTCAAGGCCACAGCGGCAGGGGTATTCTTCTCCCCATGCAGTTTATACGTTGCACTCGTGCTTCTACTGAATGGAGCAGGTCCGTTAATGGGTCCATGACGGATTGAACGAACCCATTGTGTACTCTGCTAACTTTCCGGTACTCGCCATGCTCCTTCAGGCCCTGGAAGTCAGACTCATAGAGAGCTGTTGGAACTTCTCAAGCAGGAGGACAGCTGCCCCGCAGACAGCAGCTCCGAGGCTAACTTCAATGAAGCAGTGGCAGCTCTACAAAGGTCCTTGCAGATAGAGGCAGGCAACGGAAGCGAGCTCGTCATAGCCAATGCCCTCTGGACTCGGAAAGTTGCCCTGCAGCAAGCCTATCAGAACAGCATGGCTAGCCTGTTCGAGGTATGTATAGTTGCAAGCCTCTATGCAAGTGCAGCACTACGTAGAGGCTCTTGCTCAAGCAAGGGTCTGCTGCCAAGCACCCCGCAAGTACTGGCTTCCCATCAGCTCCCCAGATGCAAAGCATGTACTGGTCTATACTTGAGCAGATGATACCCACACATGCTTCTTCTTTTGCCAGTGCTCTTCTCCTGTGGCCCAGCGCCTCCTATAGATGCATATCCCCTTCAGCTTAGCCTCCCGTCCGCCACGGTCTATCACCTGTGGCGATTTCATGTCCATGGCACATAGACAAATTCAAGGTTCATTCAGAGTTATGCAGCCATTGCCAATCCCTAGCCCTGCTCTCCAGCAGCTTCAATTATGCCCACAATCACTCTATTTCTTCCCAATGCCACCCTTCTGTCACCCGGACCCCCCCACTTGCATTTCGCAGCGCATTATGCCCAGAGATTTACCCCCAATTCCAATTCACAGATAACCCAACCATCCATCGCTACCTTTACCCACAGCCTGCTGTCTGCCCTAACTCTTGAACTCATACGTCCCCTTTGTTTGCCACCCAGGCCACCGCCAGAGAAGTCACTAGTGCCACCGAGATCAATGCTTGGGCTGAGTCAGTTACCAAGGGCCTCGTCAGCCAAGTGATACCCCCAGGCACCCCTTTTGACATGGTGCTCACCAATGCGGTTTACTTCAAGGGCTTGTGGGAGCATGCCTTTGATAAAGCAAATACCCAAACCCTGCCTTTCCATGCAGCAGACCACACAGAAGTCCAGGTGAAGAGGGTGGAAGGGAGAGCTTGCAGGGGATTGAAGAATGCCGTAGGAACCCCGTTTTGCTTGTCTAGGTGCTCTGTTCAAGCCAGGCTTGCACCTGGGTTTTCCAGGCAGAATTTAGTTTCAATCAAAACTAATGCAGAGACCCACAAAACTTCAAAGAGGCCAAGTCCTGCAACAGCAGTATCTACACAGAAGTTCATCAAAGCTGCTCGTAGTCCTTATCGGGTGCTACAAATTGTTGCCCTAGGTCTTTCAGCATGCCCCTACTGTAAACTTCCGAGAGGCCACCCTTTTGCTTCAACTCTACAGCAAACATCTCCAAGATTATCCCATGTACAGATTCCCAAGATGTGCACCCCACCACTCTGTATAAAACCATGGGCTGTTATGGTCTGAAGTAGGTGTGTTACGTATGAATATATATTGGGTATAGAGAGAATGTATATCTGTCAGCCTTGCATGAGCAGAATGACCTGCCCTCCCTTGCAGTCCACTGACCCTTGACCCCCCCCCCCCCTTGTGTCTAATTGACTCTAGGTTCCCATGATGAACAAGCGCTTCAAAAGGAGCCCTGGCCGACCTGTGTTTTACATTGATGCTGCCGGTTACAGCGGTGTGCGGCTGCCATACAAGGGCTCAGGGATTAGTGCAGTAGCTTTGTTGCCCCAGGAGGCTGATCCCGGTAAAGCAGCTGCTGCTGTTGGTGGGTGGGACCTTGGGGAGGTGTTGAAGGCTGGGGCCTGGAGGCAGGTGCCGGAGCTAGATGTGTGCTTGCCAAGGTTCAAGGTGAAGAATGATCTGGTGCTGACCCAGGTGAGGTGGTGGGGGCAAGGAGGAGGAGGGGGGTGAGAAGGAGGGGTGTTTGGGGGGGAGGGGGGTGACATAGGAGGTAAGGGGGGGTAGTATGGTAGAAGGATGGGGGTGGAAGGTGGGGAGGGGGGTAGTATAGGAGAAGGGGTAGGGTAGTGCCTGCTTTTATCCACGTGAGCTGTTTGGGAGTGATTCAACAGGAGGGAAGAGAGTGCTGAAAAAAGGGGGAAGGATGTGGGAGTGGACGGCGTTGGGCCGGGGGATTGGGGTGGGGTCCAGAGGAAAGGTGGGGGTGGAAGGTAGGGGAAATGGAGGGGGGTGGGGATTCTGGGACCTGCCTGGGGTGCCATTCACCTGGGTGTTATGGGCAAGGCATTAACCATGTTGGGTTCTGAGGTGGGAAACAGGGAATCAAAAAAGAGTACAGGAGGAGTGAGGGAAGGGCTGGGGGACCGAGGTGCATGGGGCAACAAGTAGGGGGACACTGCGTTTGGGGGAGAAGAAGTAGGGGTTAGACGAGAGGGGGTGTTGACCAAATTCTGGCAAGCCCAGTAGGAGAAGTGAATTGAAGAAATCCAAATACAATACCATAGCTGTTAAAGAGTCATTTGAAGAGTCATCTGAAGAGTCAAAGCAGTGGCAGTTGAAGGGTTGTGAGGATGAGAGGCTTGGGTGGCGAGCTTGGATGGGAGGGATGGAGAAATCCAAGGTCCCAAGGCATGAGGTGGCAACTGTCAAAGATGGGATGTGCAAGGAGAGGTGATATGCGGAAGTCTCAGGCAGCGCCAATCCCCGAATGAGTGGTTCCCAGGGACAATAGGGGCACCAGCGCCCGTTGTAGCTAAAAGCCGTTCCCTTGGCATATGAATCAGTGGAGACGGGCTGGGCACATAGGGTGGCATGTGTTTTTCCATCGGATGGGGCAGGCCTGTTGGCCAGCAGATTACTTTCATGGTGCAAAACTGGCAGTCATGCCCTGGTAGGCCCTGCATTGGGCTCAAGGCAAGATTTGCATTCGAGCATATGCAGTCTTTTGATGTTGTGCAATGATGCTGTCCTCGTACCTGCTGCTCTTGCTACTAATCACCCAAAACCATAAACCATATCTGCTGTTCCTGCTGCTAATATCCCTAAACCCTAAACCATATCTGCTTTTCCTGCTGCTAAGAAGCCTAAACCCTAAACCATAACTGCTGCTCCTGCTGCTAATAACCCTAAACCATATCTCCTGCTCCTGCTACTAAGAAGCCTAACTCTAAACCATAACTGCTGCTCCTGCTTCTAATAACCGTAAACCCTAAACCATATCTGCTGCTCCTGCTACTTAGAACGCTAAACCCTCAACCAATTCTGCTGCTCCTGCTACTAACAAGCCTAACCCTAAACCCTGTTGCTATTGCAGGTGCTCCAAGCTCTGGGCATGAAGTCCGCCTTCTCAGGCCTAGCAGACTTTAAGCGGATCAGCGATACCCCACTACAAGTCTCTGATGTGCTGCAGTCGGTAAGAGCGTGAAAAAATTGGGTTGACCCGTGTCTTATAGGGTTCCTGCTGTTGTGTGTTGCAGATCGTTTGCTGGCAACAGTCACAAGAGATGTCATCCCTTGCCTCAACTTGCCTTTTGGTGGCGGAGTCACTAGCAATATCAGTTGCAGTCCTGAATTTTTGGCCTTTGCTTGCTCTGCACAGATCAGCGTATTCAGCTTTAGTAGGCATCTGGACTCGTCTAGATTGGAGGGGAGGCAGGGAAGGGGATATTGTACAGTTGTAACGCATAACTCTCAGCTTACGGTCTGCTTGTCTCCGTCTCTCATGATCTAAGCTTTCAGTCTCAGTCCTCTCACTTACCGCACATGTAGGATCTGGTTGGAGTCATGTTCGCTGCCATAGCAGGTGCTGTGCATGGTGCTAGGGCTTTGCAATGTTCTTTCTCAGACATATTGCCCTAGTGGTAGGCAGGGATGCGTGCCGAAATGCGCCTGGCCGCTGAGTGTTGTAATGCTGGGGGTGGCTGCTATATTCAAACCGAAATGAGGAGAATTTTCTCTTCATTTGGTTTGTCGCACCTGGTAGGCAAACATCACTTACCAAATACCAGTTACCAAATGGCCCCGTCAAATCCAGGCGCCAGTGGGGGAAGCTGGTGACCTCTACATAGATATTGCAATCGATTCAAGGTAGTAGATGGCAGCCTCTTATCCTGGCCGCTGTGAGGGAACTTCTGCTGCTCCTCCTCCTCCTCCTGCTACTATCACTCCTGACTCTGACGATGGTGCTGCTATACTGTTGTGGTGTAGGTGGTGGTGCAGGTGGACGAGGAGGGCACAGAGGCAGCAGCAGTGACAGCAGTGGTGATGATGAGGTCAGCTATGATACCCAGGCCACCACCTAAGGTGGTATACGACCGCCCCTTCCTCTTTGTGATTGTGGATGATGCTACAAGCACGCCGCTGTTTGTGGGCTTGGTCTTGAACCCAGCAGCGGGGTCAAGCTGATAGTAGATGCTTCTCTAAGGTGGCTCTTGTAAGCAATGCTGCAGAGGCACTGGGTAGAGAGAGAGGGGAGGAATCCTTCTTGCATATGTTGAGGAAGTGTTGCTGGGTGTCTGTTCTGTCATATTGTTGCACTGCATGACCATATCTCAGTTTGGCCCTACAGGAGCCTGCACTTTTAAAGGCATGGATGGTGCGGAACACATGGGTGGAATATAGGCAGCGAATTGCCGAAGTGGGTATGGTACCTTACTCTCTAATCTCGAACGGGCCTTTCAGTAGAGGTTTGCGATGAAGGGCAGCCGGCTAGGCAGTACTAGCCTGTGGTCCTGGAGGAGGCACAGGCCAGTCGGGTCCGGATCACTCACAGTACGGCCAGCGCAGTAGCCAGTTGACGTCACAGTCGTTCTGTGGCCCTGATCGCCTTTCACGAGCGCAAACTAGCGGCCTTTGATGAGCTTAAGCGCATGTGTCGATCCGCCAACTTTGGGCATTCTCAATGGCGGTGTCCGCCACCCTTCAGTCCGCAACAGACGAACGAACAGTTTGGTATTGGATAAGCAAACGAAGAAAAGTTTAAGCTGTGGCGACCGTAAGAGGGCTGTTAGATCGAGTGCCCGAAGGCACCATCAGGTCAGATCCGTTGCCCAGTGGCTTCCAGACCAGCATTGACAGCCAAGCGTGTAAGTCCAGAGTAGCTAGTAGGAGACGACAAAGGCCGTAATCTAGAACACCGCTTACCCATCAACAGCAAAACAGCCGGGGTCTCACGGGGATTCATCAGCCCCCAGTGAGTCACAGCAGCAGTTAACCATCACCCAGACAATCCAGCCAGTCAGCTACTCGTACTCAGTGGAGTCTACATACCGCAGCACTCACCAAATGCTATTCTTATGAGGTTATTGCAATAGGCAGATTATGCCATGGCAAATATTCGCTATCAGACATACAGCAGCAGCCTTCAACACCTAGGGTTACATGGTGACTCCAGCTATCATGCCAAGTCAAACATATCCATTCCCTGTAAACTCCATTGTACACGCATGCACACGTTAAGGAACCTGGTTGGCCCTGACACTGCTACAAATTGTCAGGTATTAGATGGCAAGTCTTCTCAAGAGAAGCTGCATAGAATGGTTAATGAGGAGTTTTTGAGTGTAGGCGTCGATGAGGAGTCTGGCTTGGCATATGGCCCTTTCAAGCATGCATTTATATGTATAGCTACACAAGTTTTAGCTGCTTGCAAGTTATAGGAATGTTAGTGCTTACCCATATGATGTGACGTGAGGTCCAACCAATGGGCTTTTTTACCAAGAATTGGTTGTGCCTGTGCTTACAAGCGCTCCTTGTTTCCAGAGTAGGAGGGAGGCTCTTACCCCCCTTGGGGCAGTGGAGGTTTTGGGTGCTTTTGACCTAGCTGCTGAACCTCACGTCTAGGCAACATTATGGTCGCACGCCAAAAACAACCTGTGTTCTGTTCTCCTGTTCTGTGTGATGGCTTGACGGATGCAGGGCTTATGGCGTATCATGAAATGTAACAATAATAATGCTGGCGCTCAAACGCCCCACTCATACTTTGATGTCAGTGCCATATATTAAACCCTGATGCCTCAGGCTGCTGCAAGATTGGTAATACAGGAGTGAGACACATCTGGGAATGGCAGTAGTGCAGGATCCTGCCCCTGAAGCCCACTGGCACACTGCTACTGTCCCACTCTGGCCCTTCATGAGTGACAAGTGTTCTTGCAGCAATCGCCTGCTAAGGGGCCGTGTTTGACCAGCAGCACCTCCAGGGATTCTCAGGGCATGTGTTATGGCTGTTGCTTGTAGTGAGGCCGTCGAGCAGTCAGAGGTGGTAATTAAGGCCAGACTGCAGCAGCTGCTGATCATTGATTATGGCCACAACAGCACTGCCAACAAAACATGGATGAAAGCAGCAGCAGGAGCAAGATAAAGTGATTGCAAATGCAATTGTTTCTCTGCAGAGCATCTGGAGCCCATCAATAATGCAACTGTACTGATTTTGCTCTGCTCTGCTCCTGCTTTGGATGCGGTGCCTGTTGTTGATGAAAGTTGCAGAGTCCAGAATTCAGCAGCAGCAGCAGCAGCCAGGCCATGAGTAGTCGCGAAGCCCAGGGACTAATGCGAATATGCTCTAGAGGGTTCAAGATCGTTTGCAATAGCTTGTCCGTAGTCCTCTAAGACAGCTAGATGGTAAGCGCAAACTAAACCCCCAAACGCACCCAACCGACCATGGGAACTGAGGCAAAGAGACAGGAGATATCTGTCTGCTGCCAGCAACGGCCGCAAGGGACATGCTTCACGCCCGGCTGTAGTGCAGGACGAACCGCAGGCTGTAGCACTAGTGACTGTGGTTACTTACAGCAACGCGAGGTGCCTGCGGCCTGCTACATGGGTGGCTCACCTCCAGGTGGTACGACTGAAAGTTCACCTACGCAGTTCCCTCTGCCTGAAGGGCACTATAGCCGTGCAGGAGCAAAAAGGCTTGCAGCAGTAGCTCATGCAGGAGCAAGAAGCAGTTACCAAGTGTATGAGGCTCTATGTTGCTGTAGCAGCTGCTGCTCCATCCGCTACGGTCTCTATGGTCTTGCCCACGACGCTCAGGCCCTCAGTTACCTCTGTTGCAGCTGCTGCCATTGCTGGTGCTGCTGCCACTACTGTTGGGGGCAGCGATGGCGGTCCTGCAAAGGGAAAACCAGCAGCAGCAACAGCAGCAGCAGCAGTGGCAGTAGCAGTAGCACTTCAAGTTGGCGGGATAGGCCAGGGATTGATGTGATGAACATACACTAAACCCGTGACGGCTTAGGCAGGTTGTAAGCTAACCTGGGACGGAGATTACAGTTGTGATGGCAGGGTCGAGCTGTGCAGATACCTCACTAACAGCAGGCCCTTTTGTGGCCCTGAGTACTGTGATGGCAGCGGGAAGTATATCACTCAGAATCTGATATGTTTCAGCACAAGAGGTGGACCTGGTGATACTGAGCTGTGGCAAAACTCCGGTTGTAGGGGCAGGAGTAAGTGCCGGAGCAGGGGGAGGTGTGGGAGCCTGTTAGAGCAGCAGTACGGCACACAGGGGCTGTCCTATCTGGACATACCTCAGCACCAGGAGGACTTCGGCACATTCTGCAGCAGCAGAGGTGGTAAGACACCAGCAAAACAGAACTCACCAGCACCATTCACCATTCAGTTCAACACTCAGCAGTAACAGCAGCACTGAATGACTTTAATGAAAAGAGGACCACCTGGGGCAGAAGATGATAAATGCAACCCCGACTATCGGTACTGACGCTGGATGCCGATATGATCAGGCCCTGCTTTGGCCCCGCATGACAGACCGAAAGGGTCGACCTGCACGTTACCGAAAAATCGTCATTGGAAAAGCAGGCCAAATCAGCCCAAACGGCGCTGCAGACGGGCTAGGCGGCCGGGGCCGGCAGCTCCTATATATGTTCTAGCGGGGCGGGTGCATTGCATAATCCAAGAGGGCTACCAAGGCTACCAAGAGCGTCTCTCGGGGAAAGCTGAGCTCACTCAACGGCCGAATGAGTGCCTACCAAGACTGTGGCACTTCTAGTTCGGCGGGGGGGGAGAGGGATTGAGGAGTTACTGGAAGGTTACTGCCCTGTGGCCTTCTGCAGCTCTTCCGCCCTAGTTACTAAATCTTGGACGCTTCCAACCCCTTACAAGCGACATACTATAAGTCCTAGTCCTTCATTGCCTCTGCACACCGACTGCTGATCCTCGAGCCGGATCAATCTCACCAGCAGGTTACGGTTGCTCGCACTACAAACGCCAGGCGGGTGTTCACCTTGTTGGTGGTGCCTATTTGGCCAGAGCACCAGTGTCCTTATACCCGTCTTCAGGCCGACCACGTGGCTAACAAGCAGGAGGTCCCTCAGGGACTGGCACTCATCGCCACGCTACTGTTTCCTCCTTGGGCTATCTACCTGGTCGCCACTTGATTGGCTAGCTGGCAGACACTGCGACCTGATTGCGTACTACTCAAGCCAGGACCAAGTTCAGAAGCACTGTAAGTAACTTGCTTGCATATGTGCTAGCTTGTCTAGGGCAGGCTGCCACGAATGACGGAGCAGTCCTGCCTGATGAGCGACCGAGTGCTTCCTGTGTACAGCTTTGCCTGCAGGTCAGCAAGCTGCTTCAAAGTGTTTTGAGCAATTGATAAGGACCGCCGAGCAAGCCCATAGGGTAGTGTGCACACATGACTTACTCCTTGCCTGCACAAAGCCAATCGACCTTGGCTGCTGCTAAGTCACCTAAAAACAAATCAGCACAGTACAAAGTATGAGTGAGGGAATTCAAAACCCTCCCCGGCAGATAGCCTGCAGGCCAGCGAGTCCCATGTCAAACCGAACATAACCTGTACGCAGTAGTACTTATAATGGCACATCTGCTGCAGGTATAGAGTGGTGGCATTTAGTGGGCAGTGCTGCACTGTTACTGTGTGGCACGGGTGCGTGCTTACAAGTGAACAGGCTAGCAGTTCAGGCCCGTACAAGTGAGCACAGAGTCCTGATTGCGTGCCATCCCACCTACAAGCTAGTGTGAGAGCATCGCAAGGAGCAGGTAAGCGGATGCTAAAGGGTGTGATATCTGTGGCTGCTTGTTGTTTTTGCGGACCGACAGTGCAGACATGTAATGGCACAATGTGCCGCTACTGAGTGCCAGGCAGCTGCTACAGCCAAGCGTTGCCGTGCATTAGCCCCATTAGCATCAAACCAGCTGCATTCATTTTTGTGGTGTTCTAGAGTTGGA
This sequence comes from Pseudopediastrum boryanum, assembly GCA_963556185.1. NCBI lineage: Eukaryota > Viridiplantae > Chlorophyta > Chlorophyceae > Sphaeropleales > Hydrodictyaceae > Pseudopediastrum > Pseudopediastrum boryanum. Next base: position 6,181,868 of record OY744496.1, read on the forward strand.
GGCTGTGCAGGTAAACATCCCTTACATGAAAAATTGTCGCGGTGGCTTACTTCATAATAGGCGCCTGCTGTATGTGCATGAACAGAAATGCAGGATGTGCGCGGCGTTGTTGGTTCCAGTCATCTTAGGTTGCCTGCGATACCTAGTTTTCTACCCTTCTACAGTTCTCAGTCATTAACATGACTCATTTCAACCAATTGTGGGCAGCAAGCTGAGTTGGATATATCTTGGAATTTGCTCTTCGGATTTTGAGGAGACCTATATATGGTCTCCTGCATTTCCTTCCATGCCCAGCATTGCCTTTCAGAGTTCCACTTTTGACAGTCATCATAATTGGCAGTCAAGGCGACATCTCTAGTGGGCTGAGTTGACTACCGGAACGCTAGTCCTGCATGGAGTCACTGAGGAAGGGACAGTAGTATAGTACTAGAGCACATCTCAGCTTCGGTGCAGTCGCCCTCTTGCCATGCACCTTTGCAGTCCAGCACATGTGCATCTGGTCACCAGTACCATCGCACCTCTATGTGCAATCTTCTGGGAGCAGGAGCATCTGCATTGCAACCAGGCTGCAATCTCTCTCTCCTTAGTAATCCTGCCATTGCTTTATGCTCCTACCGGTATCTGTGATGCCGCAGTAACATGTCTTGGAGGATGCCTTCAACCTTTGGGCTGACACTGCTTCTGGTTTGCCTCTCAACTCACCTGCTGCTGGCTGCTGTGACCATTGGCGGTGCACCAGTGCTCGGACAGCAGGATGCTGCAGTGTCGGCATTGACAAATGTAACTTGCAGGCTGGTCATTCAGGGCCATTCTGTAGGTGCAGTCATGGAGAATCCTTGGTCATATGGCCTCTCTGCTGAAGAGGTGAACATCATGCAGAACAGCTTGAATGTGTCCGTCCCCAAGGAAGTGAGCTTGAGCTGCACCCCACCAGGCGTGATGTCGATTGCAGTAGCAAACAACTCGTGGCTGGAACCGTATACCAATAACTTTTCTGGGGTGAATTTAGTAACCCAGGCGGAGTGTGCCCCATGGCAGGCTGTAATCGATTCGGAGGATGCTGCTGCTGTGTCTTCAGGAGATGCAAGTGCCAGGCAGTACTGTGCCTTGTCATTCTGTGGTGGCACTACCAACGTCTCTAATGAGACATCATTGCAAAGCCGGCTACAGGTTGAATTTCACGATTCACACATAAGCAACAACATCTTTGATGAGCAGCACCCTGCTTCCCATCCTCACTTGCTGTGTTTGCAAGGCCTGGCTGATGCTATTTTTGTTTCCACTATCATTGATAGTAACCAGTATATTGTCGTTGATCAGAGATCAACCCTGGTTTCTCGTCCATCCATCATCGCTGCTGATCAAAACACCACAATTCAGTTCAGAGATTGCTCCTTTCGGTACAACCATGGTGCCAGGCCTTTAGCAGTCTGGGGGACTGCTTTGCTCAACCAGAGCAAAGTCACAGGGAACATTGGGTCCATTTGGAGTGGTAGCCAGACTTCTGACAATGCTGTAAAGGGTGCAGGTGCTGTGTATGCAGGACAAACGGCAACGCTACATGCCAAAGACTGCGCCTTTGCAGGCAATGCTGGCGTTAATGGTGGTGCTTTATATGCAGCAGGTGCAGCCAGTGTTGACAACTGCACATTTGAGAGAAATGTAGCGATGTTTAATGGAGGGGCCATCAGAGGGCTAGAAGCATCTTTAAGCGTGAAAGGGAGCCTTTTTCTTGAAAACAGGGCTCAGGGCTTTGAAGATCTCATAACAATTGGGCCAGTGGGAGCTGCTATAGCAGTCAAATCAGGCACCGCTCTAAATGTAACCATTGAGGGCTGTAGTTTCTTCAGTAATACAGCATCAGGGGCAGAAGGTAAGGGTGGTGCCATAGGTATAGAGGCTCTACAGCCTGTGCTTGAATTTAGAGTTTCAAATGATGTGGCTAATGGTCTGATGATTAGTGGGGTGAATATGTCTGGAAACACTGCCGCTCAAGGGAGCTGTATCTTCATCGCCCGTCAGAAGGACCTGTTCGGTTTTGGAGATGAATTATCGTTTGCCTTGATCGAAAACAGCACCATGACCAACAACGCTGCAATGGAGGGTACTTTATACCTGTCTCTACTGAGCATGGAGGAGGTACAAGTCCACGATGTGACTGTCAACGACAATCTTGCTTTGAAAACTGGCGGCGGGATACATGCCATTGTCCAACAGGGTGACTTTGGTACATCAAAAGTGATGGTCAACAATTCCAAGATCCTCGACAACCGGTGGGTCTCTTAGCTGCCTAAGAACTACTTAGATGCACAGCATTCTGGCAGGGCATTCCATTTTCACTTAAACGCAATAATGGGTTGGTCATTGACTTGGGTGACCCAGGGCTTTGTACAAAAACATCATGCTCAAAAACATTGGGAGCTGTTTGAGCTCAGTGCAGTTTGTGTGTACTGTGCGTAGTCCTCCATTCCAGCATCCAAACATGTCTTTGTAGCAGCAAGCATGCATAGAGCGACCATAAGCGGCAAACTTTAATGTAAGGTGAGGTGTGACTAGCGGACCAGGCTCTGGTTTGGCCAGCCCAGAACGGCAAAAATGTAATGGCAGCATGTGGGCACCACGTCGCTCAGTTCATGGCCACCCCCGGCGGGTCTGCAGTTGCAATTCGTGTGGCTTATATGATCAATACATGAAGATACACCAACTACAAACGTAATAGGAGAAATGGCATGCACATGTTCCTGTGAACCTCATCCTCAATTGGTCCCATTTGTTGGATGGAGGCATGCATAAATCTCCTTAGGTATCCATGTCTCAGCGTTGAAGGGATGTCTACGGTATAGCCGGATGATGCTTCTGGGTGTGGCACGCCTGTTCCATATCATGCTGGAGCACTTTGTTGCCGACCCTGCGTGCGTGAACAGCTACTTCTACTAAACTTGGACTGGCCAAGCTAAGTATGTGCCTGGCGCTTGTTTTGCTATCACAGGTCACCAGAAGGAGGGGGTTTGTATGTGACGACCACTTTGGAGAGGCCGCAGACAAGGTCGGGGTTTGATAGTGCAGCAAGCTTGCTTCTGTTTGATGCTCTGATCCAGGGCAATGTTGCTCGACGTGGTGGTGGTATCTGGCTGAGTGGCATCGATGCGATGGCCAACCAAACACAGATCATTGACAACAGGTATTTTGGGGATTGGTTGGGCATGCTGGATGCGGGCTGCTGCTCAGTGCCTTAGTCAATTTCTATATGCTACGCACAAATAAGGAGGCAGTAGCAGAGCTTGCAGCAGTGCTACCATATTGATGGATTCATTCCAAGGTACAGCTGGACATAGCCCACTCTGCAGAGACCATGCCTACGCTGTGGCGTGTGACACAGCGGTGCCTGCCTGGAAAGACACATTTCAGTCAATGTTCAGACAGCATGATCCTATATATCCCGTTCCCCTTAGCGTCACAAAGGCCCTGGCTTTACAGGCTTTTGCTTCTCATCACCTGCATGATGGCAAGTAAACCAATCATTATTCCAAGTTGTACATCATCAGCCATCCCTTTGCCTGAGGTTTTATATTCATGGTGCTACCTTGCAGCACATTGTAGTGAGTGATGAAATTCCTTTTCTTATTAGCTCTCATTGGTGGGCTGCAGGGCGCTGGAAGGTGGTGGAATGTATGCAACACAGAATGACGCTCTGCTGGGAGGAAGCACTGGGCTTTTTCCAGATCCCCGGGACGCTGGCGAGGATGACAACTCCAGGACCACGATACCAATTGTGTCCTTTTTGACCACATCTCTACAACGTAACCAAGCCGATGTCGGCGGAGCCCTTTGGCTGAAGGGTGTCAACACAACTATAAAGGGGTTTTCAACTCTACACGGCAATAATGGAACAGCATTTGGTGGTGCTGTGTACCTTCTTGGTGGCAACATGGACATCCAGGACCAGGTGGTCATAAGCAACAACAACGCTGCTCAAGGTGGTGGGATCGCCTTATACAGTAGCTGCTTGGAAAGGTTGGAGATCTGCCCGTCCTCACTGCAGCTTGCTGCTGGAGCTGCTGTAGTCTACAACAATGCTTCTATTGCTGGAGGTGGTATCCTTATGGATTCCAGTCTGGCTGGAAACTTCACTCGCAATGGATCTGTTGTGAACAACTCTGCTAGCTTGGGGGACCCCGATGTGCTGTATGCCAGGAAAACCTGCAACATCGGTGAGGTTTTGAAAGGAGGCTGGTGTGAAAAGTGTGCTTCCAACATGTACACTTTCGCCTCTAATGCGACAGAATGCAACCTGTGTCCTCCTCACGCCAATTGCACTGGTGGTGCGTCCCTCCAGCCAGACCCAGGATACTGGCGCTCTCACTTCAACTCGTCTCAAATCCATGCCTGTCCAAATGCTAAAGCTTGCAATTGGAACCGGAACGACAGCAGCAACAGCCTAAGCCTTGCTGCTAGTGATGGTGCTGCAAGGGCAGCCAAAGGGGATCACAATGCCTCTATATACACGCAGTGTGCAGAGGGCTACAGTGGTAACGCTTGTGGTGTTTGCAGTAACACCAGCTTTGGGCTCACCTCGCCCTTTGTCTGCAAGAGGTGCTGGTCCCAACCGGCAACCATTGCTATCTATGCCGTTGCCTTGCTCTGCTTGGTGGCCCTGTTGACCTATATGGCAGATGCAACTTGGCATGACAATCAGGAGGTCACAAATGAGTTAAGGGTGTCTGATGTGCTGAAGGTGCTGGTCTTGTATGTGCAGTACTTGGTGGTATTAGGCATGGCTAGGGTGGTTTGGCCTGATTCGCTGTCAGCTGTATTCTCTGCTGCGACGTTCCTGTTCTCCTCTAGCTCTGGGCAGTTCATATCTCTTGACTGCCTGCTGTCAGAAATGGCTGGCTTAAGAGTGCCAATGGCTGTAGTCAAGCAGCTGATCTACCTTGTGCTGCCCTTTGTTGTCATGGTAGCGGTGTGCATTGTGTATGCAGTGTTTGTGGTGCTGTCCAGGTGTTGGTCTCACAGGGGGTGGGCTGCTGCTAGAGCTCAGGTATCATTACTGTCTACCTTGCTGGCCCGCTTGCCAGTTGTAGTTCTGGTGGTTTTATACACCTTCTTCCCATCACTGGTCCGTGTTGGGTTGAGCTTTTATGCATGTCTCCACCTGGATGTGTCCCCTGCTGTTGGTGAGTTTGCCAACGCCACGGCTGCACATGGCTACTGGGTATATGATATGCAGCAGGAATGCATGGCCCCATGGCATAAGGTGTGGGCTCTTGGGCTAGGCATCCCCTGTGTGTTGATCTTTTGCTTGGGTGTCCCAGTTGTGATCGTAGCATGGCTTGTTGCAACCAAGGCAAAGTTGTACGAGCCAGGTTTCCGTCTGCACTTTGGATCTCTGTACCGCAACTTCCGTTCCAGATGCTTCTATTGGGAGGCAGTGGTAGCAGTACAAACCCTGGTGCTGGTATGTGTTGCCGTCTTCAGCAACACGATCGGGCCATACTATCTGCTGGTAATGTTTGCCTTCCTTTTCAGCTTAAGCTTGGTCCTACAGGTGTGGTTCAGGCCGTTTGCATTTGCAAAGCTACACCACCTGCAGCTCTCTGCCATGGGCTGTTTATATGTCACCGCCTTCATCTCCCTCACCTTCATCGATGTGGGTGACTCCCCAGGCACAGTTCTCAAAGCATACAGGTTTGCCATGGGCATTGTCCTCCTGCTGGTGAATGTGGCTTTTGTAGGTTGGGCTGTTTACAACCTGGCATTGTCATCCAAGGGTGCTGCTGGCAAGCTGTTGGGAGCAGTGAAAGGGCAATGGGTTCAGCTTAGGCGTTGGGTGGCCACGCTTAGAGGCGAGAGCATTGGTGCTGCTAGCATTGATGGAAGCCCCAGGGGCATTGAGATCACCAGCCTGGGATGGAGCCAGGGGGAGCCAAAGCCTGAATCATACCCACTGGATCAGGCGCTTTAAAGTGGGTTACATCCATCCAGGCTGAGAAGGTTGTGCGTGACTGCTGTCCCCTGATGAGGGGGCCGTGCACTTACGCAGACTCAGTTAATGCAGGCAGGGTGAGCAAGGTTGCATGTCGCACCTTCACCTAGCTACTTGCTTGGGTCTGCTTGGCTTAGTCTAGCACGTGCTGGTCAAGTAACATAGAATCATGGTGAATGTAAGGTCTGGTACATAGGTGGCAGTAGCATTTGGTTGTTCTTGTTTCGGCCTGCTTGTGTGTCAGCTGGGCTGTTTGGGTCTTTTGGAAATTGCCTGGTTTACACACTTTTTCTCTATTAGCGGGTTTATGGTTTTGCGGCTTTCTAGGTTCCTTGGTCCTGCACAGTCTGGTGCGCAGTGGAGAAGTCAGGAGGAGTCATGCAGAGGAGTCCTGTGGGAAAGTTCTTGTAAGATGCACTCAGACCCAGATGAGGGTCCTTTTCACCCTGGTATTGAATGGATTAAGTACAAACTGCGTTGTCATGCCATGTGTCTGGCTGAGGAAGCATTTGGGTTGTAAGGCCGCACACTCATCCAACAGATACCCATTGAAGCTTGTGCCGTTGTGCTTTTCAAGTGCATGATCCTGGTGGTAAAACCTGTAAGCAAGTGCAAGCAGCTAGGTCCCAGTGCTTATGGTGTTGTGTTGCATTTTGCATAGTCACAGTGAAGCAAGTTGGCTTGTTTGATATGCTACAGTCTGGTCTGGTCATCGGTAGTAGACAAACTGCAATAGCCTTGCAATGTTGGGCTGGTTATGTAAAGCAGCTGCTAGGTATGTTTGGATTGGTGTTGGCATTGAACATGTTCTGTGCATTTTGCTACCTGAGAACATGTTGGATCATGTCCTGAAGAGTATTAAAATACTGCAATCCAGTGATGAGGTACACTGCAAGTGGGACAAAGGTGGAGGCGGGCTTCTGTCCAGGCATATAACATAGGGTCGTTCATCAGTCACATATGCCCGCTGGATAGGCTAGGAGGGCGTGCACGAGTGTGGGTTCTGGCTGCAGCGCCTTTACAAGTGTGGTTGCAAGACTTGTGCATGATATAAGAGTCAAGCTAAGGGTATCTGCTTGTGATGCTCTAGCATGTCGGGTTGTGTGTATGTGAACTGCATGGCTTTTGGGTGCATTAAGTGATTCCTCTGTCCCAGGAGTACAACAGATCCTGGTGGTTTCATCAGCGCGCCAAGATTGTGTGCTCAGGTAGGTTAAGGTATCTGCCAGTGGATGGGGGTCCTCTGTGTGGTTGTATTATTGATTTTTATGCATGTATACATTGTGTAAGTGTTAATGGGCCAGAGCAGAGGTGTGCTGCCCTGTTGCTCCCTGATGATATGATGATATAAAGTATTGAGTGAGCCCTCAATCAGGCTTCAGGTTTACTTTTTTGGGTGTGAGCATTGACTATGCCTTCAGGTTGGCTTCCAGGCAGTCTAGAAAAGCAGTGTTTTGAAGAGGTTTGCAGTTGCATCAGCAATGTGTGTCACCGGACACAAAATATGAGATCTCAATAGACCAGGTGGCATGGCCCTGCACAGCTGCTGTGCCTGACAGCAAGCTCAAAGGTCAGCTGTTAGAGAGATGACCCTGCGACCATCAATAACAGGTTACTTTGAGCCAGTGATCAGCTAAACGACATCAAAAGTGGATGTTTTCCTATGTCCTAAAAGCATCCAATGAGCTTCACTTTAGAGCTGTGGAGCAGCCGAGATATTTGCTTCCTTTGGGTCATGTTTCTTTATGAGCCAGGAGGGCTGGGTCGCCAGCTTTCAATTTGTCATTGATCATCTTGAAGGATGTCAACGCTGAATCACTTCGTTTGTCCTATGAAAACATCCAGATGCACTGTAAGAGCTGTGAAGCAGTAGTCATCTGCTGCATCATTTGGGTCATGTTATTGCACCGGTCAAGAGGGCTGGGTTCAACCTAATTAAAGTCCACTTTTTTGAGCTGAAGTGCTTGCTAAACTTGTGTTGTTGGTTGTATGCAGTGGCATCTTGGTCCGCCGCTTTGCCTTAGTCCTGCAGTGATTTTGCACCACAATTGCCATTTAATAAAATAAGTTGTTTGGGTAGATACTTTAGCTTTACCCTCATCATTGATATGGCTGTCCTCTTGAGTGACAGTAATCCATGTGGGAACTACTACTCTCATTAGCTGCAGAGCAAACATCTGTTTTGGCCAGCAAATCGCAAAACAACTTGCATAGTGTGTTTTCTCGTACTTACTTGAGCACATGAAAAGCCTGTAGTCTATAGTCTGCGATGCTCGGCTTGCAGAATGAAGTTTGCTGGCGGTGGTGTTAAATTGTCCGGGGTGCACAACTGGTCACAGATATCAGGGTGGAAAACTGGCATGTTCAGGTTGTATTGTAAGAGGACATGAGGCCATTGTGGTGGTCTGCAAGCATTACTTGTTTGTTTGTGTTGGTGCTCTCTCTTTGTCCCTGTCTTAGTGTACTTTTCTGTCCAAATGCCAAATCAAGTAGTGCCCTCTTGTCTTTCAATGGTGCCTGCCAGGACTGACTCTGAACGTCAAACAGTAAGAGCAGGCAAGCAGCGGGGCTCTGCTGTTTTCAACACATCATGATGGTTGGCAGTGTTTGCACCTGGAACATGCGTTAGTTGTTACCCCAGTAACGAACGCCCAGCCCAGACCCCACAAGCTTAGCAACTCCCCACGCCAATCGACCGTTGGAATTAACGACGTCAGGACAGCATTATTCCCCCAGTGCCCCATCCACCCCGGCAGCCCGCCCAAATTCCAGTGAGATCCAGGTTACATTTGCGCCGGCCCCCAGTTACAGTCTCACCCCAAGTTCCCCCCCTGATGTCCGAACACAGCTCTGTTAATTGTCCTAAGGACGTCGAGCAGTAGTGACACCGGTGCCGAAAACTGCCGACTGCGAGGAAGACTGTGTCCTATAGGCCATCCCAGGCTGCGCTTAGGGCGTCTATGTGAGCGTCTCCGTCAGTAGCACAAGCTCAGCGGCTTGCAGAGAGGCAGCAGGCGCGGAATTAGCGGACGCTGCGATGGACACTCGCTTCCGACCGATTTTCCCGAAATAGCTCTTTCCAGCAAGCCTCCCTGTGCCTAGCATCCAGCATGCGTGTTAGTTATGTGTTTCCTGACGGCACTGCGTTTCGGCACACAGACTTTAAGCTGCTATTACAGAAGTGCCTCCTGGCGACTCATGTAGCGGTGTTCCCGAAATAGCTTCTGCCAGCAAGCATCTCCGTCCCTACCATTCTGCATGCATGTCTTGTCTGTGTTCCCTGACAGAATGCCTAGACGTGCGAAAGGCTTTTGGCTGTCTTTACGCAAGTGCCTGCGGGCGACTATGGTCAGTGCGGACTGGCGGGGCTAGATACCTCTTAGCAGCAAGCACTGCTGGCCATAGAATTGTGCAAGTATTTGGCTTTATCGGTTTCACCACCCAATCTCAGACTGCAGCAGCAGGGCTTTACACTGTCTGTGCGACAAAAGCCTGCAGAGGACCAGCACTTAGTGAGGCCTAGGGGATGAACTTGGGGCAACGGCACCTGACATTCACCTGCTTAAAATGACATGCACCTGCATAAATCCAAAAAACTGTGGCGTTAAGAACGGAGCTACAATTGGTTATTGATTGCCATTATTAGGCAGAAGATGCATCCCGCCTGAGCAGGAGCCCTGGCTGCTGTCGCCATGCATCCTTGGACCGAAGACAACAACAACAACAAACATTTAAGGTGTGGCAACCGCAAAGGGCTGCTAGGTCGAAACGACCAAACACACCATCGGATGGATCCAAACACAATGGCTTCCAGACCACCAACCAAGCAGTACTGATACCGAAACATGTATCCAGGCAAGACGGAGCCCATGATCAAGAACACCACCCACTCCTCCATCGGTTGCAATGGCATGGCAAACAATGACGATTACCACGGGCTGGAGATGTACAAGAACCATGCAAAGGACTCAACCACAGAGGGGGGGTAGCTCAATTGGTAGAGCAGAGGACTTCGAATCCTCAGATCCGGTGTTCGAGTCCCGGTCTCCTCGCCGCCCTTAGCCGGGGCCTCTCAAGAAAAAGGTTACAGGTATCCGCGTTGCCTAGACAATGGATTCGTCTGTTCAATGGGCTAACGGTCTGATCAACTGGGCAACACCGTCGCCGCAAGGCCGTCCGATGAGTCAGTCTGACTTCCGGTCTTGGACCCGGACGTTAAAATTGGTTTGTTTTATATGCAACCAGACCCAACCACCATGGAATGTGGCCACCATGGAATGTGGCCGAATCAATCCCTCAAAGTTAAGGCAACGCTCCTATCGACACAGAGCCCATGATCAAGAACACCACCCACTCCTCCATCGGTTGCAATGGCATGGCAAACAATGACGATTACCACGGGCTGGAGATGTACAAGAACCATGCAAAGGACTCAACCACAGAGGGATATATGCAACCAGACCCAACCAACATGGAATGCATGTGGCCGAATCAATCCCTGAAAGGCCAAGGCAACGCTCCTAGTGATTGCAGGCAGGTGCGGATGATGGGACACAGCAGTCCTCCAATGCCAGTCCACAAATAGCATCAAAGAGAAAGTTGCATCAACCATAATGGCTGGCCACAAGCATGGAGTGCTATAGACCAGCCCAGCAACAGCTGGCCCCCCTCCATAGGCAAGCTGCTGCTGCGCACCACGGGACACAACGTATCGCACAGCTGTCTGAAGAGGCTAATCATCAGGTTGTCAAAGCATAGAGCCCAATGGCTGCCACCAGCCCACCCTGGATCCCGTGCTGGCCAATGTATGTCAGGCCAGCCCATTTCGACTTGCTGTGCGCCGACCGGTGGACCCAGTCAGCAGCAAGCCAAGCAGTTTTAATGCCTTGCTCGGGGGAGAACAGGGCTCGCTAGGGTATTGTCGTCCCCAACTGGTTGCTTGGTTTTGGTCTGCTTGAGTGTTGGCTGGGGTGTTGTTTAGGTACTCGTTTGATTGGCGCTCACCTGGTTTGCCCATTCAATTTTTATTAGGTTTTTCAGGTAACTTGGTTTTAAACGCACAATGTGGTTTGCGCCCACTCCTAAGAGGAGTCTTCTTGGGGAGTTGCAGGATTTAGGCGCCTTGGGTATTGGATGGACTTGTAGATACCAGTTTGCTACTCATTATGCCCTGGTTCTGGCTGAGAACGCCTGGGTTGGAAGTGTTGGGCGCACATTCATTCAGCTCAAAGCTCTTGTCCTTGGGCATTTTAAATGCATCATTGGTGGCCGTAAACCCCAGAGCAAGTGCAAGCAGCTAGGTACCACCACATGTGGTGTTGCCGGCGTTGCAACTGTACAATCACAAATTGGCCTTTTGCTACAGTCTGGCCTGTTGTCTGTTGTAGCCAGACTGCAGTAGTCTTGCGGTGTCGTGCTGGCTGTGTACAGCAGCTCCTAGGCATGGTTGGATAGGTGCTCAAGCATGGCATCAAAGCATGCGTGCTTGCAACCTGATACCATGTTGGATCATGCTCTGAGGAAGAAAAGAGTACTGCACCCCAGCCTATGGGCGCATATGCATTGGGACCAAGGTTGAGGTTGGGTTTTGGTCCACAGATTAAAAGGGCAGTTAAGTAATGCTTGCTGCAGTGCCAAGGGTCACGGTGTAGGCTTCGGTTGCAGCACATTTGCAATTGTGAGTGCAAACTTGTGCATGCTTTAGAAAATAAAGGTAAGAGTTTGTGCATGTGATGATATGCTCTTTCATGTTAGATTGTGTGTGAAATGCATGAATTTTGTGTGTACTGAGTTTAGGGACGACCTCAACAGTACAATGGCCCCTGGTGGTTTCAGTGCCGCAATGTTGTGCGCTCAGGTAGGTGAAAGAAGGAACATGTGCCTATGGATGGGCGTCCTCTGTGTGGTTGTATGACTCGACTCGACTCGACTCGACATTGCATGCAAGCGTACAATATGTACGTATTCATCTGGTCTAGTTGGTAATCTGGTCAGCTGGTAACAAGTTAGGTTGACTCTTTTGGGTGAAGTATTGACCAAGCCTTCAAGTTGGCTTCTGAAGGAGGTCTGGAAAACATATATCTATAGTCACTGTTGCACTTGCGCCCAGAACGTGTGTGTCAGTGGCGCACTATCAGCTAGGCAAACTTTGGAACTGGATGCGGAAAATAGTGAGACAAGGTCCTGCCATGATGATGCGGCACAGCTGCTCATGACAGGCAGCTAGCTGTCAATGCTGTCGGCTGTCTGAACGGCAAACGCCTGCCACCCTCAATTATTGTCTCTCAGTTTAATTGAGTGAAATGGGAGCCAATGATTGACCAGGCAGACTTTCAAACTGGATGCATCCCTTTGTTCCAAAACATGGAGTGAGCTGTTGCATTTTGGAGCTGTGAACAAAGCAGTAGTCATATATATGCATCATGTTCTTCATGTTGTTGCATCATCCAGGAAGGCTGGGTGGTCATTTGTGTAGTTTTGCCTTTGAGTTGCTTTCTACAGTTGTGTTGTGTGCTGTAAGCAGCAGCGGGGTCAGTGAGTCTGCACTAGTCCTTTTGTGTGGTTACCTCGTTTGAGTAGATTATTTTGCTTTAGCTGTGCACACCCTACTTTCGCTCTGCTTAATGGCAGGTTGGCTTTCTGAATGAGAGTAATCCACATCAAGTGCGAATGGGCGCTATCATATCCGCTGTTCTGGCAAGGGTGCCCACCAGCCTTTTTGAAGTTCGGCACTTTTTGGCACAGACCAGTTCTGTATGTAGAATACTGCTTGTGTTTGCAGGGCGAAGGTTTATGCTGGCGATTCTTCATGTCTGTATGTGTATGACCCCAGGTATAGTGGTATGTCCACAGGTGACAGTCCCCGCCCTACCGGGTGGCAAGGCGTTGCTGCTTCAGCTAGTCTGAGCTGCAAGACTAACGATATTTGACTGTTACCATTAATGATGAAAGATTCAGCAGGAGTATTCTGAGGCGGTCGGCGCTGGAGCATCTTTTCAAGTTACGCTCATGCCACATGCGATGTGCGTCAAACCGCAGTACTCGGAGTTTGCATAGATCCCAAGCATGGACCTTCCTAGTCCGTCTTGGAACGTTTAAGGAAGCCTCTCTAGTCTCTAGATGCCTGATGGTGCCGAGTCCATCTGGGCCGTTTGGCCTCGGTGTGAAGGCGAGTCAGTAGGGGATCCCCTTCTAAGGGATCCCCTTCGCTTTCACGGTAATGAAACCCGCATGCCTCCGGCATGTTCTGATCAAAGTTTGACATATGAGGAGGTGCCGTCATGTGCAAAAGCAAAAGCGGCCAGTAGCAAACAGCAGTGCACCCTCCGCCTCAACCTGACATTCCCACTCATCAACGCATACCAAATTCCACATACAACAACGACAACAAACATTAAGCCTCGTACAGCAGCTAGCACTCAGCAGCCACCCCTACCCAGGTCAAGTTGTTATAGTGCCGAGAACATGCCATACTCAGAGCCCGCCTCCGTGAAACATGACAGCAGCACCCATCACAGTATGAAAGTTTGAAAGTCAATTGCCTAGGCTTGCATGGTTTGACTCCAGATATCATCAGTTCCCAAGTTGTCCAACCCAGTCAGTACGCTTCATCGTCCACGCACAAACAAGTGAAGCACCCTGCCTGGCATCTTCGCACCTGCAGACATCAACAGGTCTGCACCATATTGCTTGTTTCTGTCCCCAACGACCCGACCCTGGCCACAAATTGTCCAGAGAATTCTTCAATGATGCAACAACAAACAAACAAACAAAAATTTAAGGTGCGGCAACAACAATGTCATGTCACTAAGGAACTTCAGCTTCTAGTCCCCTATAAGTACTGCAGTGCATCAACATCATACTACGGAGGCAACAGCCAGACCATGAGTGCTGTTAACCTGAGCAGATCCAACACCACAACTCCAGAGAAACTCATAACAGCTGTGTGATCCTCATGGCTGCTTCGACATGTTGCCATGTCGGCCAATGTCCCTTCTCCCTCTACCTAACCAAGATGCTTCTGGTGCCCACAACACAGCAACATGCGCACCTGCTGTTCAGGACCACAGTCCCATTGCAGTGCTAGGTCTCCTCTCAGCCTCATTACAACTAGCACCTTCTGCCTCGCTTGGTGGTAATCGTCATCACAAACATCATTGATGCAAACATTGTCATCACCACCCGACAGCCACCTGCTGCCATTCAACAAATAAAGACACTTCCCGCTGTCAACACCAGCTCCCGCAGCAATTAGACTTCTTCACCCAGCAATCGAGCACAAGCTTCAAATGGCATTCCACTGCAAGCAGAGTTCATTGACTAGAGCTCTCTGCAACCACCATTGCAAGACCACAACCACCACTTGTTCCTAAGCATCAACATCACAGCAGCACCATGCCACATACCTTCCGCTCCAGTCTGGAAGCAGTCTGGAAGCACCATGTGCCTCATGCCTCAGGACACTGAGTCAGAAGGCTATGCAGAATAAAAATGCACCCAACAGGTCTGCATAAAATGCCCACCAGGCAGTCCTGTGCCTGCTTCCTGCAGAGGCCAAGTGAAAACCATGATGCTGAAGAGTAGGTACCCTACATGCTAGGAAAAGGGGAGACGGGCACCTGTGCCCCTGTGTCCACTATTATAGCACTGCTGCTGCTGCTGGACCCTGCTAGCACCCACGCCCTGATCCTGCTCTCACACCCTAACCAGGCAGGGAGCTGTTACAGCAACCAGCAGCCACTCTGTAGCCTGACATAACTTCATGCTCCAAACTCCCGCAGCTCCCACCTTGTATCTGATAGCTTCACCTAGATCCAGCAGGGCAATGCTATGCCCAGGAAACCGCACCCAACATGCCCGGCAAGGCAGCAGCGGCCCTCCAGCCACTTCCCTACCATCCTTCCTTCACGCACAAGCAAGTGAAGCAGCCAGCCTGACAGTTCTGCAGCTGCAGACACTGGTTCAGCAGCATATCGCTGGTTTCTAACCAGAAAAAAAACCCTCTTGCCAGTGGAGGCCCAAAATCTTAGTGCCACCAGGCAGCACAAGTTAAGTGATAGAACTTGAACCCACAAGTCCATCTGAAACTCAACTATGATAATTTTTCTGGCGCACCAAATACAAATAAATGCTGCCACCACCAGCACGGAAACACCTTCCACCGCATGGCCCTGCCTGATTGCTCTTTCCCATGCAAAGCCTCTTAAACCACCCTGCACCACCTCCTTTTTGTCACGAGCTCGGTCCTAAAAATGTCAACAAGACATTCTGATGCACCAATTCATGCCCACCTGTGCATACCGCAGCACTCACCAGTACCACAGTGCAATTAGTAAAGTCAGGAGAGCATGCCACGGCAGACCCTCAGTGCCTAATAGCAGCACCCCCCCTTCCAATACCTAGGGGTGCATGGTTGTCTTCAGCTATATGCCGAAGTCAGTCATCCCGTGCAAACCCCCCTTTCTGGCGCACAAGCAAGTGAAGCAGCCAGCCTGCAACCCTGCAGCTGCAGACACTTAGTCAGCAGCATTTTGCTGCTATCTAAGAATGGAAAGCACACCCTCGTACCAGTCAAGGTCCAGATCCTTCAACTATGGGGCTCATGTCTAGGTTCACCTGTGCCATCAGGGGCGCAGGAGAACATAGACATGAGCACCATTACTGAAGAAGCTTCTGGATCTCTCTTGGCCTCTAATTGCCCCCAGTGCAAATGCACTACGATACTCGCTGCTCTGCACTGCTCTTGCTGCAGCAGCAGCTCTGCTAACAGGCATCGTTCAGAAAACTTCCGCTAGTGAGATAAGGCATGCCAACCTCAACAACATGCATTGACAGCAAATCGGTGCCTTAGCTTACCTTCCGGGCACCTTTATAATTACAAATATCCCTTGTTTGAACACATCAGTGATAATGCCTGAGCAACCTAAAGCCCCTCCCAGTCATAGTATCGCATGCATTAACTTCAAGGTGCTGAGCCAACAGCTATACTGTGAATGCTCTTATCAGAGCAACCACTATACAACATCACAACCCCAATGTCACAACCACAACCCCCAACAGGTCAACTGATTTTGTGAGGTTCCTGGCATCTTGGGCATGCAGCTTTTCAGCCACTATGAGCTCCCCTGTACCACACCAAGCTGCTGCTGGGGTCCCGCATGACACAACATCATCATATTTGCTCATCAGAGCCACTACAGCTTTGATAAACGCTGCTCACAAGCAAGCCGATAGCAGTATTCTAGCCATAAAGAACATCTACCAACTGGTACTGTTGTGTCAACAATTCTGACTCAAAGCATATCTAGCATATGCAACAGCTCATGTTTTGAGTCAGAATTGTTCCAAGCAGGACAAGATAGGGCTCTGCGCGGTTGCGGAGTACATTGTTGTGCCAATGACAACGGTGAGAAGTTGTGCACCCTGTTGCATATGTCCACAGCGGTACCACTTGGTAGTTCCGTAAAGAACCATGCAATTGTGCCATCACTCCACCAATCCGATGTGCATATGCAAACATGTCACCACACAACAGTGCTTGCAATGCATGTGCACTTGGGGCTGGTGAAAGGACAACATTCCATAGCACTGCGAGGGCTTCTTTCCAAAGACAGCAGTATTGACATCTTTCTTCTGAAGCCTTTTGGCTGCCTACCTTTCAATAACACCACCGACACAAGATAGAATCATTACCAGATGAGAGGCACCTGCTGCCATTCTAACAAACAGCTTCCTTACTCTACCTCCAGTGTTACTGCTTTTTCATTGGTCTGCTTGATCGCTTGTTAAAGGTATCAAGCAGCAATGGCAGAAGTGCCAGTCGCCACTGGGCCGAGAGGTTCATTTGCTAGAGCTATATGCAACCATCATGCAAGACCGCGGCAACTGAATCCTTTGTACCAACATGACTGCAGCACTCTGCCACATATCATCCAAAGTTGAACAACCGTGCACCTCATGACAGGCTCACACATCAAGAGTAACTTTGATTGCTTGAAAGTGCCATCCACATAGAAAGTGCATGTTCCAAAATTCTCTTTGAAATGGACCTAGTAGCCAATCCTGTGCCTGCTTCACTAGAAGCCAAAAGGACCACAAGGTGCCTAGTAGTAGGCACCATACATGCCAGGAAAGGGGACACTGGCACTTGAGCCCCTATTTCGGCCTGCTATTGCACTGCTGCCGCAGGACCCTTCTAGAATCCACATCCACATCCTGCTATCACACCCCCAACCATGGCACGGAACTGCACCAGCCAGCAGCCCCTCAGTAGCCCTGAAAACATTAACACTCCATACACCCCAAACAGCCCACACCTCCCACCTTGTGCCTGACTGCTTCACCTAGATGCCAGCAGGGCAACAATATGCCCAGTAATAGGCACCCTACATACTGGACAGGGCAGCAGCGGTGCTGGAACCGCCACAGCAGGCACTCCCCTACCAGACCTCTGCTGCTGCTGCCCCCTGTTTCCAGCTGCCAAACCTCCTGCTGCTACAGCCCCACCACCACCACCACCAGCAGCAGCAGCTGCCGCATGCCCCTGTGCAGCCCGAGCAGTTTGGCCTTGAATGCATCCATGGCAGTACAGTAAGTGCATGCATGGCATCAGCACCGTATCTCTCTT
This sequence comes from Pseudopediastrum boryanum, assembly GCA_963556185.1. Taxonomy (NCBI): domain Eukaryota; kingdom Viridiplantae; phylum Chlorophyta; class Chlorophyceae; order Sphaeropleales; family Hydrodictyaceae; genus Pseudopediastrum; species Pseudopediastrum boryanum. The sequence goes on from OY744496.1 coordinate 6,199,480, forward strand.
ATGCTCCATGCAGATCTGGCACAGCACCTCCTCATCCAGCTGCCTCTGCATCTGCTGCTCCCGCTGCAATGCCTCCGCCTTCCCCTTCTCCAATGCCTGCTCCCGCTGCACTGCCTGCGCCAGCTGCTGTTTCTGCTGCAGCTCCCTTCGGAGGCCCAGTTGGCGCTTGTCCTGCACCTCTGCGACCTCTGCATTCAGCTGCTGCATTGTGCTTGCCATCGCCTTATGGTCAGCCTCCGCCTGAGTAAGCTGCTGCTTCAGCTCTATATTCTTCTGGTTGGCTTCGTCCCTTGCAGCCTCTGCTGCTGCTAGCTGCGCTTTAAGAGCTGCTACTTTCTCTGCTTGCTGCTGCTGGGCTTTCCTGGACTCCTCACCTCGATCGGACATAGCGTTGTGCAGCAGCTGTGCAGCCTGCTCTAAGTGAATGTCTGCTCTGCGCAGTGTAGCACGTGATGACTGATGAGAGCACGGAGCAACTGCCCCCCCTGCTGCCCCTGCCCCTGCTGCTGCTCCAGTGGCTCTTGCTTTTCCCATACAGTCAGCTTCACCACAAGCAGCAGCAGCAATTCTTGGAACAACAGAATTTCCTAACCTGGCCTCAGCCGCTGCTGCTGCCCGTGCATGCTCTTGGTTTCTGGCCAGAACAGCTTGATCACCAGGGCCTGCAGCATGGTGATCAGCTGGCCCACGTCCTGCAGCTGCTGGCCTCAAGGGGTCCGCTAGTGCTTGTGTCCCAACATCAGGAGCTAGCCCCACCCGCCCAATACCAGCAGAAGCACCTCCACCTGGAGCAGCTGCTGCTGCAGCATAATCAGCAGCAATGGGGCGTGCCCTCTGATAAGTCTGGATGCCAAGTGGCCTGCTTACTGCTGCATCTGCTGCTTGTTGCTGAGACAGCATAAACTGGGAGTACAGCCTACGTCTGTGCCTCTCTCCCTCAGGTGTCTGCGTCTTGCTGGACAGCTCTGAAGCTCTCCTGGCAAACCCATTGAAACCTATTTCCTCTTGCTGACTGGGTCTCTTTCGAGAGGCCCTGGCTGTTCTATTTGGAGCTGTCTGTGCAGTAGCGATAGTGGAGTCTGCATCTGAATCACTACAGTCCAATTCAATGACAGAGATCGATGCCTCTATCTCCCCTGCTTTACCAAGGCGTCCTGACCGCGCTGCGGCAGCAGTGACAAGACAAACGGGGTGTCAGTGGCTGTGGCTGTGACTGTAAGAGATTTTAGCCGCCCATTCTATAGAATGTTAGTTTATTGAGACATTGGAGCTTTCCCGTGATGTTGCAGAAATGCTGCCAGAGTGAGATTATGTAGAGTCAAACAGAACAAGGCCATCTAGCATGGCACTGACAGAGAGACAGATGCAGAACCCGTTGAAAGGCCCTTCGAAAGATACATTACAGGTGAGTTGACCTGATAAAGCTGGGGAAGGGGAAGGAACACTGCCATGAATGGTTCATTGCACATGCAGAAAGTAGACTTCAACAAATACGGGCAATCTGAACACTTGACCTGTCTTCATACCCAAGAACAAGCCATGAAGCTCATGCACTCGGCATGTGTAAGGACGTACAACTGCCTTGCAGTATACAGCACAAATGAAATGCATCCAACGTTGCCCTGGAAAGGCGAGTTCAGATATGCTGTGCTACAGAGGCTTGAACATTTAAGTTGCAGATTAACCCCTGCCGTAGCTCACGGGCACCTACGTTCCCACACGATGACAAGAAGCATGTGAAGGCCTGCTATTGCTTCACCAGCAAACACTTAAAATCCCATCTCACCTGGCAAGGCCTTTGGGCGGCCAAAAGCAGTATCATTGTCTGATCCCTGGACGTTGAGCACCTTCTGATCAACAGGGGCACCAAGACCATTACGCTTTTGAGCACCATTAAGCTGCGGTGCAGAGAGGAGTGGTTATGGAAAGTCATGCGGTGTCAGTTGGTGAAGCTCAGGCGAAGGGCTCAGAACTCTCGTGATGCAAGTCAAGCCGTCTCCAGGACGGTAGATAAGCCCCACCTGATCGCCATGCCGGTTCCAGGTTCATCCAATGGAACTAAAAGTATGAGCCATAAGGGCGAGTTTTAGGCTCACAGCGTCCTGAGCCAAAAGGTATGACATCAAGCATAAACTTTTGAAATTTGACCCACAGATTCTGGTTGACACTCACAAGCATCCGAGATCATCGCACACAAGAGGCCGCATCACTCAAATATACGATGGCCATCGTTGTTGCAGCGTAATAGAGCAAAGCAACGGGACCCAGGACACCATGGCCATGACCATCTTCGATTGGTACATCATGCGAGCAACACTAGAGTGCCAGCCCCGCTATTGCATGTCCGTTGTACTGGGGCCGTATGTTCCTCTCACCTCTACATCATCCTTCAATCTAGCCCCGCCACTTTCTAGGAGGGCCATGGGGTAATGGCCAGGTCATCAGCTGATCAGCTTCGCACGCGCGCCTTTGACGGTGAACATTGCCTGGTCCCCACTCAATGTGAGATACCTGTGGTTTTCAGGTGAACTGGGCAAACTGCAAGCGGCCGGCAGGTGCATTTTCGCCACATGAGGTGCGGCTGGTAACTGATGCACCCAGCAGTTCGTGAAACCCACGAGCAGCTAGGGAGTCCAGCGATGGGTCTGTGGTCATTCGAAGAGACTTTCCCGAATCAAGTACGAGCACGAGCAACCGGAAGCTACTCGGACAACAGCTCCGTTCAAACTGGCAGGCGGTTACAACTGGTGCGGACTAGTTACCCCCCGTTCAACGATCATTCCATCAACAAAAGAGAAAAGCAGTACACAAAGCAGTTCGCAGCGTCCTTAAGAGTTCTAGGCCCGCATTCAGCAAGTCAATGGGGCCCTACAGCCACTGAGACACACATGGCGTAATTTCAAGGAGCCCGCAACACAAAACAGAACAAACAACAATAAAGCAATGCTCAGCGCATGTTAAAAATGGTCCGACTTCATCATCAGCAAGCCAAGCAGTGCAAGGCCTCAATCGCTCAGGGCGACTTATAGCAAGGAGACGCCATGGCAAACCCGCTATATCTATTAGTTAGCTAGTTATTTCCCGCTATCTCCTCCCAAGTCAGTCGTGTCCCTGCCCTATGAACTTCACCGTACACGCCTGATCAAGTGAGGAAACATGCATGGCAAGTATGCACCAAGTCTGAAACCAACTCTGCGACCCCAGGAGATGCACTTTACTTGCTAAATCTAGAATACCCATCTCCTAGCCAGACGAAAATGAATCCATATATTCTTCAAAAAAGCAACAACCAAAACCTGTAACATCACTAGAAAGGTGTTGACGTAGTCCCTGCAGTATTGCAGTGCTGTAACCTCATGGTCCAGAGGTTACAGCCCGACCATTTGTGCTGTTCATCTGAGCGTGCCAAGGTGGATCTCCAAAGCCTATAGTAGGGCTGCTTTGACATGTGGCCATATCAGCCATTCTCATTTCCCCCGCCCGTCCACCTAACCAGTATGCTTCTGATGCCCACAACATAAGAACATCCGCACCTGCGGTTCAGAACCGCAGCCTCATTGCACTGCTACGGCTCCTGCCAGATATAATATACAACTAGCACTTTTCTGCTTCGCTCATGTCCTGGGTAAAGTTCACCACCATGATCATAATTGATGCAACCCATTGCCGTGCCTATTGAGGCACTTCCTGTCAACTCTACCCCCCAGCGGCAACTCAGCTTCTTCACCCAACCATCAAGTAGATAGAAGCTTTAAAGGGCACTTCCACTGCAAGCAGAGTTTATCCACTAGAGCTATGTGCAACCATCATTGCAAGACCACAACCTTCATTTCGGTTTTAAGCATCAATGTCACAGCAGCACCATGCCACAAACCTTCCCAACATGACGCACCATGGGCCTCATGGCCGCATTCTCACATGCCAAGAATAGACTCGATCTGACCAGCTTACGAAGTCAGTAGGCTATGCAGAACGAAGATGCACCCACTAGGTCTGCATACAGTAACCACTAGCAAGTCTTGTGCCTGCTTTGTGCAGAGGCCAGATAAACAACATGGTGCTCAAGAGTATGCACCATACATGCCAGGAAAGGTGACACTGGCCCCTGAGGCCCGTTATTGTGGCACTGCTGCTGCTGCTGCTGGGTCATGCTAATACCCATACTCACATCCTGCTATCACACCCCCAACCATATGTAGCAGGGCCTGCAGCCAGCAGCCCTCTGTAGCCTTGGAGAACTCTAACCTTAACACACCCACACCTTCCACCTTGTGCCTGACAGCTTTACCCACATGCCAGCAGGGCAAAAATATGCCCAGTCATTGGCACCCTACATGCCGGGGAAGGCAGCAGCGGTGCCGAGGCGGCCCCTCCCCTACCACCCTTCTGCTGCTGCTGCTGGCCACTGCTCCCGCCCACCCATCTCCTGCTGCTACACCATTACCACCACCACCAGCAGCAGCGGCAGCAGCCGTCAGACAGGAATAAATATCTGCAGGATCTGCAGAACACGGGCCCATAAGACAACTCAACCATGACCGCTTTCCTGGCGCACCAGGCACAAGTCAACACTGCCACCGCAAGCACGAGAAGCCACCACCACATGACCCTGCCCTGCCTGCTCTTCCCAGTACCATCCCTTGTGGAACATCCTGAACCACCTCCTTTTTGTCACCATGCTCTGTCCCAGAGATATTCACTACATGACAGTGTATGCAGCAACACGTACCCACCTGAACATAAAGCAGCATTCCACAGTACCACTGTGAGATTGTTATAGCAACAAAAGCACGCCGTGGCCGAAACCTCAGACCTGATAGCAGCGCCCCCTCCCCTGCCCCTCCATTACCTAGGGTTGCATGGTTGGCTTCAGCTATCTGCCAAGGTCAGTCATGATCCTGTGTAAGATCCGCTTCACGCACAAGTAAGAAAAGCAACCAGCCTGACACGTCTACAGCTGCAGACACTGCCGTGTTGGTATATTGCTGGTCTCTATTTAGAACCACACCATCTTGCCAGTGGAGGCCCAACTTGACGCCTCTCCATCGAAGGGGTTCATGTCCAGGTTCAGCAGTGCCACCAGGCGGCACAGGAGAACGTAGACATGAACCCCATTGATGAAAACTCTCTGAATCCCGATAGGCCTATAGTTGCCTCCGGTGCAAATGCACTACAATATTCATTGCTCTGCACTGCTCTTCCAGCAGCTTCCTTCCAGGCATCATTCAGGGAGCTTCTACTAGCAAGATGAGGTGTGCAGACCTCTACAGCATGTATCAACAGCACTTCACTGCCTCAGCCTAGGTTCCAGTCTCACCTGTTCACTCGCCAATCATACTTGCTTGATACATAAGTCATAATGCAAGACCCATCTTATGTCCGTCACTGAGCAATTCACAGCTTCTCCCAGTCCATAAGTACAAAACAAACGTGCTCCAATGAGAGCAAGAGCATGCGTATACAACACCACAAACTCAATGTCACAACCACAACCCCCAACAGGTCAGCTGACTTTGTGAGGCTTCTGGCATTTTGAGCAGGCAGCGAATTCAGCACAAAGACTTCTCCTGTACCAACCAAGATGCTGCTGGGGCCCCGCATGACACACCATCATCATACTTGCTCATCAGAGCCACTACAACTTTGATAAACGCTGCTCACAAGCAACCCAACAGCGGTACTAGCCGTAAAAGAAATACAACAAAGTGGTACTGCTGTGTCCACATAATATGCAACCTATCTATGTGGGATATGTTGCATATACCAGCATTGTGAGCACAGCAGTACCAGTTCGTAGTTTTATGCAGAAACTATGCAACTATGCTGTCATTTCACCAGCCAAATGCACATGCAGACGTGTGGCCACACAAAAGTGAATTGTGTTACGTGTCCCCTTGGGGCCTGTGAACTCCTGCTAATATCCATGCCGAGATCCTGCTATTAAACCCCCAACCATAGCAGGGAACTGCAGCATCAGCCAGCAGCCCTTCTGCAGCCCTAAATATTTGTATACTCCATATCCTCTCCCCCCTTGTGCCTTCCTGCTTCATCTAGATGCCAGCAAGGCAACAATATGCCCAGTAATAGGCACCCTACATGCCGGGCAAGGCAGCAGGGGTGCCGGGGCAACCGCAGCAGCCCCACCCCTACCACCCCTCTGCTGCTGCTGCTGCTGCCCCCTGCTCCCACCCGCACCACCCGCTGCTGCTACAGCCCCACCACCACCACCACCAGCAGCAGCAGCAGCAGCTGCACCAGCCCGAGCAGTCTGGCCCTGAATGCACCCATGGCAGTACAGGAAGTGCATGCATGGCATCAGCACCGTATCCCTCTTATGCTCCATGCAGATCTGGCACAGCACCTCTTCATCTAGTTGCCTCTGCATTGCCTGCTCCCGCTGCACTGCTTCCGCCTTCTCCTTCACCAATGCCTGTACCTGCTGCACTGCTTGCATCTTCTCCTTCTGCATTGCCTGCTCCCGCTGCACTGCCTCCGCCTTCTCCTTTTGCAGCTGCTCTTTCTGCTGCACCTCCCTTTGGAGTACTTCTGTCTTTTCCAGACACACCTGCTGATATTTGCTGTGATAACTTCGTGCAATGGCAGAGGTCGCCGTGCGAACAGTCTCTGCCTGAGTCAGCTGCTGCGTCAGTTCCGCATTCTTCTGGTTTGCTTCATCCCTTGCAGCCTCTGCTGCTGCTAGCTGCTGTTTCAGAGCTGCTTCTTTTTCTGCATACTGCTCCTGGGCTTTCCTGGAATCCTCACCCAGATCCGACATTGCCTTGCGCAGCAGCTGGCCAGCCTGCTCTAAGTGAATGTCTGCTCTGCGCAATGTAGCAGGTGATGATTGATCAGTGCATGGAGCAACTGATCCACCTGCTGCCCCTGCTCTTACTGCTGCTGCTGAGGCCCCTGCAACAGCATTAGCACGCCATGGAAGACCACCGAGCATTGCCTCTGCCGCTGCTGCTGCACGGACAGGGTCTCCGCCGCACCCCTGCCCCTCTGCTGTCTGCATCTTTCTGGGAGGCTCAGACAGCTCCCCCGGCAAAGCCACCAAGCCCTGCTTCCTCTTGCTGCCAAGGCCTCTTCCCTGATGCCCTGGCCGGGTCATCTAGAGCAAGCTCGATTTCCTGCCTGCGCGGCCGTGTCTGCTTTCTTCTGCTCCCTCTTATAGCTTTCGCAGACTTCAGATCACTGGAACTGACCCTGTGGTTTGTGCCAGGAATGGGGCAAGTTAATCTGTCGCGAGCACGTGCAACGGCTTTTCTAATGGCATCGCCCTCGTACACGAAGCCCAGCTGATCCTCCACAGGGTCCTCCAGGTCAACCAGCTGCACAAACATCAATTGCAAGCAGCATTAGAGTTAGCACCCAAGTCCCTTGTAGAAATGTAGAGGAGAACACGCAAGTGAGCCCTATCTTACAACATGTCATGGCATTACAGCATTTCTTGGTATCGTAGGGAAGTAGGACAGCACAGAACCACTAGCGGTAGTACCTGAAAAGTGCACTCCATTTTTTTCCCTTAAGGTTTAGCAAAGCCTAAGAAGCCATTTAGAAAACACCTGGCAAGTCCTGCTTACAATGATCCCATTCCATGATATGTCATAGCAAGAAGTGCCATAGGCCCTGGTACACCTTGAAAAGCTGCTGCATTTTTGAACAACTGACAGTGGTTTTGATACAGGGTGTTACTGATGACTAGTGAGCATTGGACACCCTTTCTCCTATGCCAGCCTCCAGGAACAGATCCGAACCCATTAGAAGCAATGCACAGCCACGTTACTATCCTTTAAACCAAATTAATAAAGGCAGCACAAGCCCACTGGCCGGGTACAGCTCAGAGAAGGCCATCTTCCAGCATCCAACACAAGACTGCAGCCACTAACTGCAAAATGCCAGAAGCAATGCCCAGCATCCAACATAAAACTGCAGTCAGTAACTGCCATGCCAGGAACAATGATTCAAAAAGCTCCTGGATCTGTGATAACAACCGTGCACTGCAAGAAAAGAAAGCACCAGCAGAAGGACTGCCAGCTCTATCCTGCAGCGGCCTTGATGTGGGCGTGGCCAAAGAACATAACACCTAGCCCCTGCTTGACTGAAGCACCCCGCACTGTTCCTACCCCTTTCTTACCAGCCTGCCAGTGTATGGACACCGCTCGTTCTTGCGTAACGCGGCACCACCTGGCGCACTTCGAGCTGGCAGTGCAATGGCAGATTCAGCATCCGAGTCACCATAGTCTTCTAGTAGTCGCAAGGGGTCCTCAGCCACCATTGGACCTTCATCCTTGGCTTCGTGACGGCGTACTGGACATATAGCAGCAACAGAATGAAGAACATCATTTGATGAAATATTTGCCTGCCCCCTTTTAGGGCGCATGATTTTGTCAAGCGCATTGACACTTTCATGTGCACCAGTACAATATTTGCTAAAGCAAAGTTGTGCAGACCCCACCCACTATATATGTAGAGCGGCTGGCAAAAATTGAAGGTAGAAACTAAGTAATATGCATTCTGAAAGCCACATTAGGCTGAATTCAAAATGACCAAAGCTGCAAAACGGGCAGAACACGGGCGGTGGATGGTCCGTCATAGGTGGTAAAGTAGACTTCTACAGGACATGCAATTTGAAAGCTTCAAGCTGCGCTTCCTGCAGAAGGACGAGTCATGAACCTGTCAAGGAGTTGGCATGGGGAAGCAGTTACAACTCCCTTGCAAAATGCAACTCAAATGCACACCCAACCTCTTCTAGACAAGCGAAGCCACAGATGGTGCTCGACACTGGCTTGCACTCCTAAGCCTCATATACATCCTGCTTTCCTGCACTGACAGGCAGCTAGATCCATATAATAACAAGAAGCAGCTGAAGAGCTGTCATTGCTTATCACGCAACAAGAAACCATATGTACCACCTCACCTGGCGAAGCATTCAATAGGCCTCTAGGGGCATTGGTGGTCGATCCGAGGGCCCTGAGCCCCCGCTGATAACCAGAGCCCCTGATACCATGACCTCTTCGGGCATCATCAGCCTGCGGTGCAGCGAGGAGTAGTAATGCAAGTCATGCATTGCCTGTGCAGCTCAGTGGTGATGATGCCAGGGAGAGATGATTTGAGGGGGTGACTATACTTCACCCGATCACCATGCTGGCTCAAGATCTAACATCCACCGCGTGAAAGGACAGGATGCATCATCCCGCACTGGAGCATTATTCCACTTAGCTGGGCCTCCAAGTAACTTTATTTCCGTCGAACCACAAAGGGGGGGGGGGGGTCCTGGACCCCACCCCCCCCTAGGTTGGATTTGGACAGATTGGGAGGTAGTGGAGGGGTGGGGTGGGGGTTCTGAGACGCACCCCCCACCAAGACAGGTCAGGCTTGACAGGTGTGTAGTGGGGGTTCTGGACGCCTCTACCACCCAAGTGCACTTCCTATGAAGGAAACATACTCTAGGCCTGACTATTGGCAGAAGCTGTGCAAGTCTGACCAGGAGGCAGCTAACATACATTAAACAGACACTGGCTCCAAGGGATGCCCTCTTGGGCTAGTTGGTAATCTGGCCACACAGGGAATCACATTAGCATCTGACACATGCTCATCATCATCTGATCTGTAGTTCTATGCCATCAGCGGATTACCAGATTAGCAACTAGCCCAGAAGGGAGCCAATGAAGCCAATGAAGGTTCATAGGGCCATCAGCTCTTAGTATATAGGGCAACAGGGTTCCACTGGACCACTAAATGCACAATATGAAACTTTTGCTATGGCAATTGAATCCTTTGATTGTACTAATAAGAACTATCAATGGGCTCACCACCTGCTGCTGCAGTGCTGCTCCTGCTGAAATTGAAATAGAGCAGGCTACCTGGGGGGGGAGGGGGCTGGACCCCCCCCCCCCATGTTGGATTTGGACAGATGGGTGGGTAGTGGGTGGGGTGGGGTGGGGGGTTGTGGACCCCGCCCCCCCCCCCATCCGAGCAGGGGACCCCCAGGGGGGTTGTGGTTCGACGGAAATAAAGTTACTTGGAGGCCCAGTTAGGAGCGAGACTTCCCCGAGTCCTGACTGTGAGGGGTAAACACCGCACACAACAGGGCCATTTGCAGTCAGAGCATGAAACTGGCGCTTCAAGGTCCCCATGCTAAGGGGAAGTGACAGGATCCACTGATCAATAGTTGATGGCTATCGTCGTGGGCGAAAAGGAAGCAACGTTGGTGTGTCACCAATTTGGACCCACATATGAATCGTCCAGTACCCCAATGCCAGCCAGGCTAGTGTTGTACTTCTGGAATGTACCATATGCTCCTTCTCACCTTTGAATCATCCTCCAATCCAGCCCCGCCAACTTTGTCTTGGAGGGCCATGCCGCTGGTCGAGCCTTTTGGTTATGTTGGGACGCGCGCTTCCGCCAAGCAAGTCATGTGCCGTCCCCCAGGCTGTGAGAGAGCTCTGTTGCGGGGCAAATGAGCTAAACGGAAGTGGCCTAGAGCTTAGGAAGCTACCCTGCTTCACAGGTTCATGTGCTAGAAGCACGGTGTCCCGCTGGCTGATTACAGCGGTAAGAACAGACCCACCGGTTTGAGAGATACCAAAGGCAGGTATCCAGGGATGCAGGGCATGTGCACGTCATACTCAATAGGATGGATCTTCTTCTCGAGTGTGCCAGCATCAATAGCATAGCACGGGCAACGGAAGCTAAGCAGACAGCAGTCCTACAGCAGAGTACATTGCCACGAAAAGCAGAAATGCATGCGACAGACGTAAACTTCCAACGCAACTTTAAGAGTTCTGCGGCAGCGCTCATCGAGCGGAGAGGAATGGCTGAGGCACATTCTGAAAGGACTGATCTGTTCAGATCAATAGTGACAGAGAGAGAGAGAGAACTACGCAGAGAAGGGGGGAATCCCTTCTTGCATATGTTAATGACATGACATGTTAATGATCAATAGTGACATTACATCGATCTGCTCAGTCTGGGCAGCTTGCCAGCTGGCCGGCCTACAGTATTGCAGTGCATCAACATTAAGACGCGGACCGCGGCAATCAAGGGTCAACCCATGACTGCTCTTCCATCTGAGCATGCCAAAATGAATCAATCTTCAAGTTCAAGGTGTAGTACTCCAAGGTGCATCTACAAACACTCGTCAGCTCAATTTTATTACCATCCCAACATACAATGTTCATCCCCTTCAACCTACCGACTGTGCGAAACAGTCGCCATACTCATGGCTGCTTTGAGATGTGGCCACATCTGGCAGTGTAATCCCCCCTGTACCTAGCCGTTAAGGTGCTGGGAGATTGGGTACAGGTAATCAAAGCAGGGTAGAGTGATGCGACAAGAAAAGCAGGGGTCTGTCATGCAGTGCTTGAACAAAGAAAGCAGGATGCTGCTGGTGCCCATGAACAAACATTCAAGGTGTGGCAACCACAAAGGGCTGCTAGACCGAAACGACCAAACACAACATCAGCACCTGCTGCCCATGACACAACAACATCAGCACGGGTTGGGGCGGCGGCACCCAATGCAGGGCTAGGGCTCCTTTTAAACATCATTGGATCCAGCACCTTTCTGCCTAGCCTTTTGGCCAGGGAGGTCTGCCTACTTGCTGGCACATTTGGCTGTGCCATATAGGAGACAGCAGAATGCATGTATAACTAGCTCCCACCTAACTATCTTATTGGCAATGTAAACATGTCCATACTCAGCATGCAACCCATCTGACAAGTACTTGCTGCCAAATAACAGACTCAAAACACTTGATTCCCTTCCACTGTACCTCCCGTGGCAACTGGACTTCTTCTTGACCTGCTGAATTCCCTTCACCAGACAGCAAGCAGAAGCTTTGACGGGCACTTCCATCACAACAATAGCTCATTGACTACAGTTCTGTGCAACCACCATGCTGGTGCGTAAAGCTTTGCGTTAACATGTGCAAGAAGTGAGCTACAGCTCTGTTCTACGGCCGAGCCAATTGTTGGCACATGCATTATCAATACACATGCTAAGAAAGGGGACACCTAAGCCACTGTGTCCACATACTACTGCGGACTGCTCCAACTACTGGGGACCCTGCTTGCACTCACCCCCGCATCCTGCCATCGTATGTACAACCATAGCAGGCGCCGGAAGCACCCAGCAGCCCCTCTGTAGCCCTAAAGACTACTTTACACTCCATCCCGTTTTGGACCTTGTGCCCGACTCCTTCACCTAGATGCGAGCAGGGCAACAAGATGTCCAGTAATGGGCATCCTGCATGCTGGGCAAGGCAGCAGCGGAGTCGGCGCGGCCGCAGCAGCCCCTCCCCTACCTCCCCTCTGCTGCTGTCCCCTGCTCACACCCGCACCACCCGCTGCTGCCACAGCCCCACCACCACCACCACCAGCAGCAGCAGCTGCACCAGCCCGAGCGGTCTGGCCCTGAATGCATCCATGGCAATATAGGAAGTGCAGGCATGGCATCAGCACCGTATCTCTCTTATGCTCCATGCAGATCTGGCACAGCACCTCCTCATCCAGCTGCCTCTGCATCTGCTGCTCCCGCTGCAATGCCTCCGCCTTCTCCTTCTGCATCTTTTGCTCCCGCTGCAATGCCTCTGCCTTCTCCCTCTGCATCTGCTGCTCCCGCTGCACTGCCTCTGCCTTCTCCTTCTCCAATGCCTGCTCCCGCTGCACTGCTTCCGCCTTCTCCTTCTGGAGCTGCACCAGCTGCTCCTTCTGCTGCACCTCCCTTTTGAGTACTTCTCTCTTTTCCACACACAGCTGCAGATACAAGGTGCGATAAGCTGCCACACCTGCAGAGGTCGTCTTGCGATCAGCCTCTGCCTGAGTCAACTGCTGCTTCAGTTCCACAATCTTCTGGTTTGCTTCATCCCTGGCAGCCTCTGCTGCTGCTAGCTGCTGCTTCAGAGCTGCTTCTTTTTCTGCATACTGCTCCCGGGCTTTCCTGAAATCCTCACCCAGATCCAACATAGCTTTCTGCAGCAGTTGTGACGCCTGAGTTAAACAAGTATCTGCTCTCCGGAGTGTGGCGGGCGATGCCTGGCCAGCGCATGGAGCAACTGCTGCCCCTGCTGCTGCTGCTGTTGCGGCGGCTCTTTCGTTTCTCATACATTCAGCTTGACCAGCAGCAGGAGCAGGAGCAGCAGCAGCAGCAGCAGTCCTTAGAAGCACGGAACTTCTATGCCTGCCCTCTGCCGCTGCTGCTGCACGGACACGGTCTTCCAGCCTTGCCAGAGCAGAAGTTCGACCAGGAGAGCCCGCACGATGGCCGCCAAGCTGTGCCGCTAATGCAGCTGGCGGCTGCAAGGGGTCTGCTAGTGCTTGCGCACCCCCATTCCGAGCTAGCCCCACCCGCCCACCACGAGCAAGAGCAGTATCGACATGCCCTGCATCTGCTGCTGGTTGCTGAGATCCCTTAAGCTGAATGCACAGCTTACGGCCATACCCCTGCAACTCTGCTGCCTGCATCTTTCTCGGAGGCTCTAAAGCTCCCCCGGCAAGGGCCCCAAGCCCTGCTTCATCCTGCTGACCACGCCTCTTCCGACACGCCCTGGCTGGCTCATTTGGAGCAGGCACACCTCCTGCCCGTGCCGCCAGCCGTGCCCTCTTCTGCTCCCTCTTGACAGCTTTGGCCGGCCGCAAATCATTCATACTGATCTCATGGCATGTGCCAGCAATGGGCGAGATCAATCTGTCGCGAGCACGTAAAACGGCTCCTCTAATGCCATTCCCCTCGTACACAAAGCCCAGCTGATCCTCCACAGGGTCTTCCAGGTCAACCATCTGCATTAAAAATGGGTACAAGCAGCAATACTGTCAGCACCCAGCTGCTTGTCATTATCTCACAAACTAACAGGAGACCACGCAAGTGAGCCCTAACTTTTTGTGCACTTTTTTGTGTCCCAGCAGTTCTTCGCATCATAGGAAGCAGGACAGCAAGGAACCAGTAGTACTTGGGATCTGCAATCCGTTTTAACCTCAGCATTCAGAGTTTAGCAGAGCCCAAGAATCCCATTAGAAAACACCATTACACCATTTTAAGATATTCCATACAAAAATTGCCATAGGCCAGCTTAACCCCAGATTAAAAAGTTGCTGCATGTCTGAATGAGGATTGCAAACTTTTCATTGCTGACACCAGTTAGATATAGGGTGTCATTGACAAGCAGTGTACACTGGACACAGCTTATGTTATACCAGACTCAAAGAAACAGACCCAAACCCAATAGAAGCGATGCTAGCCAGCTTGGTATCCTTCAATTCTAACTAAGAAACAATGCACGACCTGACTTGGCGGGCTCTACAGCTGAGGGGAGGCCATCTTTCAGCTTCTATCATTAGTCTGCAGCCAGTAATTGCCACCCAGAAGCGACCATCCACAAAGCCCCTCTGATAACAACCATACACTGCAACAAGAAAACGCACCAGCAGAAGCAATGACAGCTCTATCCTACAACAGCCTTCATGTGTGTGTGGCCAAACAAAAGAACACCCTGGCTTCTGCAAGAGTAAAACATCCCGTCCTGTTCCTAGCCCTCTCTTACCAGCTTCCCAGTGTATGGACACCGGTCGTTCTTGTGTACAGCCAAACCACCTGGCGCATTTTGAGCCGGCAGCGCATTCGCAGACTCAGCATCTGAGTCTAGTTCCACGCGGCCAGCAGCCACCACCGCACCTTCATCATCGGCTTTGCGACGCCGTACTGAGCGTACAGCAGCAGTAGAAAGAACACCATTTATTGACGAAAATTTACCTGCCAACCCCTTTAGGACGGGGCATGGATCCAATCTGTACTGACTCACAACATGTATGTGCATTGCTACAGTACATGCTAAAGCAGAGTTGTGAAGAACCCACGCACCAAGCAATACGCCTTATGCCATAGATGTAACGCAATTGGTGAAGAGTATAAGGCAGGAACTAAGTGAATGGCTACTTGTGCGCACCTTGCAAGTAATTACAAAAGTTGCAGAAGGGGCAGAACACTGCCTGGTTCATGGTCCGTCATAAATGTTAAAAGGAGAGTTCAGCTAGGACATGCAAGTTGGCTGGGAAGCGCTTAGAACTCCCTTGCAAAATGCAACTGGAGTGCAGTATACCCAAGCTCTTCTAGACAAGCGAAGCCACATATGGTCCTCGACAGTGGCTTGCAGTCCTAAGGGTCATACACATCCTGAATTTCTGCACTGACGGGCAGCTACATCCATATGATAACAAGCAGCAGATGAAGAGCTGTAATTGTTTGTGACGCAAAAAGACACCATATGCACCACCTCACCTGGCAAAGCGTTCAATAGGCCTCTAGGAGCATTGGTGGTCGATCCGAGGGCCCTGAGCCCCCTCTGATAAGCAGAGCCCCTGATACCATAATGCCTTCGAGCATCATCAGCCTGCGGTGCCAGAATAGTACGACTAGTCATGCCTTGCCGCTGCAGCTGAGTTGAAGTAGGGGGTGATGCTGCAAGTGAAGGATGACTTGAGGGGCGACTATACTTCACCCGATCACCATGCTGGCTCAAGATCTATCATCCACCGAGGAAGTTGACAGGATTAATCATCCCGCACTCAAACATTAATCCCTTTAGGAGCGAGACTCCCCTGAGCCTTGAGCGATGAGGGGTGACACCGCACATAACAGGGCCATTTACAATCAGACCATGAAGCTGGCACCTCAAGGTCTCCTTGATATGATTTGGTCACAGGATCAACTGGCTCAATAGAAGATGGCTATCGTCGTGGGCGCTAGTAACATTCCTGGTGTGTCACCATTTTGGACCCACAAATGAAGCGACCAGCACGCCAGTGCCAGCCACGCTAGTCCAGTATGTTTGAGCATCTACAATGTGCTTCCTCCCACCTTTGCATCATCCTCCCATCCAGCTCCGCCAACTTTGTCTTGGAGGGCCATGCAGCTGGCCAGAGCTTGTTGGCTATGTACGCGTGCTTCTGGTCATGTGCCGTGCCCCAAGCTGTGAGAGAACTCTGCTACGGGCTAAAATGGGCTAAATGGAAGTGGTCTAGAGCTTCGAAAACAAACCTGCTTCAAACTAAAGGTTCACGTCCTAGAAGCAGGTGTCCCTGACTTTGATTACAGCGGTAGGAACAAACCCACCGGTTCGACAGAACACCAAAGCCAGATATACAGGGATGCAGGGCATGTGCACTTCATGGGTCATTCTTTCTCGAGTCCGTCCGGCCTAGCACAGCACAAGCAACGGAAGCTGAGCAGACAACGGTCCTCCCGAGTATAACAGCGTGTCAGGAAAGCATAGTGCGGTCCGTGCGATAGCTTTAACTTTTAGCGCCACTTTAAGGGTTCTGCCGTACTGCTTATCGAGCGGAGAGCATAATGGCTGATATACATTCTGAATGGATCCATCTCAGTGCTCAGTCTGGTCAGCCCGCCAGCCGGTCTTTGTTACCCGCCACACCAGCCATTCCAAGACAACGTGTGAGCGCCAACTTCTGATAGGACTGAATGTTCCATGGTTGACCATGCAAAGCACCCCCTGCTGCTACCCCCTTGGTGTCCCTAAGCCCTAATTTCAAAAACGTCTGCGTTGGGCTCAGTCAACTTGTGTTTTTTGAAAGTGGCATGAACAGCGGGGGGAGGTCCAGGCCAGCGGCAAAGCAGGAGTTGATTACTCTTAGGCCGGGGTACAGGATGGTCTGACATGGCCAGAAGTAGGAGGCCAGCAGGCAGCGGCACCAGGCAATCCAGATGCCATACCTGGTTGCAAATTAAAGTTGCACCAGTAAAGAGGCAGAATTTTGCCTTCAGGAGCCTGTCTTACAGCAGCATTACTAGGAAAGCAGCACTTTCATGCTGGCAAGAGAGGCATGACCTCTCCTACTCGCACGACAGCTTTTCACCTTCAGGATGCATGCCAGCCTACCTCACTTGTCTTCAGTGATCATTTATCTTAAATAAATCAAGCAAGAACCCAGTGTGATGCCGGCATTGTCATCCTCTGTCTGACAAGCGAGTGCGACTGGCATCCAACAGGGCCATCATGACCCCCCATGCAGCAACACCCATATAAAAGGAAAGTAAAGAGGCCATATACATCCTGTCACCTGCCAAACCCATGCAGAAATACAATTGCTGCGGCATCAGACTGGTACAGCGCACAGCCTCTGTGCCGTCAACACATTAGTCATCAGCAGTACATGCTCCTACACAACTGACCATGGTTAATACGCAAGCAAGTTTCTGAATACTTTACATACCCCACTGACTAGTGTAGGTGGCACCCATAGAACATCTGTCTGTCATACTTGGTGCAGCAGTTTATATTATGCTCAAGATCAAATTGTACCATAAATTGTACGGCATTCCCCGTTTGGTTCAGCAACACAAGACAATTGAGCATCCATCACATCAATGGCTCAATTGAGCTACCTGTGAGTGCATCAGGGTTCCACCGTAACAGATTTGCATTGGCATACATTAAGCCATACATTGAGGCAGCCGACCATATGCAAATCCCTCATTCAATGCAACCCCGCCTGCCTTATCCCCTTGAACATATGCAAGAAGGGCCTAGTCCCCATACACATGCAAGAAGGGGTTTCCCCTCTTCTGTGCGTAGTTCTCTCTCCCTTTTCGCAAGGCAACCCGAGCTCATAACAGGCAGTACTTTCTGTACTGCAACATGCAGGATGAAGCTCGTACACTGAACATAAAACCAAGTGTGTCCTAGCAGGCAACTGATTAGGCAACTGGACAACATCTGCAACACAAAAAGATGCTGTTTGACTGGGAAATACATCCCCTTTCAAACAGGCTAGCAACTCCGCTGAGCCGTATGTCCCAGTTGTTTAAAAGAGCAGCTAGCCGCTACAGCGCTTGGGCACAATGAATCAAAGGGGCCATGATCATGCCGCGGCTGTTGCCACTGGCAATGGTCTATTATAACACATAGCTTGCCCCTGGGATGGCACAGATGGCTGCTGCTGTGATCCACGTGCTCAACAGCACCAATGGGCACATGACCACAAAGAACACCAGCGGGGCCAAGCTTGCTGGGTTCAGTGCCAGCGTAAACAAGACTAAAAACAGCGGGTGGATGATATATGTGGTATAGGCTGAACCAATGAGGCGCTTACCCCAGAATTGGCTAGGCCTGCATGTACAGAACTTACAAGCAAAAGCTAGTAGCCCTGTAGACCACAGCACAGCAAACCCCATTTCTTGGAAGGAGTAGAACAAGGCCCAAGGGGCTGTGTAGGCGCCCTTGGTCTCGTAGCCCCGCAGGCGCAGGGCCCACTCCACAATAAAGGCTGCAATGAACCACAGTAACCCAACACCAGCACCCCAGAAGGCATATTGTGCTGGGATGCGTGCAAAAGCATTCGTTTCCTGCATTTTCATACCCAGGATGAAGCTCAGCAAGTACTGCCCAAATGTGTAGTTGACTTGGAAAGTAATGCCATAAGAGTTCCACATATCTCCAATGCCCCATCGAATCAGGAAGACGATAGTCCCCATGGCCAAGATGAGTAGGCTTTGAGACAAGAGCATAAACCGCGCTGTGAAAGGTGCTTGCTGCTCTTGCTGCTGGTGAGGCAGGGGCCATGCAGCTGTACTTGGCGGGGAGCTCCCTGGTGGTGCTGCACTGGTCATTTCAGTTCCATTAGTTGTGGCAGCACAAGCAGCAGTTGCTGGAACAGAGGCTTCTGGGTGCTCTCCTGGTTCTAATGGTGCTGCTGATGCTCCTTGCAGTAGCTGCTGCTGAAGCTGTACCTGCTGCCCGTTTCTGCAACAGCTGCTGCAGCCTGGCAGTCTTTTCAGCCAAGCAAAGAGGGTGTAGCCTGAGCTGAAGATGAACAGCACAGCCACAAACCACATAGGGTTCCTCCCCACTCCTGTGTACCTTTGGAAGTACCACTGGTAGACGTTGGTTGCTGCTGCAAAGCCTTGTGGGTTGTTGGGGTCTGGCGCTGTGTGGGCGATGTAAAAGATTATTGGGCTGAGCAGGAGCTCGTAGAATGCAAGTGGGATTAGGAGGCGGATGGCTCTGTCCATCATGAAGTGCTTGGGGCCTTTGCGGGCATAAGAGGATGGGGTGAAGTAGCCTGCCAGGAGGAAGAAGAGTCCCATGAAGTAGGACTGGTCTGCCCCCAGCAGAAAATAAGCTACTAATATAGAGGCGCCAGGGGGACTTGCCCACCTGTACAGCAGCAAGAGATGAAATGTTGCAGATTCTGACTTTGGGACTTCGTTAGGCTTGGCTAAGCCCTGCAGTAGTCGTTCAATAGGAGGTGAAGAATTGGCATATCATAGGAGCCTCACAATGCCACTATGACACACTGGCTGCTTTGTGTACAATAAGGCTACACTGATTGCCCATGGCCTGCTCCATGTCTATATCCAGCAGAAAGGGCTGCCTGAGCTGCGGTTTACCAGCTTGATTTGCTCGGTAGCCCGTTGGCAGGTGAGTTAAGCAACTGCTGCACTGGGACAAAGCTCAGTGGGTGCTGCTCACCTGTAGGAGATGCCCCAGCTATTAGCTGCTTCGGGGGAGAGCTGGTACATGCAGTGGTGAATCACCACTAGAGCTGTCAAGTAACCTCTGAGCCAGTCGATTGAATATAGTCGTCTTGGTTGGGAGGTACTTTGCCCGGCCCTGGGGGCAGCAGCGCATTGCTCACCGGGGCGTTCAAAGCCCCTGGCATCTACGCGAGGACAATATGTCTGTAGTGGATTTTAATCTAGCGTACGGGTGCTTTCCACGGGTCCAAATATCTCTTCTTGCATGTGGCTACCGGGTGCTCTCGGCCACTAACCTTCATTGCTTGCCGAGCCCTCAGGGGCTGTAATGTTTACGACGGTACTCATACGGCTGTTCCACTCACGGACACAGCCCTTTCTTTGCTGCCTCACGCACGTGTAGCGAACTAGATACAGGACATGTGCTACTCAGTGGTGCCTGTCAGAGAATAGGGGTGTTTCACCGATGCATGCTGTAAGTCAGCATCCAGGGCCATATATATCACTGTTTGACAACTAGGCCAGGAGCTGCGGCTTATTGCACACTTCTAAAAGGAGACTCACTAGTCAAGTATGGTCGTGCTGACACGGTTCGAAGATTCACGGTTCGAAGATTAGTGAGGTGGCGAGGTTCTAGTCAGTCACCTTAGTATTTAGGGTTTTAGCAGTGAGAGACAGCTCACTGCCTCCGGAAAGGCCAGAGAGTGGCCAGTATATAGCACAATCCCACAATTGTGGAGACATCTTCACGTTTTTGGGCGGAATTGTGCATACTCCGGTATTAGGTTCAAGGCGTGGGTGTCGTAGTAGGCAACCACGTTGAAGGTTATTCGCGCCATCCATTGTTGACTTTCTCCAGACTCCACATATAGTCCGTTTTGAGGTGGCGAGATGGCTTCTAGGAGGTCGACCAGAGGCCACAAGGCCGTAGTGGCAGAAGAAGAGGTGCAAGAGCAGCTTGCACAGCAGCAGGTGGCCGCAGGGATCGGCACTGAGGGTAGGCCTCAGAGCAACGTTGCTGGAACAGCTCAGCGCGACGTGATACTCAACCAGTCTGTGTTCGTCACTACAGGGGTAGACCATCAGCAGGCCGAGCGTGGTGCTCAGGTAGCTGCAAGGGCTGCAGCAGGCGACGATCCCACCTCACCTCCAGCTGAGGGGCCAAGTGGCCAGGTGGACAGCGGCAGACCCAAGGTCGCCACTAAGCCTCGGACGCAGTTCACCAACGCTAGCGTGGATGAGATGACCAAGGTCCTGGAGCTGCAGTCTCAGCTGCTCGGTACCATCGAGGACCTCACCAAGCAGAACGCCATCAGAGAAGAGAAGGCCAAGGTCAAGGACTTCATCACTTCCGCCAAGCGTGAGTCCGTGAGCGCAGTGGCTGTCAGCAGCGCGTCTATCAAGAAGGACCAGATCAAGAACTACGCTGCTCCCGCCAAGGCCACACTGGAGACAGTACTGTTCACCCGCAAGCTGGCTATGGCGCTGCTTGCGATCCCTGAGCTGGAGGCAGTGATTGCTAGTAGCACCACAGCTCAGGAGACGTGCCTCCCACCCATTGGAGTTGGTGACTGACTAGAAACGCAGGTGGTGACTGGCCGGGGAAGCTCTTACACCACCGAAAGAGAAGTTAACCTGTATCTCATTGCCTTGCACACTTTGGTGAGGTTGATAGCGTTCCTTGCATTGCGTCGAGTTTGGTGAGGTTCCTTGCATTGCCTCGAGGACAGTGGCTGGCCACCAACTACGTTCAGCTCTGTACATTTGCTTAGGAAAGAGGCGGTGCAGACAGGCAGCCCAGGCCAGCTTATTTGCTGCCATCCGTTAACCATGGCAGCTCCCACAGCTGAGACGGCTGTGGAGAGCCTGCTCTCAATGTGCAAGGACAAGCTCACGGAGCAGGAGCTGGCGTTTGTAGAAGATTAGCGGGCGGTGTTAGTGGCCGAAAAGCTGGGCAGCCCAGACATCATCGGCCTCCTGACCGTGGAGCAGCTCGTGGGCGCCGGCCTTACCATTGGCGCAGCCACTTGCCTAAAGAAGGCCTTCCCGGCAGCGGGTGCGTTGGGGCCGACGGGTCGCGGATTCAGGTTACTTCGGCTGTTGCTTTGGCTATGGATCCAGCCAGGGCAGCCATTAACGATCCAGCGGACAGACAGCTTTGGCCATGGATGTATGCTGGGGTCATTGGTGGCACGTGCGAGCAGCTGCTTCAACGCATGCACGATGCTTGTGCCCAAACCTGCACACACACGCCCGTTGCAGCTAAGCGTCATGGACATTGACACAGTTGCTGCATGAGGCGGGTATGAAAGCAGCACATGGCAGGCTAAAATGCTTCTGGGCTTATAGTGCATTGAAGGAACTGGGTTGCATCCAAGGAACTGGGTTGCATGGTGCAGAATTACCTGCCTCCCCCATGTTCAGAGCCCTGACAAGTCTGTTTAGCGGAAGCCCTACTGGGCCCTGCTGTATCCGTGGGCAATCCCCGCCTAAACCCTCTTTTCCTTGCTGTTTGTGTGCATGTCCTTATCAACCTTCGCTTGGACCTGCAGCTGGAAACAACATATGCCGTAGCGGCAGGCTTTGGAGCTTGGTAGTGCATGCAGCTGATGTGGTGGGACACTGTAACAACATGGCTTGTGTCAATGCTGCACTAGTTGTTACGGCAGTGGGCATGACTTTGCGGGTTGCTGATTGCCATGATGTTAGTTAGCACCAGGGGCGCATCACATGTTGTTGCCACCTTGCAGCTTTGCATGACCATGCTTTTCTCCTTCCTGCCGCATGTGCTCAATAACACCCACTTGGACCACCAGCATACACAGCAGGTGGGTACTGCTAAGCAGCTATGAAACTGTTGGGTGGAGGGTTCACCAAGAGAGGTGACAGCAAATGTGGGGAGTGTGCAATTGGAGCTTGGGATCATTAGCACATTTGCGCCCCTGAGTGGAAGCCCGTGTCACGCAACGCAGCTCTGGGGGTCTTGATGATCATGAGCAGCCACCTGGGCCAGCGCATTGGTTCATTTGCTGCATGCTTGGTTGGCTTGGTGTAGCTGTTGGGCAGGCAGTTGGACCCTTGAGTGAAAAGCTGACCAGCCAGCCTTGACAGGGAGGTATGGAGGAGCACACCTGATAGGAAAGGGTATGAAAATTTTGTTATACTGCCTCACTTGGCCTGATGTCCTTTCAGTGGCGGCCAAGACGGTCGTCATATATGATCCTCTCCAGGAGCCAGAGGTTCATGAAGTCACCTTCGCTGATGAGGCCAAGTTTGAATCCTGGCTAGGTGAGTTGAAATGATACAAACCAGCAGCGCATCATAATTAAGTTGCCCCATCATGCTTGTTGCATCTTTGAGTTTTTTTGCGCATCGAATACGGGAGTGCATACCGGTAGGAAATGTAAACGGCCAAGCTTGCAAGCCGTGTGCACCTGGACTTGTGAGATGGTACACGATCGTGTTGGCGAGGCGTAACCGGTAAACGGGCTTCACTGCGTGGACAGTAATTGGTAATCATCTATAACTGTGGGGCATCAAATGCAGGATGTTGAACATTGGTTCTTAATCGGTGAGGTTTGGGCATGGCAGAACGTTTTTCAGTTCCCTTGCCAACTTCTGTTTCCAAGAGGCGATGAGTGTTATACATCTTGTTGCCGCAGGCCGTAGCTCTATATCTGCTTTGTTCAAGGACGGCAAGGCCATCGTAAGCTACGGCGACTTGGAGGCCCACACTACGTACACGCTGGAGATGGTCAGCAGCATCCCAGCACGTGTCAAGAGCATGGAGCGGGCCTTTAGGCACCCGGGGTCCCGGCGTGAGGACAAGCTGGCGCTTGCCATTGCACAAGATTGTGGGCTTAGCGCGGCAGTACGGCCGGACCTGCGCATCATCAAAGGTGTGTCATATTTGCAGTCATGCGGGGTGCAATAGAACATAAGCAGGCCACTTCTTGCAGGTGCACATGCTGGTTTGGGAGTTTGGAGAGCTCAGTCTTTGTGCAGCACCATATGATGTGAAGGTTGCTGGGAGTTTGAGGTCTGTCACTAGATTCAGCAGCAGCTTGTCTCACATCCTCCTCCGTCACTATTTGTGCAGCTGCTGGAGGTGATGAGCCATCACAACTGCACATGTAGTGCATTACGTGAGTATTGTGGTTGTGGCTGTTTGGTTTTGGCAGAAGATGCTTTGGCACCCTTTTTATGTTGTAGCAGAAACAAAGCAGAACTGGGGCTCTTAGGGGTTTACAGCAGCCCCTCTCCTGACACGGGTAACACTTTTTATTTAAATTTGTCCCCATGGTAGAGGCCGCGAGGCAAGGTCTCCTGACCTAAGTTGCCTCTCCCTCAACTTACGCAGGCTGGGAGTGTGGCAGAGGCTCTGCCTCTTCTTCAGTTACTCAAATAGCCTGGCATAGCTCTTCCTCTTTTCTTCTAGACTTGTCCCACCAGGCATGCTTTCGATATATGTGGCTGCCGCTTTGAGCCAGTATGCACGACATTCATGTACATTGTTGACCTCCCTCTGTCTGCAGTAATGGGGGTTCTGGGATTTGATAGGGCCTCTGCATGACATGAACACAGGTTTCAGACGTGGTCTATCTGTTTGAGCATGCTCAATAAGTGTAGTATAGCTGTTGTGGCTGCCTGGGTTGTTGAAAGTATGTCTTTACTGGGGTTTAACTTGGGAATTTACCAGGTGTGCACCTTAAATTGCGTGCATTGCTGAGTTTGTTGCCCTATTATCTGTAGTAAGAGGGTGCTTGCATCAGATTGATGGGAAAATATTGAATAGGGATTTGGAGATATAGTGGCGACTTGAAGTAAATGCTGTCCTTGAGCTACCGTAGTTTATTCCAAAAGTTCACTTTTTTGGGACCCCTCCATCATAATTGGTTTTTTCCTCAACGATTAGTCCAGAACTCCTACAGGGACCTTAAGTCCAAAAGGAATTATGTTTCATACATAGCTTTGCTCATGGCAGCCCTGCAGTGGCTGGAAAGTAACCCCAAGGTGCGGCATCATGGTTTAGTCTTGACTTGGCTTCTAATTCCTACCTAGGGCTTAGGTGGGACAAGTTGCCCCTCCTGGACATACCTGTCAAGTTTGGGCCTCAGTGTGATGAGTTTAAGCTCTGAACCCCTGCCCCAAAGTACCCCCCTTAATTAAGTATGTGTCGCCTTAAACCCTCAGTTCGTTGTGGTTGGGTTCAAGAGAGTAAGGTGGTCTGGATGGTGCCTTGCTGTCCCTAATGCCCCCTTGCAGATGGTGCTGGAACGTACATTGCGGAGCTGGACGCTGTGGTGGAGTTCGATGACAGCTTTGTTATCGGCAGCCACAAGACCAGTGTGGATGGAGACTCAGACATCAAGAGCCTGAGGAAGAAGGTTGACGAAATCGTTTCCCATCATCCACCCTTTAAGGGCAAGAGGCTTGAGATGGCGTTCATGGCGGAGAACGCAGACGAGCGGGCCAAGCAGCGCATGTGTGATGCATGCAAGGCTCCCGGTGTACGCCCTGGGGTTTAGGGTTTAGGGTTGTGCGCATGTTTGAGCGCGATGGCAGGAGCATCTCACGGGTTTACAACTTCAGCAGGGGTATGTGGACCCGCCTGATCGTGTAAAGCCACTGCAGGTCAGTTTCATCTGTTTGCACTGGGTTTTGTGATGCATTTGCATGATGGAGGAGCATGTGCAGTAACTCATTCAGGAACAGCAAAAATGCAGCTCGAGGGGGTGAGGGCATCAGACTAAGGCAGCAACAACTTCCAGCAGTATGCTTGAGTGGAAGCTGATGGGAGGATTGTTTGGGGTTCAGAGTGATGCTGATGGGAGGATTAATTAGGGTTAAAAGTGATGCTGATGGGAGGATTGTTCAGGGTTTAGAGTGACGCTGATGGGAGGATTCTTTTAAGGTTTAGAGTGATGCTGATGGGAGGATTGTTTAGGGTTTAGAGTGATGCTGATGGGAGGATTATTTTAAGGTTTAGAGTGATGCTGATGGGAGGATTAGTTTAAGGTTTAGAGTGATGCTGATGGGAGGATTGTTTAGGGTTTAGATTGATGCTGATGGGAAAATTGTTTAGGGTTTAGAGTGATGCTGGTGGGAGGATTGTTTAGGGTTTAGAGTGATGCTGATGGGAGGATTGGTTATGGGAGGATCGGTTAGGGTTGAGGGTGATGCGGTTGTCATGCAGGGTCCAAGTGGTTCTGACTGGTGTTTTAGGCAGCATTGTTTGGGGTCAGGGTTGCAGAGTTTAGGGCGGTGGCAGGTCAAGCAGTGGTCTCGGTGTAGAGTAGGCAGGGTTTGGGGATGTTGCTTTTGTGGGGCGAGTAGGGTAGCCACAGATGCAGCAACTAGTCTTTGCAGGGAAGATACATTTAAATGGGTTGCGGATTGTTGTGTCTGTTGCAAAAGGAAGTTCTATGTTGTTGCAGATGAGCAAGCAACTGGTGGGAACATAATGTGTGTGTCTGGGGCATGCGTCGGGCATGTCTGGCAGCAGCTAGCCAAGGTGGGACAAATTTATTA
Organism: Pseudopediastrum boryanum; assembly: GCA_963556185.1. Lineage (NCBI taxonomy): Eukaryota > Viridiplantae > Chlorophyta > Chlorophyceae > Sphaeropleales > Hydrodictyaceae > Pseudopediastrum > Pseudopediastrum boryanum. Next base: position 6,225,502 of record OY744496.1, read on the forward strand.
TTTCATGGACTGCGCAAAGGAGCGAGTCTGGCACACCATCTTCGGCAAGATGTATCTCTTTCCTGAATACTTTGTCTGGTGCTCAAAGGAGTGAGTCTGGCAGCAGCAGCAGCAGTAGTAGCAGCAGCAGCAGACGCAGCAGCAGCAAAGGCCAAGAGAACGATAGCAGCGGCAGCAGCCCAGGAGCCTGCATGACTGTTGAAGCAGATCATGTGCAGCTACTCCTGGAGGCAGTGGTCTTCAACGCCTTCACCTCAACTGTTAGTCTGTTTGTTTGTAGTAGAAACATCCTTCTCGCTTCAGCTGTTGGAGGCGGCACGTGGTTGTGGCTGTGCTGCTTGTTTGGCTCTGCTTCTGCTTGGTGATGTCTGGGTACAAATAAGGGTTCGCTGCTTTCATGCCTCGCTCTGTTGGGGCCAAGTCCTGATGCTCTTGTGCAAGGGGTGTATGTCACCTGTTGATGGCTGGATGTGGCCTGTGCTGTGTGTGAACTCTGCTTCTATATACTTGTGCAATTCCTGCCATTCTAATGGAGTCTTGAAGATGATTTGGCCTTGAAGATTCCAAACAGAACCAGGGGTGCCCCATGGCAAGCTGATGTGGACTGGGATTGGGTGAGGGTTGCCAGTCGATGTGCATTGCAAGCAGGTCGGTGCAGTTACCTGATGGAGTCTTCAATAGTTTGTAAGTGAACAAACACACAGTCACATATATTGTATGTTTGTGAGTTAACCTGCTCACTGTATATTTCCAGCTTGACTTGCTTGGCTACTTCCATTGCTGTTACATGCCTAGAGTAGCCTTGCATGCGTCCATCATGATTTTGCTGTGTGCTATGTCGATGGCAGTGTGAGTCGGATTTTTCACCGGATACATACCAGCTGTTAGTTGTGCCGGCAGTGCACTGTAGATGAAGCGCTCTTGGGCTTCAGTTGGCAGAACCATATTAACCGCATTGTTATGTCACCTACAGCCAATTTGACTCGGATCTACTAGGAGCTTGTCTGACGAGGAAGCACTAGTAATGTTAGCATGAAGCAGGGGAAATGGGCAGGGGGGATGGTCTACGGCACTACAGTGTGCCTAGTGACCCTAGGCGGTACGACGGCTGGGTGGACACCGCCTCCTTGGATTGGAGTCTCTGGGATGCCACTTATGAGATCAAACCTACAAAGGCGCGTGTACTGTGCAACGTTGGGCAGTTGACTGCACAGCTTATTGTGTCGACTGCCTAGTACTAGGTAGGCAACTGCAGGATGAGGGAGGACGATGTCGGAATCACACACTTCATTACCCCTCGCAAGGGTTTCTCTGCCATTATCAAGCACAGGTGCAGTGCCGAAACAGTACCTGCAACCGCATATCCGCGTGTGAGAGGCCTCTGACCCTCTCTGCTCTTGATGGGTTTCTCATGACAGGTACAGCGACTTCCAGGTCTTCGAGATAGACTCGGCAGGCCAGGTCGCGCACCTCACAAGCACAGATGCATCCCTTCAGGTCAGTTGCGGCGTATCAGCAGAGACTAGCTCGTTGCAGCTCAGCAACCCCTAGTTCCTCGTCAGAAGCTCTCAAGCGCACCTCAGGGCTAGCCTAGCAACCTCCCCGCGGACTGCCCAAAGCACAGAGTGCTGATCCCATGATATAGAGGGTCCTGGGAGATAAACCACCATGCAGGCGCAGTGCCATACTGGGAGCGCCTTGAGCAACCCATGCAGGAGTGCTGATCACACCCAGCCCACCACCCACCCATACCACCCATATCACCCTGCCCCTGGATCTTGCCTCAAGACTGCAGGAGTCTGCTAAGGCTGTGCAAACACATGATGCCGTGGCAAGCACTGAATGGCCAACAGGACAGATACATGCTGTATTTGAGAGCCCTAGTTTGGGAGGCCCTTTCACACAGTCCTACGCAAAAGGAATAGAGTCATAACTTGAGCTTACTTGTGCTTACTTGTGCTTGCTAACATGATGATCTGGATCAGGTGTGTTTGAGGCTGTCCATCTATTCAACATTTCTGCAATCTACAATTGTTTTAAGTTTTCATGCAAGACTCATCCAGAACATGAAACCTAGGCAGGGCCCTCTAGATGCCCCGTTTTGCTCCCTCATGTTGCAAGAAGATCTGCCTGTGTTGCATAGACAAGCTTCTACTACCAAGGGCACAAGGGACACTTTCTAGGGTACTTCTAGAATCAATCAATGAAACACCAAACACCCCCCTCAGTCAAATCCTGTGATGGTCCTTGCTATGACGGTATTTAGAGAAGCTCCATAGGAGGCACAATGTGAGCTGTTAAAACTGATGGTAACAGGTAGGCTAACAGCAAATAGCTAGTACCTGAACACGAGGGCTGCAAGGCCTATTGCACGTGCAATTTGTGCATGGTCCCTGCCTAATGGGTATCGACTCTGCTGCCTGCATGCATTGTTACCTTTTCACCAGGCACCCCCAATGACTCAATCGCTATTGCATTGGCTTGCACTTATACCCTACATAACATCTCTGGCAGTCAAAGTTGGGTAGGATGCACCCTGTGTGCCAGTTTTGCCTCTTCCTCATCCCATACACAAGGCATGGGTTTTAACGCCAGCGTCCATTCACTCACTCGTTTACTCATACTGGCAGTGACATGATGCTCATGAGCCTTGGCTGCCATGCTCATGGTTCTTGTGATGCCATGCACTGGCATATGTCATACCCTCCAATGCATCCTGGTCACACTCTTTGTACATCTCATCTCAGCTAGCTGCTTCCTGCTGTTTTCCAGGGCACTACAGAGGGACCCCCAGCTCCCGTGCCAGCACAGCAAGCAGCAGTAACTGCAGACAGCATAGCGTCTGCTGTTGAGGCCTTCAAGGACATAGGAGGAGAGCAGAATGCTGAGGTTTTAAGCAGCTTGCTTGCCAGGGCTTTGCTGAGGCAGAATCACCCGCAGCTGTTGCAGCAGAAGGATGGTAAGAGGGGCTGGTACCAGGCTGGGGTGCAAGCCTTCAGGGTGCAATGCAAGGGCATAACTGCTGCAAGGGTGCGAGTTGGAAGGGTTTGTCTGCTGCAAGGGTTTCAAAGCTGCAGCAGAATGGTGGATAGAACAGCACATGGACGTGCTTGGAGGGGTGACGTGAAGACATAGGGGTGTCAAATGGATGTGCAAGGGCTTGTTGGTGCTGGTCACAAGGTTGTTGCCCTTCTTTGAATGCAGAGAAATGCTATTAACAGAATGCAAGCGTGAGAGAGCAATAGTAAAACCTAGCTGCATGATGGGGTACTGTCAGTCGTTTGGCTGCATTTGTAGCAGTATGAATTTGTCGTTTCAGAGGGCGGGGTGCGCATGATAAGAGCCCACAACCCAGCATGCTGCATGGAGGGTTAGGATGAGGAAGAGCAATATATGGTAGATTACATTATGTGGTAGATTACATTATGTGGTAGATTTCATTATGTGGTAGATTACATTATGTGGTAGATTACATTATGTGGACAAGCAGAAAGAAAGTGTGGCCTGTCTCCGCAATGGCAAAAGGGACCTCTGCAAAAGCGGATTTGATGATGCTCGAAACGTGTATCTCCATGGCACTCGGTAAGAACCACTATGGTAAAGAAGAATGGCTATAGTTACGTCTCTTTCAGCTGCCACCGCAAGACTTCTGCAGGAGCACGACTGGTTCAGGCTCTTGTGCGTCGTGCACAAATCTGTCTTTGGTCTGGCGCCATGCTTCCAGCCAACAACATACAACAGAACCAAAAAGATCACATAGGATACGGAAGCGTAAAAAGATGCTCTGGCAGTTGCATGATTTGGGGTACGTAGGTTTCACTTTTACTTGGATTGCATCTTCTTCTTCTTTTCACGTATGCAGCTTCCTCTGATGACTTGGCGGTACAAGCTCTGCTGCTCAAGGCCAGCAAGAAGGACCATGTGCAGCTACTGCCTGAGACCAAGAGGGATGTGCGCAAGGTGAGGGGGTGATGGCAAACACAAAATGTTCTGACACTGGTGGCTCCATGGGCAATTGTTTAGGTGGTAGGAGGGGTAGAATCTTCTTATGGCAACAAAGTGTGTGGGAGTTGTTGGTGCATGTACAATTAGCGGGGCAAGAGGGCCAGTATATCTGAGGGATTTCTACGGGTGGAAGACATCTCATGGTGTGGAGACCGAGGTTTGTGGTTCCAGTCTTTTCAGTTGTCTTGGTGGAAACAATTTTCAAGGGACGTCACCGCTGATTTCGATGTCAAATGACTTGCATGGTACAGTGTCAAAACAACGCAATTGCGAACCTGTTTGAGAGGCCTGGGGCTGTGCTATTGTGAACAGGGCTTGTTGGTGCAAGCCAGGCATGGCTGCAGTAGTACAACTCTTACACGTACCGCCACCTAAAACGGTAAATGGTGCTGAGATGGCTGTTAGGCATCCAACAGCAAGTGTTTGTTGCCTCCAGTGGGGTGTCCAGCAGGGGCAAGAGGTCCCACCGCTCCAGTCTGCGTCTAGTCAGAGACACTAGTAAAATGTAACTTCTCAAACGGTAAAGGAAACCTCTATGGGGTACTGGAACTTTTTTGAGCTTTCGTGCCATTGCAAAAGTAATAGTTATCCACAATGCAGCTGACAAGAATGCTGCTTTTTGCTATGTTGGTTCAGGCCATGCATGAGTTCATAAAGGGTGACCCCCGGCTGCCACGCTTGGCTACTGATACTGTGGCTGGGGATGGAGGAACCATGAACGTCATACGAGTCAGGATTGCGGGAGAAGGAGAGGTGAGGGGGGTGAGAGAGCAGGGGGTTGCTTCGAGGCAGGCATGATTGACATAGCTCTGGGGTTAGTTTTTTAGGGTTTAGGGGTCATTGTAAACTCTGATTTGCAGCCTTAACTGCTGGCTTTGGCTCTGTTGATGCATACTGAAAGCACCCGGGCCAGCATATCTGTTGTGGACGAGAGGTTATACTGAGCATGCAGCAGCTGGTTGAAGCCTCATGCTGCAGTCTTTGGGGTGTGGACTGGGGAAGGGGGTGCATTTTGTTGCAACAGGTGATCCACCATGCTGCAGGTGTGGGTGGTGGCGGGGTTGTGTGTGTGGGGGGGGGGGGGTTAGCTGTTGAATAAGGGCAGACAATGCATTCCATGTCTATTGGTGTAACCTCCTGCCAGGTAACTGATCGCTGACTTGGTGGTTCTGCACTGCCCTGTAGGAAGAGGGCCGTGGAGGTCAGAAGCAAAAGAGGGGAGGTAATAGAGGTATGTATGGTCTCACTTTGTTTATTTACGGGATCTAGGGGATGCAATGCCTGCGGCATCTCTTTCATCTCTCTGTATTGTGCTTTCTCAGGGTCCACGGCAAAGTGTGCCACAAGCCAGTAATCCTCATTATCTCATAACGGGTTTGCTTCTGAAACATGGTGATAAGACATGCTGTTATGCTTGTGACTGGTTTCCTGGCGAGCCCTCCTAAAGTTACAAGGCTTCGTGTACACAACATATTCCCAACCCTCAGAAAGGAGGCGGTGTGGTGTGCTCATGTGTAAACTCATTAAGATGGCACGACAAGGAAAGTGGCGTGGTTCTCACGGGTTATCTTCAAAACACAAGTGGCCAGCAAAACTACCGCTGCTTTGTAGGGGCCGTTCTCTCGCCCAATGCTAACAAGTGACGCGTTAACCCTAAGCCCTAAAACCCAATCCTTAACCCATGTGCTGTGGTGCAGGCGGTTGGAAGCAGGAGCAGGAGTGGCCCGGCGGCAAGGACAAGCAGTACACACGCTTTGTGCTGTACAAGGAGAACATGGACACCCATGCTGCCATATCCACAGTCAGCAAGATAATGCATTGCAACAATGGCAGCTTTGGGTATGCAGGTACGCCAGAGGGGGGGATGTGTGGTGTATGCTTTAGGACACTAAGCTGTAACAGGGACATACTGTCACTTCAACAAATAGCTACCGTGTCTGCAGGCACGCTAGGGTTTAGGCTGTTTGGTGTGTGGTTTAGGTGCTAAGCTGTAACAGCAACATGCTGCCACTGGAACTTATGGCTACCATGTCAGCCAAGGGCGTGTGGTGTATGATTTTAAGTCTTGTTGTTTGAGTTTTCATGGCTGATTTGATTTTGCATGTGGCATGACTCTTCACCTGTTTCCTAGACTTAGAAGCTACTGATCAGCACGAAGCCCTTCAGATTTGTGTGCAGCAGTTTCCAGTAATTCATCCCTCACCCCCAGAGCCCAGTATCATTTGCTAGTCGTGTCTTCACACGGCTGTTAAGTTCAATCCACCAACCGTGCTAGGTTAGGACTCATCGGATGAGATGAGACACTCATTAGTCACCAGCTAGGGCTGTTAAAAGTCTTGCAGCATTTCAGCATGTGTGGCCTTAGCTTGTGTAGTAGGATGCAGAGTTTAGGTGAGGGGTAGCCATGTGCTGTGACATGTTGGTGAGGATCTTGTGATCAAGCTCTATCGGCATGTCATGTGTGGCTGCTTGTTCTTGCAGGCACTAAGGACAAGCGTGGAGTGACGTGTCAGTTTGCTACTATCTGGAAGGTGCCCCCTGCACGGCTAGCTGGCCTGAACCAACGGTGCGTCATAGAATGGGTGATTGAGAAAAGGGGTTGGAGGGAGGAAGGGAGGAAGGGACTTGGTTATGAAGCTCTAGTGTTTAAATTGTATGGGCATTTGAAGGAGGGTTGACAACATTGGGTAAGGATGAGGAAACGAGAGAGTTACCAACCAAAGGTCTGAAGAAAGTCACAGGTTTGGTGTGGAGAGGTTCTGCAAGCGTTATTTGTATAACTATATGAGATAGATCACTGCACAGCCCGCGGACCGTGCAGCACCTGCCACATGACCCCAAGATGTATAATCTATTGTGTTGAGGCCCATTGGTAGTGATATTGACAATCAAGGAGGGAAGGGCATGGCATGCAGGGTGACCCTTGGGGCAAGATGCAGTGGTTGGGAGTTATTTGTTTTTACATGTGGTATTGGACGGTGTTTCATTTTACAGGTTACGCGGGATCAAGCTAGGAGGGTTTAGCTTCACTGGTGAACCCTTGCGCCTGGGTTTGCTGAGGGGCAATCAATTCAAGCTGCTGCTCAGGGGGATCACGGCAGATGAGCAGGAGGTGGGTCCCGGGGGGGGGGGGGGGTAGGAGGGAGGAGGGGCAGGAGGAAGAGCAACTCCTAAGACGCCGGAAGAAGGGAAGAAGAGGCTGAATAGGAAGCGGCCGGGGGGCGCAGAGGGTAGGAGCAGGGAGAGGGAAAGCGGGGGGGGAGGGAGAGGGGAATGGGGAAGGGGATATGTAAAGGCGAGAAAGGGGGAGGACAGGCCGAAAGGGAATGGGGGAGGGGGGCCAGGGAACAGGGTGCGGGGGGGGAGGGGGGGCGCAAAGGGTAGGAGGGGTCCGAGGTGAGGCGTGAGGAAGGGGGGGGGGGAGCATTTTCTAGATGCCCCTTATGGGGATGCTAGCAGCACAACAGAAGATGGTTGAAGGATGGGGTTGGATAGCAAAATGCGGGAGGGTGTGGGGGAGGTGTGAGAAGTATCTTGGCAGGGCATGCCTGTGAGAGGGAGGACACAAGGGAGAAGGATGATGGGCAGGAGGCGGCGAGGCAGGAGTACGAGGGGGCGATTGGCGATTGGACAAGGTAATGGGGAGATTAAGGGGGCAGGAAGGATAACAACCCTAAACACAAACCTAAACCCAGAACCCAACAACCCCAAACCCACCACTGCTGTTTTTTTGCTCTGGTGGTTGCACAAGGATAGGGTGGTGGTGGGGCTTGGGGCAGGCTTATGCTGGTGCAATGGTGCCGTCAAATCAAGTGAGTATTTTACAAAGCAGGCAGTAACATTTCTTGGGTTACTAGCTTTGTTTTCTTTGGTTCCTTTTTGCATGTTGTAACCTGGGACCCATTATTGTGTGTACTGCTTTATGTGTGTGGGGTGGGTGGGGGGGGGGGGTGCACACCCCGTCTAGCTGTGACTTGTACAATGCAGCACATGTGTCTGTGATAAATTTGCACTTAGGTTCGACAAGCTGGCAGATTAAGTTATGGGGGGTGTGAGGCTGCGGTTGGTGGGGGGTGGGGCTAAGAGGGGTTGCAGTTCTTTAAACACTGGTGGAAGGTCCTGCTGCCATCCACATGTTGTATTTTTCCCCGTCCGTCCTTCCTCTACACACATCCCCCCTGGCTCCCCTTCCTATCGCACCCGCAGCCCACCTCACCCCAATTCTGGTGCCTCTGGTACCACAAGCTGTGGGGATGAGCAGACTATGTTTCCTTTCTTCTCACGGCATGTCCCCTTAATTCCACCTCCTCCTCCGATTCCCTACGGAACTGCTCATTATATAATCATAAATGAGTTCTATAATCATAAATGAGTTCTATAATAATAAATGAGTTCTATAATCATAATTGAGTCCTCATGAGTTCCTCTGAGAGGAAAAGTGCCATAGGGCCCGCACCTGCTTGCTTAGCACACTGCAATCATTGTTGCTGCTTTGATTGCTTTCCTTGTTATTGCCCTCCAGGTATCAGCTGCATGTGATGCGGTACGGGAGCATGGCTTCATCAATTACTTTGGGATGCAACGCTTCGGGACTGGAGCTGTCGCCACACACAAGTAGGGTTGGGAGTACAAGGCTAGGGGGGGAAGATGGGGTGGGGGGGGGATGAGGTGTGTGTGGGTGTGTGTGTGGAGGGGGTGGGGGGGAGGGGCGGGGCGGGGCGGGGAGAGGGGGGGTCAGACATACATGCATGGGAACCATGGCTGCTTTGACAAGTCCTCGGGCAGTCAAGGAGAATTGAAGCTGATGATGCAATGTGAGTAACACCAAGCATGACAAGCTTCATGTAATGTCACAAACGAGTGGAGCAGCGCCGCTAGAGTAGATGCTAGCCGCCACAGGATAGCTCAGTGGAAACGGAGTTCAATTCCCGCTTGTAATCGCATTTGTATTCCAAGCATTTGATCATGAAGCATGAATACGATGCTGCCAATCCTTTCACCATTCCACGGATTGTGACTCATCAGAAGTTGCTGGTCACCTAGTGCCTTCACGAACATATGTCCAGCAGGGTAGTGCCCGGAGGGATAATGGTGATCAGCACTGGCCGAGGCCCTTCTTTGCTCTGTAAATCTCACTTAACGTCACATTTACAACTTGACAAGGCATTGGCTGGCTGTGGCCTGGCTTGCAATCGCTTCTAGTCATGACATATGGCATGCCAGAGTGACACATTGCATGTTAATGCCTTAGTGCCAAAATTTGGAGTGAGATGGGTGTGGTGTGTGGCCTTCTGCTGTAGGTTGGGTGCTGCTCTGCTGTTGGGTGATTGGCAGGGGGCAGTTCAACACTTGATGACAGCGGGGGAGAATGAGAGCCCTGATGCAGTAGAGGCTAGGAAGATGTTTACAGAGAAGGGGAATGCCCAGGTGAGATGATCGAGGAGAGGGGGGCAGGAGGGAAGGGGGGCAGAAAGAAGGGGAAGGGGGGGCGGGGGGGGGGGGGGGCAGGCGAGGGGGGAGGAGGCAGGGAGAGTAGAAGACAGGGGGAGGGAGAGGGGGGGAGATAGGAGAGGGGGGGCAGGTGGGGAGAGGAGGAAGGGGGAGGGGGGAGGCCATGGCAGATAGGTGGAGGGGAGATGCGCATGTGAGATGTGAGGGAGCAGAGAGCAGGGGAGGGAAGAGGGGCTGTACTTTTTGGTAGTATGCAAGGCCCTTTGTGGCCACCACATAACTCTCTTACTGAGGGGTTAAAGGGATAGAGAAGAGAGGGGAGAGAGAGGGGACAGGGGGCAGGGGAGGGGAAAGGAGGCCGGGAGAATAGGAGACAGGGGAAGGGAAAGAGAGGAGATAGGAGAGGGTGGGCAGGTGAGGAGGGAAGAGGAGGACGGTAAAGGCGGGAGAGTACTAGGAAGGGGCAAGGGGGGAGACCATGGCAGATGGGTGTGGAAGATGGCATGCCGGGAGGCATTGTAGTACGAAGTGGTGATGTTGCCAGAAGCATGCCCAGGCAGAAAGGGTTTGGAAGAGAGCTTGAGGCAGAGGGAGTGGTTGTTAGTGGTAGTGATTGTTGAAAGCAGGAACTGATACCGGTATGCAAAGGTGGGGGGCAGTGTTCGCTGGGGTAGGGAGGGGGTGGGTTGGATCCCAGGCATTATGTGATGGTATATGGCCTGAGGTGCATGCACACGCCCATGACTCCTACCAACGACTAACCTGCTTTTTCCCTAGGTTAAGGAGATTCTGGTGTCCGTACACTGGTGCTGCTTAGACTGACTTGTGAAGAACCCAGAGTAAAGGCATGCTCCTCAATCTCCCTTGTTGCTGCAGGCCGCCCTAAGGACCCTGCCAAGATACCTGTTAGGGGAGCGCGCCGTACTGCAGGTCCTAGCTCGTCCAGGAGAGTCAAAGAACTATTGTGCTGCGTTGCTGGCTATCCCCCGCACACTGCGTATGCTGTACCTCCACGCGTGGCAATCGTACCTCTGGAATGCAGTAGCCAGCGCACGCATTGCAAAGTACGGCGCCGACAAAGCGGTGGCTGGGGACTTGGTGCTGGTGAATGGCAGCGGCGGGGCCTCGGCAGTGGCTGGGGGAGCGGAAGCGGTGGCAGCGGAGGCGGCAGGATCGGCAGCCGAGACGGCAACGGCGGCAGTACCGGTGGGGGAGGAAGGTGGGGAGATGGAGGTGAAGGCAGGGAGGTTGGGTGCGGTGCATGTGGTAACAGAGGCTGAGGGGACGGCGGGAGGGTATAGTATACGCGATGTTGTACTGCCGCTGCCCGGGAGCAAGGTGCAGTACCCGGAGCATGAGGCCGGGGGAGAGCTGTATCGGCAGTTAGCAGCAGCAGATGGCGTGGTACTGGAGGGGATCCCTATACCAGCAGCAGCAGCGGCGGCGGGGGGCAGCGGTAGTGGTGGCAAGGGCGGGAGTAGCAGCAGCAGTAGCAGGCAGGGACATAAGGTGAAGGACTTTTCTCTGGCGCATCTTACGGGGGATTATCGGCGGTTGCTGCATGTGCCGGAGGATTTGAGGTACAGCTTTGTGAGGTATGGCAGTCCTAATGAGGATGGGTTGGTGCTGACGGATTGGCAGGTTTTGGTGGAGAAGGAGAGGGCTGGGAGGAAGCAGCAGAGGCAGCAGGAGAGGGATGGGGTAGAGCAGGGTGGGAAGGAGTCGGGGAGAGGGGTGGGGGAGGGAGGCCCAGCAGCGGATGGGGCGGGGGAAGGAGGGGAGGAGAGGGGGGCGAAGAGGCAGAAGGTGGAGGAGATGGGGGGAGTGGCAGGGGAGATGGCGGGAGAGGGAAATGAAGGGCCAGCAGCAGCAGCAGCAGCAGAGGCAGCAGCAGGTGACAGGATCCAGGAAGAAGGAGGAGCAATCAAGCAGGAACAGGGGGTAGCAGTCACTAGGCAGGGAGAAGGGGTACCCATGAAACAGGGAGAAGCTGCTGCTGTCAAACAGGAAGGGGTGGTTGCTATGGAAGTAGAAAACACTGTTCCTGCCCCTGCTGCCCCTGCTAACACTGAGGCTGGGGCTGCTGGGACTGTTGAGAATATGCAAGTCGACAATGGAGTGGGAGGTGCAGTAGAAGGAGGGGGCCCTGGGGAAGGCGGCTTGCTAGGGCTGCAGTTGGAGTTCAGTTTGCCAGCTTCGTGCTATGCGACGATGTTGGTCCGTGAGCTGACGAAAGAGAGCACATCTAAGGACTTCCATAAAGGGCTCACAGAAGCAGCAGGAGGAGGGGCTGGTGCTGGAGGAGGAGGTAGCGAGAGTGGGAAGGGTGCTGGTGCCGAAGGGGAGGACAAGGAGGGGTAGTGTGCGTTTGGTGGGACTCCAAACGGGACATAGAAGCTTAAGATTGTGTTTGTTGGTTGTTTTCTGAACCCATTGGGACTGCCGGGGTATTGAAGTTGCTTCAGCAGGACAGGGGTTCAAGCCCCTTCAGGCTGCCATGTGGGACACCAAAGTTGATAGGAGTCTAGTATAAACATAAAGTTGCAGTAAAGGCCTTGGAGCTGTGAAGGGAAAAGGCTTAAAGGCCGGCCTGCAGAGCACTCTGCGAGTCTCGGGCTTGGCACTAGGCATGTGTCACCCAGTGACTGAGTAAAGGGGCAAAGCTGTCTTTGTCCAATGCATTACATGTAAACAGACTTAAGGAGAAATAAAGGATAGACGTTGGGCTGTAGGGGACGCCCTGGTTCTGAGTCTAAGATCGTACCGCTGCAAGGCCGGTGACGAAAGTGCCACCACACTCACGGGTACAGCTACGCGCATACCAGGGGCTCTTTTCAAATTCTGATTGGCAAGCATCTGGAGAGTGCTAGAACACTGTCGACTAAGGAACACTTGATCTTGCGCATGTGTCTGGGTCACCCGCTGCACCTTGTAGATCGCCATAAGTAGCCAGGTTCTCTCGTTCAGCGAAACAAGATCAGTCGGGGTGCAGCTTATTCATAATAGAAATCAATCCGTCCAGGGCCCTCGAGCTCGTCGTGCCTAAGGGCACACCACGCAGCAGCAGCAGCAGCCATGGCAAGCAGCGAAGCAACGCCCAAGGACCTTCAAATAGACGAGAAATGGGATAAATTCATAGACCTTACGCTCCGGCGAGTGGTTTATGGAACGCTCGCTGGTACATTAGCTGCTGCAGCAGTCTTCAGTGAGTACCTTGAGACGTAGCACCGACAAGCTCCCTTCTGCAGCTCGTTTAACTTTGACATGAATCCACATTCCCATATGCATGCATCACATCGTGTCCTGGTTTGCATGCTAATGCGTCAGTCCTCATGTGAACCCCAGGAAGTCTAAATCCTCTGCTCTGCAGGGGGACCAACCTCTAGGGTTGTCAGTATAGCTTTTGGAGCTGGCTTTGGCGCTGGATCCGCATGGCAGGCATGTTCTAAAGATGTAAGTGAAAATGTTGAAGTGATCTGGGAGTAGCATCAGCAGCAGCACACCTATGCAGCCACTGCAGCAGCTCTGTAAGAATCAGCAACAGCAGCAGAAGAACAAGAAGAAGAAGAGGGTAGTAGGGTATGGGAAAAGCTGCGGCCGGATCTCCTTTTACGCCACTGTGTTGTCATGGGTTATCAGACAGCAAGTATGGGGTCACACATGCACTCACATAAACACGCATAATGGAATCTGCTGTAGTAGATCAGTTCAGCCATGTAACTTGCTCATGTGGTAGCATCAGGTGGACCTGGCCTCCACACAGCGGTGCTCTCCTAAGCTGGAGTGTACAGCAGCTTTATGGCGGTACAGGTTTCAGCACAGGTCACTGATATGCATTTCAATCGGTTTCAAGGGTCCAGCAATTGCCAAGATTGTTTGTAGCCATTACTTCCATGTACATCTCACTCTCGACACATTAACAAACTGGTTGGAGTCATGCCGCGGGTGCTGCACAGCAAGGCTGTGCAGTGTCCTTTGTCAAGCAAATTATTTAATGCTATCAAATTGCAAAATTCACACTTACTCACCCCACCCCACTCAGAGACTGGTTGGAGTCATGGTTGGGTGCTGCACGGCCCAGAGGGCTGTGCAGTGGTCTCTCTTAATGAAAATGCACGACATGTCAAATTGATGCTCAGTGTGCTTTCAAGCACACGCGTCATGGACTATCTTGCGAGCTTGCAGGGCAACTGCTGCTATGAACCTCTTGAAGCGCCGATGTAGACTGCAAGCTTTTCATTTGTTATCTCATCACCACGCTACTGCACCATGATGATGTCTTTAAACCACACTGGCAAGCCTGCAATGGCAGCAACCTTTGCCTGCCAGCTTGCACGTTAGCTGCCCCCCAAGTGGGCAGTTGCCGGCGCTGCTCACGCTGGGTGCGCGCCAACAGCGTTGTGTTCCGTGAGATAGATGACAGGACAGCTTTGCAACCGTGCAGCGCGTGACCTCATGTTGTACTGCATGCTCTACTTTGTTACAGTTTGAAGGGTCCTCAGCATGACAGCCTTGGGTACACCATGAGCAGGAGTAGCCAGTTGAAAGGTCGACAACCATAACTGCGTGCATGACGTGGTGCGAACCTTGGAAGAGCAGTTTCCGCTGCAGCAAGCACCAGAAGGAGGCGCTGAGGCGGTAGTATGGCCCTGTGGATGGATGAAACAGGACTAAGCTTGCTTGTTAAAGACGACATACTACAAAGCCATTTAGAGGGATGAGCTGCAGGCTGGACATGGTGGGAACGGTGGGGGTGTGGCAAATTCTGCCATGTCTGATTGATACTTGGTGTGGAGATGGTGGTGGTGGAGCAAGGTGTGTGGGATCTATGCATGGCAAACCAAAGGATGGCGGCGGTGTAGCTTTGCATTGGTTGAAGCCGGATCAAAGTGATAAGCGAAGGCATGCTGGTTATGAGCGCATGAATCATGAATGTAAAATGTACAGCTGCATTTGCTTGTGTTGATGACCGTCCGAGAGTTTAAGAGAGGATGGAGGTTGCACTACTACTACGTAGATGCTATGAGCTAGAGCCTGTGTTGAGTGAGTTGCTTTGAGTATGTGCTTGGCATGTTTCACTTTTAGAGAACTGTTAGTCTGTGACTGTCGCTCTTGGCCCTGGGTCAGGTGGGGCATGCATGTTTGATACATTCAAGATGAAGGATAAATGGAGAGATGAGGCTTGAACTGCAAGTTGTGGCCGTGTGTGTGTGTGTGTGTGTGTGTGTGTGTGTGTGTGTGTGTGTGTGTGTGTGTGTGTGTGTGTGTGTGTGTGTGTGTGTGTGTGTGAATCTTACATTGGCAAACCCATCGGCACGCGTGCGGTGCCACAGTTCACCACAGGGGTGGCAAAGCCACTAACACAAATAGAACCAGGAAAAACTGAACACCATCCACCACTTTGAACTCCATGATCATGCATGTCCAAGCAGATACAATGATGCAGAATACTGGCCCTGGAAAAGTGCACACACAATTTTATTTTTTGATTTTTTTGGGTTTTTGATTTTTTGGGTACATCCAGCAAACAAACAGCAACGCAACAGCATATATCATCAGAACATTGTATACATTTTATGCCAAAAATACTCTCACCCAGATGTGGAGAATCGCAGAGCAGCAGCAGTTCCAGAACTAACACAGACTATTAACCAGTACATAGCCATGCCTAAGAGGTGCCCAGTAACATGAAAGTCATATGCAATCAATCTATATCATGTCCCATAATCCGCCATAGGTTGTAATCAAAGGGGAGATAACCTTCAGGCATGATTTCACCCTCTCTACCATCGTCAAGCAGTTGTAAACAACTTTCCCGCCTTTTCTTCAGTGCTGAAATACACCTCACAACTTGCACAAGGCCGTGAAGTGCTGCTCATGCATGTTCAGTGAGGTCATCTTCAACTAACAACAACAACAAACATTTAAGGTGTGGCAACCGCAAAGGGCTGCTAGGTCGAAACGACAAAACACCTACTTAACCCAAGTTCTCTGAATGAAGCATGTAAGCACTAGTAGTCTCATAGGAGCAATATGTTAAAACCTGAGCTGATGTGCCGATGGCGCTACAAACACAGAATGCGGCAAGGGTTGACTCATCAAGGCGGTAACTGCTGCCGGCTTGTTCGTTTCCGTGCCATTTCCGTTCAGAATACTCTCATTCTGAACACCAGGTGAGGTGAGTGAAGCCGATGCGTGCTTGCTGGTGTCCGTCGTCGGTACACTAGCGGCATACGGTTGCTGCTCAGTGGCTGCATTTGAGTGCCGCCTAAGGGGCTACTCACGGCACTAATTTTTTTGGAGGTAAGGAGACGGCACCACCACCAGAACAGCGGTATCGCCCACGACCCGTGACGGGCCGGCGATCCAGGCCTGTTGGATCACGGCACCCATACCAGGAATAGTGATTTAAACCTACTTAGGCCTCATTCGATCGGATATGTTGCTAGCCAGTACAATGGCCATACAACGAACAAGGACAACATGATACCTTCATAGTTGCACAACGGTTTCAGATGCATGCACTACTGGAAACATGAAACCAGCCTGCAAGTTGCACAACCCCAAACGAACGTGATCTGGTCAAGACGCCTCTACCACACTGGCTCTCTGAATTAAAGACACCAGGCAGAATTTGCCGGCAGCCCCCGTTAACAGGGGGCCATCTTGAAGTTCGTCAGATTACAAATTGGCCCCTCAAATCAGCCATCAAACAAACAAAAATTTAAGGTGCGGCAACCGCAAAGGGCTGCTAGGTCGAAACGACCAAACGCACCAGCCATCCATGGCTCCAACCCAGCCACCATGCGCAAGTGCCAAGAAATGGCAACTACAGCAGCTCACACTTTGCATGCTAAAGAAATCATGCGCCCGCCACCAACTGGACCCTGCAGAAAAAGCTCCTCACCCTGTCAAACTGATACCGCTACTGACTATTAAACTGCCTGCTCACTCCACATCTCCATACTGCATGCAGTAGGAGCCATACTAAGTCACAGGTAAGCAACCGCTCCCTCCCTGCAAGAAACCTCATAGCTCATCAAGCACAACATGAGGAAGGGCTCCAAACCAATCGTTGCTGTCACCTAGCTCAAGGGCTCCCTTGTTCCATCACATAATCCACCACCCGGTCCCTCTCATGGGGTCAACCAGGCACACCCAACACCCCGTGGTAGATACGGTAGCACTGCACCTCAAACAGTGCACACAAAGGGCATTTTGGAAAGTCCTGCTTGTTCAAGCACGTGCCAAACATATTCACACCCTACACCTTGCTAGCTTGGAAGCTGGCTGAGCCTGCCATGATGATGCCCACAATCACACCAAAGAGCCCTAGGGCACTGCCAAAGATCTCCACCACCAGAATCTTCACAAACAGGGTGTTGTTTTGTGCGTCTGACAGTGCGCAGCTGCTGCCCACGATCCCAACGCACATCCTGCAGCAAATAGGAGCAGAGGACCGTTGAAAAAAGAGAGTACATGTGCAGTAAGGGAGCACGGTGAGTGGGTGTTGCCTTCAGCCGGGCTGCACACACAAAACCCCTCTGGCCAGGGCATGGTGGAACAAGCCCGTCATTGGGTGCACTTGTGTAGAAGAAGGGTTGGCATCGGCGGACAAACTGCCTTACAACCCAGTATGTATTCAGACTGCACAAGGATGGCTGCCCAGTACATGTTTGATACAGCGCCCAACACAGCCTTTTCTGCATGGACCATCTTGCAACAGCCGGTGATGCCTGATGCATGAATCCAATCATGCATCAGGCATGCGGTCATGCGGCTGCTTCATCCAGTCGACAGTACATACGTATTCATTAAAGTGCCAACTGTTTCCACATCGCTGTGTTGTCATATCTTGAGGTGGTGGGTCTATGGCATATAATGCATGGCATATTATTAAATGTGATTATAAGACAGTGCCAGCTGCAAAGGCCAAGCTGACAGGACTTGGGGCAAGCACACCTATGTCTGATTGAGGGAAGATCGTGCAGGCCTGGCTGTTATAGCTACTGCCTGAGTCAGCATTCTTTATCGTACAAGATAGACCACTGCACAGCCGTCAGACTGTGCAGCACCCACCACACGACTCCCCAACCAGTTGCACCCCAATGGACATCTTTGCTTTCCGTTCACAGTTTTGGAGGACTGCTCCAGACCTCCCATAGAGGACACATTTGCTTTTGCACATATCTTGACTATAGCTGCAAATGCAAAGTCAGTATGTTTGAATCTGTTTTGGGACTCACCCGCACACCAGGTTTGAAAACCCGCATGTCAAGCCAGCACCAAAGATGGCATATCCAGCAGACATGTTGCTCTTTGTGAACAGCCCTGTTTCTCTCGTGACGTTCTCCAGCTTGGTTTGCAGGATAATGGCCACGATGACTCCATAGATGGCTACTGCTTCACAGAAGATGATGCTGCAAGAGTGATCATATAAACCCTTGTCAGCCAAGGGCAAGGGAGGAACCAGCAGCTGCTGAAGCAACTTTTCCTTACCTGATGAGGTTCTTTGAGGTAATCCTTGGCACTCTGATGGCTGCTCCTACCAGACTGCTACCCGTAATGAAGATTCCCCTGGGTGCAACACATGCCAGGTTGTGAAGGGTTTCCAGCTTGGGCCAAGTCAGCTACAGACCTGCTGGGTCTCTGGGCTGCTCACCATGCGGCTCCGAGGATGGAAGTGCCAACGCATAGAGCTATGCCGGTCACAGCCCAGAAGAATGGGGAGATGTTACGGAACAAGAGCCAGAGGTAGGGCCAGTCTATAAATTTGTCGGGGGAACCCACGGAAACCATGAAACAAAAACTAGCTATCGTCACAGGTGCTATGATCCATAGTGCAGGTGGTAATGTCGAGTCTCCCATCCTGCTTCGGTGGTTCTTGAGTGGACGTTATTCTTAAACAGGGAACCCTTCCATCTGAGCGCCAACAGCGATCTACCGTACTAAAGATTTGGCCTGCCTCAAAGCCGAGAACTTACAGCCTAACAGACGGTGAGGAGTCCCCTTGCATGTGTAAGCTTCACCCCACGATTGTACTGCAAGTAGTTTGAGCAGTTGTGTTCTCACTCGAGTGCTCACTCACGGGCTCCGCAGGCCGTCTCTCTAAAGTGGGCTTAGTTATCTAGCCTGGCAGACGCATTCTCGTGTTCAGTTGCCTACGACCGACGTTTATGTGCTGACATACTGGCTTCCAATCGAAACTTGCAAGTGGTTGTTGGACACGTAATAGTGGTGTGTCGGGTGGGCATCAGGAGCAGAGTTTCCTGCTGCTGGGCATACCTTCAACCCGTTTGTTGGCGTGTCATTGCATATGTACTGTGGGGTAGCTTGTCTGGTGTGGAGCCTGTTATGAGGCGGCTTACATAATGGGAGACTAGCCAGCTGAGCTTTTATGCAGCGAGTGAACAGCGAAAGTCTCTACCTGTGCATGTTGAATAGATTTGGGCCTGATGGCTCCCACATTTACTATGATGGGTACCAGGGAAGTGGCATCGCACAGCAGCTATAGTTCGGCGCAGACCGGAGGAGACACGAGGTCAGCGAGCATGGGCTATGTATAGCAGGCAGGATGATGTTCCTTCAAATCGAATCGAGTATCTATAACTTGCTGAACGGGTGCAGGCCTGATGGAAAAGTTAGCTACGGCTTTTGCTTGCTACGTGGGAAGCGCTCAAGCATGGAAGACTTCCATCATGCACAGGCAAGCAGTTTTCCTGGGTTGAATCTCTGCTGAGTTGCCTTTCCCCTGCATGAGCATGCCTTTTCTCTCGCAGTTCAAAGCAGAGCCAAAATCAGGGGAGGTAGTTGGACTATTTGGAGTCTTTGATGGTAAGCCACAGCAGAAGTTCTGGGATCTCCGATGTTAAAGAGGCCACTAGTCAGACATGCAGCAGTTGCAGCCTTGTGCAGACACATGGCATACCTGCCAAAAACTCCATCTTGAAGGCAGGCACCATATCCTTCTGTTGGGGGTGGGATTGAATGCTATGCTGCCTGTTCAACTGTGAGCAAAGCTTGACCTGACAGAACACAATTGCTTGGAGATGCTGCCATGCATAGGCAACTAGGCAATGAGGTTGAATCTTGAATTCCAGGAGGACACATGTGTCTCAGGAGGCGCACAACAAGCAGAGTTATTGTTGCCCATGCCATGATATTATCAGTTCAATTACAACACCCTGGACATTAGCAGCAGCAGGGTCAAGATGTACAAGACATTGACAGCATTAGGCACAGCTTTACTTTCTCGACTCTCAAAGCTGTGAGCTACAAGGGAGGGGGGTGGGTCTTATTAGCCACCTAGCATAGCCTTATGAATCAGACTTAGAGCCTGCTCTTCTGTGTAAAGCCACCCTGGTACTGCTCCGTTGCGGCTGCTGCAAGCAGCACACAATATGTTTTGCAGCATGGCACTACATACCAGCTTTTCTGATTTAATTTGGGCACCGTGAGGTGAATGGTATCCAGACAATAGGATAATAATGTGTAGGGGTGCTGTATCATAGACACCATTGGAAGCAGCCTATCTGCTTCATTGGTTGGACTTCCAACTGATTTGTCACAATCATGCCATGATGCGTGTTCTGCAGGCCACGGCGGAGCCAATGCAGCAGACTATGTCAAGAACAACCTTTTCAAGAATCTCCTAGCACACACCAAGTTCTCAAGTGACCTATCTTCAGCTTTAGGTGCGTGTTTGGACACCTTGGTTGCTAGCACATGATCATCCGCATGTACTGCAAGCAGACCCGCAGCACAGCTTATGAGCAGTTTGAGCTTTCGTAGCCTGGGTGGAAAGGGTGAGAGTGGTTGCAGACAATCAGGCTGGCTTTGGAGCTCAGTCTGCTTTATCGCAAGCTCTGTCTAGCAAGCGCTCAGGAGGGGGGGCGCACGGGGGGGCCACGGGCCAAAGTCCAATTTTATTAATTGTTTTGAATGGCTCTAAATGGGGGTTGGTCTTGAGGGGTGAATGCATTGGTATGTTGCCACTGCTATGGACTGTGGGATCACATGTGGCCAGGGTCCGAATAGGACTAGGTGGACTGCACATCTGATGGCTATGCATAAGACATGATCTTAGCTGTGCACGGTGCTGTGTTGTTGGCTGACGTGTTCTGTGCTGTGTTTCGTGCTGCAGTTGATGCTTTTGAGCACACAGACACGCAGTACCTCAAATTGAATGACAACGCCAGCAGAGATGATGGGTGAGTGTCCGGCGCCCCTGCTTGGTGGTAGAGGCGGCAAGATGGATGGCACCTTTTTTGTACTTATCATATTGTGCAACGCAGCTGCATGAAAAAGTATTCTCGCTAGACAGTGCATGCAGCAGCACGAGAGAAGTTGCAGTCCTGTGGATCAATGTCTGCATAGCAGGATGAGCAACATGCCACAAGCATTTCCTGACCCATGGCAGCTGGGCATGCAACAATGGCAGATCTTCTTAGCAAGCCATCAATGACAGCACTAATCCATAGGGCACAACAGGAAGATGAGGGCCATGGGCTGGTTGCTTGGGAAGGGCTCCACATCAGGCCGTGCTCTGCAGATGCTGGTGACATGTATGGAGTGGCTGTATCATGTGTGTGCCTTATGACACGTGTTAGTAAAGGATTCCTTGTGTACCTGCAGATGCACGGCTGTGACGGCAGTAGTGGTGCAGGATCGTTTGCTGGTAGCTAATGTTGGGGACTCAAGGGCAGTGCTTTCAAAGGGCGGCAAAGGTGAGCTACGGTGCAACCCCAAAACCCCATGTTAGCATGTTGTGCGTTTCTGATATGCAGATGTCTTAAGATCCTGCCAACCATCAAAGAGCCAAGTGTTAGCATATTGTTTAATGGTGGCTCAGCGTTTCATTGCGATCCTGTTTCAGGCAGCAAAGGTGAAACAGCTTGAGGTGCGGGGCTTGCCGCACTTTTGTTATGGCATGTCATGATTGTAGTAATACCCGTTGCTTCTTGTCACAACAACCTTAGGACCTGGTTTTACCGTGCTTGGTTGTACTTTGCTGATCTCTGGTGTTACCTGATGGCAATGATGTATATTGCATTTTTGCTTTTTTGCATTTTTGGAAGACACTAACTCCTTGTACATGCTTGTCTCCTTACACCTAATGCCTGCAGCTGTGCCTTTGTCCATAGACCACAAACCCAACACACGGGAAGAGCGGACACGCATTGAGGACGCGGGGGGTGTGGTAGTGTGGGCAGGTACTTGGCGAGTTGGGGGAGTGTTGGCCGTGTCTCGTGCCTTTGGGGACCGGCCACTGAAGCGTTATGTGATCCCTACTCCAGATATCCGGGATGAGCAGCTGCAGCCAGAGGATGAGGCACTGATCTTGGCCAGTGATGGGCTGTGGGATGTGGTTAGTAATCAGGTAAGCCTTGGGGTTGGAGTTAGTAATCAGGTAGCCTTGGAGTTGGTGATTTAGGTAAGCATTGAAGGTCAAGTTACGAATCAGGTAGCCTTGGAGTTGCAATTAGTATGGTTTCTTCTGGGTTTGGTGTTTATTGCCAGCTCCTCAGCTGAAGCTGGACGTGGGTAGCAGGGAGATGGCACGGAACAGGAGGGGAGGGGCGGGAATGGAGGGTTTGTTGACAGCAGCAGCAGCAGGTACGGCATTTTGACACAAGCAAAGTGTTGTGTGGGTGTTTCTGGCGTTAGCATTGAGAGGGCCATGGGTTAAAGTGGCTATAATCATTCTGTGGATTGTAAGGCATTCTCTTTCCGTTTGTGACATGTGGACTGGTAGTACCATCGCTTGGAGGGAGGTGCAGGGAGCAGGGAGCCGACAGTCTGCTTCACCCTGATCCTTGTTTGGTTGCTTGACTGTCCCTTTACCGTGATGGTCCCAAAACATGCTTTGATTCACTGTCATGTATACTAACCACCAGTGACCGTCCAGTTTCTGCATCACTGTCGTATACTACTGACACCAGTAACCGGCCAGTTTCTGCCTAACGGTTGTAAGTTGCATGAGTTGGAGATGACTGGCCCTCGACCCTAAATTCAAGCTTATGGGAACAAATAGGACTTCCACAACAACAGAGTAACCACTTGGCCACTTGTGAGCTGGGTTGTACAAGGAGGATGGACCACCAGCTTAGCATAAAGAGGATGTGCACAATTTAATAAGGTAATGAGGTCCACCTTGCTGTTTCTTTGTGACGGCTTGAGGTGCGGGCCCTATGGCCCTTTTTGCCATGGCATATCATGAATCGTAATAAGAATTAGGTCGTGTTGGTGCTTGTTGGTGCTTGCAGGATGCTGTGACGTTAATCAAGGACATCCCAGATGCTGAGCGTGCAGCACGTCGCCTGACGGAGGAAGCCTTCCAGCGCGGCAGCAATGACAACATTGGCTGCGTGGTGCTCAAGTTCAAGTTCCAGTGAGAGGTCTGAGAGCAGCTGAGGTGAGGCTTGGGAGTGAGGCAGAAGCTGCAAAGGAAGGGGGTGTTGATGACCGTGAGGGGTTCTATTGCTACCTATTTCTGCATCTGTGTGCGAGGCTACAAGGTTGGGTGCCACCGCCGGTTGCATTTGCCCGGTTGTTCGGGGGGAGGGCACTTGTGGTAGCTGGATCTTGTGCTGTGCTTCTGCACGATGGTGTTTAGCCCTCCATGTGCGGCGCTGAGGGTTGTAGCAGTGAGCCTGGGTGGTGGTGCCAGCAGTATGTGTGCAATCATTGCTGATGGTCACGCACGACCGAAGCATCTGCTACACCCGGCCTGGCGCCAGCACTGGCGAGCTGAACATGTCGGTAGTTGATGGTTGGGGCCTAGGGGTGGTGGGCGGGGTAGTCAGCTAACTCACACTTGAAGCATCGCCGTGCCGTGAAATGCTTATGTGCCGGTCACACAGCCCACATTTCAGCAGATAGAGAGCTGCGGCAGCTCTTGGGCTGTGTGGCGATGCTGGCATGCATTTCTGTGTGTGTAGATATAGTGGAGGTTGGTGTAAGCGTTTGTCATTTGCCAGATGATGTGCTTGTGGAGGTTGGTACAGGCAATGGTGTGTGCATTGGCAATGCCTGGGGGACATTGTCTGCAATGTGCTAGCGGTGTGCACTGTCAGGGTACAGGTGTAAAAGTTGCTAAAGCAGATCTTGCAGCAGTGGGAAATGCTGGGGAGGCTGCTGCCTGGTTGAGCATTGCTAGTGCTGCTGTAGGGGCAATTGATGCACGGCTAGTGAAGTATCATGGGAAATGCTGCAGATGATAGTGTGGTTTTGCTGGGGGGTGTCAAGGACTGCATACGAGAAGGCCCTCGGGCGATGAGTGCATTTTGTGGTGCAAGGCACATGAGGGATGAACTTTACGCAATTTGAGTGGGGGATGAGTTTTGCCGATGGATGGATTAGCTTGTTGTAGTGGCCTGCTTTCTTGTGGGTATATGTAACACTATCTGAAGAACCTTTTTGGTTGGGGGTATGTCTTGCCATCGGGTTTGGAAGAGAATGTGTCTGCTGTCAACTATTTCTATGATGATTACTGCAGTTGCAATCATTGATGATAGTATGACATGCGATCATACTGAAGTTGATCAATGGAAGGCAGGGGGGCGCACCAGGTATCAGGGGTGCTTAATCTAGTGACTGTTAGCACAAAACCTTAACAGCGGAGCGGAGCAAGATGCTTTGTGAGACATCTGATATGGTGAGCATTTTGCCCTGTGCTGATCTTGCCAGTGTTTGTGCTTGGTCTTGAGGCTGTGTTGGTTTGTCTCCTCTGGCATTTGAGAGTTATGTGTTTCATGTGGCCCCATACTAGCTGGTCGGTGTGGAATGCACATGTTTGGACTCCTGCTGGGGCTCTGCAGCAGGCTGCCCGATGCACTCACGCATCATACTGTGGCACCGCACGCGTGCCGATGGGTTTGCCAAGCTAAGAATCACACACATGCCCCTGCCTTCCAGAGAACTCCGTTGCCATGGGGCTGGTGCATTGGGTAGGAAGTACTGGACGTGTCATATCGAATCTTGTGGGATGCCTGCTTTGGATCTGTGTTCTCAGTTGCTGTTGGGAGTAAGATAGCAAACATGAAGTAGAAATGCTGGCTGTGGATGTTCAAGAGCGTACTGAGCTGTATGATGCATATATGAAGATCCTTGTCAATAGTGATTGTGCGGGGTACCTGCTTATGTCCCGTTGAGTTAAGAGCATAAAGTATGGCAGCAGTCTTGTCATACTACTGCTGTGCCTGTAACCGCTGGTCTTCTTTTGCTATTGAATCGCATGCTGGTGGGCTCCTGCATGTCTGCAGGAATGTGCACAGGCCGCTGAAATCCGTAGACCAACGATCCTTCCAACCCATGAGTGTTGCATGTCTGCCTGTCAGCTGGGCCACACTATTGGGCCACGCCCAGATCTCTCAGCGAGGGTGAGCAGCTCTCCGGGCAAGTTGCTTCGGGTGCTCAAGAGTGGGTAGTGAGTCAAGATCTAAGAAAAATGGTCAGGTTTGCCCTCTGCGCTGGGTATTCGCCCCTTTCTCAGCCGCTAGTAGGTTGTACCTTAGCTATACATGGCTCCAGTACCTGCTTGCAGCGAAGCGGAGTTGCCGCTGGGGCTAATATGTAAAGGCATCCACTGTTTAGTTAGGCTTTGGGACTAGATAAAGGAGCTGTATCTCCTTGGCGGCTTCCGCTGCCGAAACTCACTCACTCGGTTGGGCACTGGGACACTCTGCGTCTATCTCCTTCAATTAGTGCGAGTAGGCAATTAAGCAATGAGCTTTGCAAAGGAACTGTTGCAGCTAATGGATCTATGCGAGCGTTTAGACCGTCTGCCAGCTTAACCATCTGTCGGATTCTGCGGCCGTGGCCCAGAAGATAGGAGGCGGAGCAGCCTGAGCATATAGCTATGGACATTGGTCTAAAGATAGCTATCGGAGTAGGGGCAGCAGTTACTACGGCCAGTGCCATTGTTGTTCCGAACCACCGGCAGAAGGATGTCGCAGCCATGGACATGTTCGACAAGAAGTTCAATGAGTTAGATCCACAGGATAAGAAGGCAGCTGAGTTCGCAGCAGGACATCGGAGATGGAAGAACTTCTTCGAGAAGAGCGTGTACCCCATCACCAGGAAGCTACCAGGCTCATCAAATCCTATCATTAACCCCTACAGAGATGTAGAACCCCTGGGCGGACAGGAGGAGGAGGAGTAGCTGCTACATTCGCTGATGGTTTATGAGGGGTTTTAGTAACTGTCTGGGTCCATATTGAAGTTGTAGGGGATTGGCTGGCAGCTGCCGTTGGCTGCCTCTGCTGCGGAAGTGCTCTGCAGGCACTACCCATAAAGTTAGGCAGGCTTGGGGCAGAATGGCACGCCTTCTACCTTCCAATGATAACATTGCGAGCTCTTTCCTGGGGTCGGTAGCTGCAGACTGATAGGCTGGTTCAGAGGAGTTGAGCATCACAGGAAGGTGCACTCTCAGGTCATCCAGGCAGGCGATGGCAGCCAGGTGGAAAGGCTCCATTCGCACCTGGTGGTGATCTTATGTAAGCATAGGGCTTGCTCTTGTGTTTAGTACTCATGTCTCAAGTCGGGGCAAAGGTGGTAATAGTGATTCGCTCTTGATTAAATGCTTCGCTTTGTTTATACGATTACGATTACAACATGGCCCCTCAAAAGGGGGCGCCCGTTTATCTGCGGGCCAAGTGGTGGACCGAGATGTAGCAGTACCCTGAGGTACAGGCATGCCTTGTACAGGCTTCTCCATAGCAGTACGTACGCCACGAAGAGAAGTGCACTTAAGAGGGACGGGCAGTACTGAGCGGAGTCAGCAAGGGGAGTACCAAGGACAGCAGCAGCAGCACAAGCACGCACCCTAACTACAGCGGCAGCAGCAGCACGAGTATGCAGCAGCAGGAGCTATGACAGCAACAAGAGCAGCAGCCAGAGGAGTGGCTGGTGTAGCAGTAGCAGCAGGGTCAGCAGCAGTAGACCCAGGAGCAGCTTGACCTGCTGCCGCCCTGAGCAAGGCAAAAGCCCTGAGCAAGGCATAAAACTGCTTGGCTTGCTGTTGACTGGGTCAACTGGTCAGCGCATGGCAAGTCGAAATGGGCTGGCCTGACATACATTGGCTAGCAAGGGATTTAGGGTGGGCTGGTGGCAGCCGATTGTTTGAGCTTGGACAGGACAGGAGTATGCCGTTGGAGCCTAAGTTGGCTCCTTGTGGGTGGCGCTGCCCCCACCGGCGCCCTGCTTTGACAGGGCCATCTGGTAATTGGTAATTGACTAGCCTCAGGAGCAGCAGCAGCAGCAGTAGGGCAAAACCGGGTCTTTGTGGCTCAGTTACAGTCATCCCTACCAGCCGAGTCTTGGAGGACCCTGTCTGACACTACTAAAACAAGTTACAGTCATCCCTATCAGCTGAATCTTGGAGGATCCTGTGTGAGAGAATCAGTCCTAGGTTCTCTAGATGGCAACCAACTATTGTGGCAGACTGAGCAGTTCTAGATCTTATGGTTTAGGCCGTTGCAGCAGTGAGTCCCACCTTCATATCAGAGACTAGACGCAGAGTCAGACAGATGCAGGTACATGGTGGCCAGCGCATGCATGGGGGTCAGTTTACAAGTTGGCCCCACACAGGTCAGGACAGCCATGCACATCATTGCATACGGTAGACTTAGCCCGCTGTAATCGCATAGCGGCGGGACACGACCAGATGTGCATGGCTGCCTGCTGGCTACATTCATCTAGTTTGCTCATTTTAGTGACGGGTCGGCCGCCAGCAGCTCTCCTGTACTCTAGGGCTGTGACTAGCTGCCACACACTATCCAGAATACCAGATCACCAACTAGCCGAGAAGGGCGTCTAGTCTCACTAGTGCTGACTGACTGATACAAACACCAAGCGGACTCATCATATCAGTGGGAGTGACCGGCCAATATGCAAACAAACAAACATTTTTCATGCACACCCCAGCAGCCACCTAGGCCCACTACCATTCGGAGCCCAGAACCCCACCTAGAGCACAGTGCCAGAAACTCATATGCATGGTAGCCACACCCTCCATATGAGGCAGAGTGTCTATAGTCCCAGCGAAGATCAATGGAACAATACGATCCTGGCATTACGGAGCACTGCTAACTGCTACATGGTACAAACACTGTTTGGCTCCAGTACCTCCAACACCGAGTCACTCGTGCCGTCCAGGGGCTTCCCACCAAATATACAAACATACCGCTGGTTCAACAAGACAAAAAAAGCAAGGCCGGCTATGCTCAATGGTCATACAAGACAATGCAAGAAAGATACTCTGGTTGGTACCAAAGTCCTTGCCAAAGACCCCATCCCATCCCAATTCCTATACCTATGTGGTTTGATTCCTACATGGGGCCTTGCCTGCCCAACAAGCTGAACTGCAAGACGCAACAGCTTTCACCCCATGCTCCCCAACACAAGACACACATCTACCTCCTTTGTCTCGATATCTGCTCTCCACATCCTAACAAACTGGATGGAGTTATGATGCCGGCGCTGCACCGCCCGAAAGCTGTGCAGTGATCTATCTCATATATACCTCCTACTGGTTGGAGTAATCCTTGGGTGCTGCACGGCCCAGAGGGCTGTGCAGTGGTCTCTCTTAACATATATACCTCCTACCCAGAGACCTCCCTGACATCTCGAGTCCAGCACCAGCACCTCCTTGCTCAGTGGTATAACCAGCACCCAGCCCACTGCGCCTTACTTGCCTGGTGTGCATAGCCACTAGCTTCACAAATTTTTACTGCCCCCACCACTCATACTACATCAAGACCCCTTCCCTTTCCACCCCTCTCCCCCCACCACTCTTTAGCAATCGGCAATAATTTTCTATAGACTTAACATAAGTACACACAGCATCTCCCTTTGGCCCATGGCATTACATCTTCAAATCCAGCACCTGTACCACCTTGGTACTAAAGCTCGCTGCCAGCTTATCTCCCAAGGGGCTCCAGCACACCTCAAAGATTCCGCCATCCCCTGTGTGAGTGCGCACCAGCTTCCCAGATGCCACATCCCATATGTGCACATCCTTATCAAAAGACCCTGAGGCAACCAGCCGACCATCTGGGGAGAATGACACGCTGTAGATTGGCTCTTTGTGCTTCCCCAGTGTCTGCATGCACCTGCAGCCAGGAAAAGAACATGGATGTCATGAATTCTCATGCTTGATTACATTCTGTCTTTAAAATCCCATAGCAGCAGTGACAGCTTGAGGTGCAGGGCCTATGGCACTTTATGCTATGGCATATCAAGAAAATGTAATAATGATAGCAGCAGTGCCCCACAGCTCAAGCTGTCACTTGACCAGTGAAGTGGAAGTAGATCTCTAACTGGCAGTGGTTACTGCACTGTGTTTAACAAACGACGTGCTCCCGGTCAATGCCATTGGTAATAATGAGTATCTGCATCTGTCTTTGCAATCCTGCACGAACTGTCAGAGATACAGCACACTGTTGCTGTTCATGACATAGACTGATGCATTCGTAACGGTTATGTGCATCAAATTCGGTAGGCCCCACACCGCGAGATTGTCACATCAGCAGCAGCAAGTTGACCAAATAACACATCAAAAGCCTACGGCCTACTTCCCCTCCCCTTTGTTCAGTAAACATATTCCCAGGGAGGGGGATTCGCCATGGCATTTGACTGTAGGGTCTCAATGCCACCAATCTTAAATGTTTTGCCACCCACTTTGGACTTTGGGTATAGGTAAGAAAAGCACAAGCAACTGATGCAACAACGGTAGGCAGCACATAGGCGAGGTCCTGGAGACGACATGACATACTTTGAGTGTCAACTGAAAGACATACCATTTACATCCCACCAACTTCCCACCAACCCACTCACCAGCCAGCAGGCCACCCCCCCCCCCTCTTGCCCCGCCCCTACCCCCACCCACCCAATCCCCCCCTGCCCCCCCCCCCCCTTCGCCACCCACCCACCCACTGGCCACCCCCGCACGCACCTGCCTGCCGCCACATCCCAGAGCTTCACTGTAGCATCAAAGGATGCCGTAGCTAGCAGCAGCTGCTGGTTAGGGTTTTGTGTCCCAGGCCCACTGGGGCTCCACTTGATGGTGTAGATCTCCTTTACGTGTTCTGTGAAGTTGTGCACTGGGGTGTCACTGTCCATACTCCACACCTTAGCTGTCGTATCATCACTGCAGCTGGCTAGCAGAGTGGATTGGGGGTCCCATCGAAGAGCATTCACCTAGGACAATCACAGCAAAAAGCATGAGCTAAAGACGGAGCGTGATAAAACCCGACGCCCTAAACGACAAAGCCCTCTCTTTTCCTTCCTTCTATTCACTTGAAAGACTCACAGCAGACACCATGAGCCTGATACTGACGCGGATAAGGCGGCCTGACTTCTTCATAGCGGGAGTTTGCATCAAAGAAAGAGGCTTAATTTATTGCCTTACTTCATTTATGAGGATACAAAAATAGACCCATGCATAGAGAAATGACCCATGCAGGAGAGCCCTGCAATGTACATTCCATAGGTGTGGAGAAACCAATGAGACTGAATTGAAAGTGGGGTGCAAAACAGCACATGCTGCAAGCCATTGACAATGCACCGCATGAATATGACATTCACGCAGATGTACAGATGAGGAGGGATGGCAACAAATGGGCTGCACAACACCTGGTGCTCGGCCATAACAGGAGCATTAGTTGTTCGGTTTCAGCAGTAAAACCTCGCTGTTCTTTGTGACGGCTTGAGGTGAGGTCCTATAGCACTTTTTGCTATGGCATATCATGAAATGTAACAATAAAACCTGCAGCACCGCTGCAGAGGAAAGGCAGGCACCCCCCTCACCTCATCCTCATGTCCCGCAAAGGTCTTGATGGGCTGGTTATCCCCCAACTTGCACACATAGATCATCTTATCCGTGGAGCAAGTGGCAAAGGTGCTGTTGGTGCGCCAGTCCACATCCAAAGTGGGAGCTGGAAACAACAACAGCAACAATAACAACATCAGCACATTAACAGCAACAGCAATAGCGACACATTTCTCATCTGGATGAAGCCAAAGCATGCATACAAGGCTTGCCGCATGCAGAAAAGCTTGCCGGCGGAGAAGCTTGCCACGACTGCAGCAAAACTGAGGTAAGTGTTTTTGCATGTCGTTGGGCATTGTGAGTGAGGAGATGTGCTCATCCGGCACAACCAGAGCGTCTTGAAAGGATACACCAGGTTGTTTAAGGATGAGAACGCAAAGTTGGTGTTTGTCCTAACCCAACAAAGCGTATCTTTTCTCTTGCACCCAGTTTTTAGAATGACTGGAGATGGAAACACCAGAATTCGGGTAAGGGGTGCTTTCCTGCCCTAAGTGCCTAGTTGCAAGGGGCTCTTTTACCAGGCTGGCCTATGCCATCATTCAGTTTGGTTGTTAGGTGGACTCGCGCACAAGCATCACTTTGCAAAGATCTGACGATGCAACAGCTGTTTTGCTTACATGAGATGCATCACTGCACAGCTTCCAGGCCATGCAGCGCCCGCTGCTACAGTGAAAGCACTGTAGGTACAAATAAGCTACAGAGCACTGATCCAACACTCCAGGCTGCCACACAAGATCATTTTCTATTCTTCATCTGCCAAACAATACAATATCATGCCAATCCCTTTTTCAATCATAAACGATCCCTCCCCTGTATCTAGAAATACAGCAGATCATTGGTCTTACCTTGATGGAAGTCAAACTGCTGTTTCACATTGCCTGATTGTGCATCCCAGACACAAGCTGTCTTATCCACACTCCCACTGAGCAACATGTCTCCCTTCTTGCTCCACTTGAGACTGAAGATTGGACCTGTGTGGCGCTGGAGGGTGGTCAACAACCCACCTAAACACAGCAGCAGGAAACAACAGGAGGTCAATAACCCACCTAGAAACAGCAGCGGGGAACAGCAGGAGGTCAATGTCGGTCGCTAGGTACCGTGTGCTGTTATGAACTCACTCTTCAACCCCCTAGCAGCAGGAACAATAGGAGGTCAAGTCAATTCATCATTTGTCAACAACCCACCTAGAAACAGCAACGGGGAACAGCAGGAGGTCAAGGTCAACTGGTCCAGCTGCATTACTGATCGTCCAGAAGTCTTCAATCAATCAATGCATACAGATACAAAGCCAGCTATGCCAATGGCCAATCAGATCCAGGGCAAGACACAAGGCTCTTGATAACAATCACGACGGCCCACAACCGATGGTGACATTGCCCACACACAAGCAGAGGATGTATGCGATGGCCTGCACATCGCCATGTCAAGATAGTTATTGCCCTCATGCCCGCCTCCCCACCCTTATGCTTGCACCATTCACCCATATAACCCACCTACATCAGAATTTTCCCCGTACCGCTGCCCCTCCAGCCCCCAACCCCTAATCCTAGCCCTCCTCAACTCAGCCCCTACTGACCAAATCCGAGCTAGTCTATCATCTGACCCCGTAGCCAGCATCCCCCCCCCCTCCACGACCTCTCCCCCCCCCCCCTTCTCTTGACTACTTGCCTGCCCCCTCCTGACTTCCTGCCTGCCCCACCTCACCCGCACCACCTCCCCAACCACTACCTCGCCCCAGGCCGCCCTGAGTACATGCATGTCCCCCCCCCTCCCCACCCCCCCACCCACACGGCTACTTGGCCCCACCCCCCATGGCACTCACCGTCTACTGACCATATCCGTGCTAGTCCATCATATGACCCGGTAGCCAGCATTTTCCCCTCCGGGTGCCAATCCAGTGTTGTGACATCCTTGGCCTTGTTACCAGGGTTTACCACATGATGTAGCACCAGAGGGGGGCGCTCAAGGCTGGTGGGGGTGGACAGGTCCCAGATGCGAGCAGTGGAGTCACCAGACCTATAACCCAGGAACCAGTGCAGCAGTAAGTATCTCACCTATAGCTATAGAGTGCGAAACTAGCTAACAATGTCCATCCGCGTCCCACAATGTGGGAAAAAAGACTGGGCGGAGGGGCAAGGATTGCTGGGAGTGGGTACATACCTAGCCACCCCACCCACCTATAGCCAGCACAGCTCCCTCCTCCTTCCCACTTATAGCTGCAGCACTTGATATATTCTG
Organism: Pseudopediastrum boryanum; assembly: GCA_963556185.1. Lineage (NCBI taxonomy): Eukaryota > Viridiplantae > Chlorophyta > Chlorophyceae > Sphaeropleales > Hydrodictyaceae > Pseudopediastrum > Pseudopediastrum boryanum. Next base: position 6,258,026 of record OY744496.1, read on the forward strand.
ATGTCTGCCTTACGCAGTCAAGCTCCTGAGCACATGGGTATGTACAGCTAGCACACCACACAAGTGACACGGCAGCAATGCTTAGATGACGCTTGCTTAGAAAACCGGTGCTGTTATCTTACCCCCCCCCCCCCCTTCCTCCCCTCGCATTTCCCCCCTGAAACCCTGATCCCCACAGCCTTAGCACACGAATATACACTATCCATCTTCACTCTCTGCATCGCATTCGTTCAACTCCATAACTCCATCTATGGCTGGGCTCCTTTGCTTATGCGTTGTGCACCTTCGACAAGCTGCCAGGCTTGGCAGATAATGAAAACAATAGAAATGCCATGTCTACCTCAAGAGGGACTCATACTCAAAGCCCTACCATGAACCTCCCCCGGGCCAGCAGGGCCCACCTCTCAACCTGAACCCCACATCTCCCATGTCAGTGCTGCTGCTTAGCCCCGCAAACAATCAAAACCCTCTTGCTCTGCACATCCTTGCATCCCAAAATGTACCTGTGGGTGCCACCTGCGCCTGTACAGGTGGGCTATTTATTCAGCAGGAAACCCTCCCCTTTGTTGGACTCTCCTCAATTTCCCTGCCCTCCCTTGTTCTCTGCACAGCACATCTCCCCCTTGTGGCTTTTATCCTTTGTTTCTGACCGTTCCTCTTACCCCTCCCCAAACCTTTTCCTTTCCCTTCTCTGTCCTCCACTCCCCACCCCCTTCTTACCCAGTAGCCAGCCGTGTCCCAGTCGGATCCCACATCACAATAAACACCTCACTCTCATGACCACGCAACGTCGTAACCTTGCTTATCTGACACTCACTCTGCCTCTCCCCTCTCTTCCCCTCCCCTGCTGCTGCTGCTCCCGCTCCCTGATCCTCCTCCATGGGTTCTGCCTCATCCCCCTCCTCCTGCTGCTGCTCGTCACTTCCCTCATCTTCCTCCATCTGCAGCGCCCGAACCTCCCTCTTCACCCCTTTTGTCCCGCCACCACCACCACCACCGCTCCTGCCCCGCTCCTTCTCCCCAGTCTCCCTCTTCTCCCCTTCCTTGTCCCCCTTGTCATCTGCGGCAGCCTTATCCTTGCCCTTGCCCCTACCAGCCTCTTTACAAGGAGGTTCTCCCCCCTCTGCTGCTGCTGCTGCTGCTTCGCCCCCTCTGCCTCTCCCGGATGCACTTGGCCCGTTTGTCACACGATCCTGCCGCGGCGACTTCAGGGACGAGTTAGCTTTGCCCCGATCTGGCTGCTGCTGCTGCTGCTGTTGCTGATCTGCTGCCCCGCTTGCTGCTGCTGCTGCTGATTCTTTGCCTGCTCGTTGTTGCTGCTGCTGCTCTGCTCTCTCCCGCTTACGCTCCAGCCGATCCTTCTCCTTGGCTTTTGCTTGAGCAGCTACAAAAAAAAGTAAAGCAGCACATGCCACAAGGCTGTGAGCATACCTTCCTAGCAGACACAATAACAGAGCAATAAATACACCAGCCCTGAGCCTGTCCTCACCCTTATCAACTCCCCACGTAGGCGGCGACAGAGCCAAGTGACCAAAGACCTTGAACATTGAAAACGCAGAACAAACGTGCCCCTTCAGCCTTAAAGTATAATTATAGCATTAATTACCCGCCTGTATCTTCAATAACATCCGAGAATATGAAGGACATATGGCACTATTGCTATGGCACTTGCTATGGAACCTTTGCTATGGCATATCACAAAAACAACAAATAACAGTGAGTAGCCAGTTGCCAGTAAGCTTTGGCACACATGTGCCTTCACAGGCAGCTATGTGCGTCTCTCCCCCGCCCCCCACCTGCTGCCTCTTCCAGCGCTTCCTCCTTCTTATCTAACACCAGGCGCCGCAGGTCATCAATGTCATTAGTCATGATGTCACGTGGGTCAAGTAGAGTGAAGTCCTCGTCAACGGCTTCATCCTGCATTAACAGAGCAGGGGCTGCATGTCAGTGGGTCTGGATTTATGTCAGTTGGTTTAGATTCATGTCAGTTGGTTTGGATTCAAAGTGTTCTGGCAGCCAGTCATACATGTAAGGTAGCTGACACATCTGCTTTCAAAGGGCAAGGCTCGGTTTAAGAAAGGAGCATGTAGCATGCATAGTGCAGTGAGTTTGACCTGAGAGGATGGGGGCAGAGGACTAGAGATGCTGTGATGCGCTTCATGTGTTTACGGCTTGCTTCCTGTCCAGGCAGGAGCTTTGCAGGGCACACTGGAAAAGGCACAAGTTTACAGCCATAGGGTGTACAGTCTGTATCTAAATTCAGGGCCTGAAGATACTCTTGTGCCCTAGCTGGGTGCACGATGGACAGCTATTAAAAGTAATCACTGAGCAGCTTTGGGGATGTGCAGCACCCGGCCAAATGACATGCTGGAGATCTTATGCTAGAGCATAGGAGTCACATTAGCATATTGAAGAGCCAGGGAATATTGAATTTTGCCACACAGCTTGGAACTGAGAGCGAACAGGACCGGGTAAACTACTGGGCTTTAGTGAGCTTACTTACATCCAGATTTGCCTCCAGCTCAATGTACTGCAAGCCCTTCTGTACACAGGTGACAAGGGCTCCTGGGGCTACTTTGTTGGGATCGATGCCGATTTGGTGGATGTGGCTTTCATGGGCGAAGGTGAATGCGGAGTGATTGAAACCTGCAGGAGGGGGGGGACAGTAGGTTAGCAGCTGCAATTGGTTCTCTGCTGTCCTAGCAGGTGCTGCTGGCAGAACAGCTGCCCTGGTACCTGACTCTTGTAAGTAGCGGTAAATAAGGTAGTTGATGTCATCGCTTGTAAGAGACTTTGCGCCTGCGTTGGCCATTGTCGGCCAGGGGCCAACCTTGCTGCTTCACTGGCCCATGCCCCCCGAGTGGGGGCCACGACCGAGGGTCGAAGCCACGGGTAGATCTAGCGCTCAGTCAGTAGCCACACGCTGAGTGTACCTATCTCTGGCAATGGCGAAATGGAGTCGGGACAAAGAGTGTTCGGCTTTGTCGATGTTGAGTGTCACCTGTGGTGACAACTGCCGGCGGTCTGGCGTAATTTTACCAGCACAATTTGCAAGCTTCCTGGTTTCCTAACAAACGTGATAACCCGGCAGAGCACCCAGGCAGCCTTTATCTTCCGCGAAAATATGTGATGCTGGACCGAAGAAAAGCGACCGTATGGCTAGGTGCTTTGATACAGAATGGACAGGCAAGTATGAGACCGCGCATCTCACGGCTGGATGGGAACGAGCTTTTGATCTGTATCTCAATGAAAGTTACAGCCATATCAAGGTTCTAACTCTAGGGTCTAACTCACTGGGGGTCACCTAGCGTAGGGTAGTCTATGCCCCGCTTTGCACCCGACAATTTATCGCAGCAGGTGAATGCATTGGTCGACCCTCTTATTCCTCAGATATTTCCCTATCTTGCTCCAGTGCCGGTCTCCATGTGCTAACTGCTGCGAAGTGCCTTGCCAGCTTGTATATAATATGTTGTATACTATGCCTCTGTTAATTTGACCGGGTCCATAAATGCTATATAATAACCGTTTGATAGGTGACATCGAGGCCTGAGAACGGTAGCATGGGGCAATCTACTATGCTCGCTGCCTTGCTCATAGGAGTACTTCTAGGCCCCCTATTCTCAGCATCAGGCCAAAGCGTTAGCTCATTGACAGCAACACCCAGCACACTAAGCCTCCTGCCGACTGGCACCGCAGTTCCGCAGCCAACCAGCACGATCCCAGTCAAGCAGGCAGTTCCAACCACGACCCAGCCAGCAGCAGCTACCACAGCCCCGGCAACACGCGCAGCAGCAGCTGCAAATGGCTGCATAATGAACGTTGAGTCGTCTGCGCAATGCGGTGGCAATTGGACCAGCGTTTACGCAGCATGCACTGGCTTCCCCAACAGCTGCAACAACCAACCTTGGCAGGGTGCTTGCTGCCCTGCCCAAGCCCCATGCAAACAGATCCGATCAGACGACTGGCTCTGCTGGTCATGTGGTGGCAGCATCCCAAGCTTTCTATCTGAAGCACAGCCTGGAGCCAATATGTGCACCACCAAGAAAAATGGTGATTTCGACTACGGCTGTGTCCTAGGGGCTTCCATGCTATTCTATGAAGCTCAGCGATCAGGGAATCTCCCGGCCAACAATCGCATCAGCTGGCGAGGCGACTCCGGCATGCTAGACAAAGCCCCCAATGGAGTCCCTCTAATAGGTGGCTTCTGGGATGCTGGGGACGTGACCAAATTTGCCTTCCCCGCCGCCTTCACCCTCTCAAACCTCGCCCTCAGCTACCTCGAATTCAGCAGCAGCTATCAAAGCAGTTCCGATTCCCAAGTAGCAGCCATGAAAGGGATCTTGAAATGGGGTGCTGATTACATCGCGTCATCTCGCTACGCCGATGGCAGCTTCGTGATAGCTTCCTGGGCGCCAGGGGATAGCATTGAGGAGTCTCACTACAACTGGAACCGGCCAGAGGAGGTCAAAACCCCAGCAAAAGTACTGGCCCTCACAGCAGGCTTGAAAGGTGCAGATGTTCTGGGCCAGGCAGCAGCAGCACTAGCAGCCATCAGCATGGTCTTCAAAGACGATGAGCCAGCATATGCCAGCCAGTTGCAGGAGGTTGCCCGCAGCTTGTATCTTCAGGCCTCTGACAGCCAGGGTTTGTATTCAAACACTTTCCCGCAAGTACAGAGGTACTACCGGTCGTATACGTATGTGGATGACCTGACCTGGGCTGCAGCCTGGCTGGCTTGGGCAACAGGGGAGGAGGATTATGTCAGCAATGCGAAGTTTTACTGGAAGAGGCATCAGGACGAAGAAGGTGGGGGTGAGGGGCGACGCTATGATTACAACAATATGATCCAAGCTATGGGCTATGTTATGGCAAAGATTGATCCTGACAGCAAGGAGATTTATTTGCAACCGATTCGGACCACAATGGATTTGTGGCTGAATGCGCAGTCAAACATTACATATACACCTAAGGGCTTGGCTTGGATTGATACCTGGGGGAATTTGCGTTATGTGGCCAATCAGGCCTTTATGGGGCTATTGCACAATAAGGCTTACCCATCGGACAACCACAGGAAATTGGTGTACACCTGCTTTGCGCGCAAGCAGATGCGATACATCCTTGGGGAGACTGGCAGGAGTTATGTAGTGGGGGTAGGGCCTAATGAATCTCCTTGCCAACCGCACCATAGAGGGGCATCTTGCGGCCCCCTCACTCAGCGCTGTGATTGCACTGCATATAGTAGCCCTTCTTGCAATCCTAATGTTGTATATGGTGGGCTCATTGGTGGGCCTGACAAGGAGGATAACTACCAGGACAATAGGAAGGACTTTGCGGCTAATGAGGTGGCATTGGATTGGAATGCTGGGTTTACTGGGGTGATGGCAGGTCTTGCTTCAGGAGAGTTTCCTAGTTGGGATGATTGTGTGTCTGCTAAGATGCAAGATGGGAGGGGTAAGGTGTCGCCAAGTTTGAATGCAGCTGGAGGGTTGTTGGAGGCGGTAGTGCAATCATGGTGGGCGCTGTTGTGCTGTTTGGTGGTGATGGTGTTGCAATAGTGATGGGGCAGAAGGTTACTGAGCGTAAATTGTAAGCTACTGAGTGTGGGGTGTAAGAAATGGCGAGGGTCGAGGGCAAGCACGGTGGAAAATTTTGTGTCAAGAGAGTAGAGTATGAGCAGGGAGGTACTGAAGGGGTGTATCTGGCGACCCGTTGTTTGACCGCAGCGAGCGGTTGACCACTCTGAGTGGTTGTGTGTATGGAGAGTGTTAGTGCTATATCAGGTGTGACTTTCTTTTGGTGATGGTGTGTATGAGTGGAGCAGCCTCAGGCTCATGTGTGCATTGACATCTGGCAGCTTCACAGCACTTCATGTGCCCCATCATGAGCCGGTGCGACCAAGAGGTGCAGCTTTGGGCACGTGGGGTTGTGGATGGTGATTGCTATTGTCCTTCTTAGGTCTGGGAATTATATAGGGTGTATTGTCTGGGAATTAAGGGCAGAGCGAGGCAGAAATCTGATGATTGGTCAGGGCTGGACAAGGACAGAATAGCTTTGGTGCTGTTAGGTGTTGTCGGTAGGGGTGGTCATGATGCGTAGTTGTTTGGAGCGCTATTTAGCTAGTCATAGGCCCAGCAGGAGAGTCCTCGGATCAGTTTTGGTAACCGCATGTGTGCGTGCTGGTGATGATGTGCTTTGGGCTCACAGATGCCTGTGCTGAATCTGTGCTGTCTTCTGGGACATGCACAGAAAGCATTGTTGCACAAATTAGCAGCACGAAAGGCTTTCGCGTGGTTTTAACAACACGCATGCTAGCAGACTGGAGCGCAGTAGCCTGCCATATTGCCTGCAGAGGCAGATTAAGCGGACACCAGCTAGGTTGAAAAAAGCCGGATCTCACTGGTTTGCGTTGGTCACCCCGTTATTTTAGTTTTCGTTGGAGACTAGTTATCCCTCATCCAGGACATACTGCACGCACCTAGCACATGTTTAAGGCTGCCGATTAAGCGGTCCAGCCGGGTCCCGGCTGCATCAGAAGTTCCCTGGGGCAGCCCAGCCGTGTCGACACCCGCTAGCTTCGATGCGGAAACGCCCGCTAGCATGCACGATAAGGGTCTGTCTACTCCCTAGCACAATTGGCTCTGCTATATAGAGGTCTACAGAGCGCCGGCATAAATTGGCTCCAACATACCTATGTATCGTTGAGCCCGACATGTTGCAGAGTAGGGGTGCCAGAATGTTGCAGTGAATGGACAGAAATTCCTCACGAATTACCACCTTCAGCACGCAGCTAACCCGTGTACCCAAGTCTTTGAACTATGGCTGCTCACATAGTATGCTGTCTGCTGCTGTGCTCCCTCACAGCCCACGTATCGTCCCAGGGCTTGGCTCTCGGTACCCAGACCTCTCTGGGAGCCATCAGCTCTTTTCAGGCTTTTTATAGGCACTATCAGCGGGCCGGAAACCTACGGAAAGCATGGAGATCATCAAAGGCTAATGCCTGCAGGTACTGCTAATCTCACGGAACGAACCTCTCCCACCCCGCAACTGATCGACGCGTGCTGAATTGGCTGCAGGGGTCAGGCTGCAAAAGGTGACCTTGCAGCGCTATGTGGTGTATCCCAAGATGCGGAGAGCAGCTTTTTGGCGATAGTAGTGGCCACGTCGCCTGCGGTATACGATGCGCGATCCCCTAGTGTCTTCACAGGGGACATAAATGCAGCAGCACCAGTCTATGATCAGAAAGCCTGCTTCACATGCGTGAGCTTCGCTGTGCTGGCAGCCGTCGAGGCAGCCATTGCGAGCTCTCTTCGTGTGGACCCTCGAAATCGCCCAGCTTTGAGCAGGCAATACTTCCACTTCTGCTCTGAGGACGCAGGAGGAGAGGTAAGACCAGCCAGTCATCAGCCGCCACAATAGCACTCAACAGATTCTCAATCACAGAGGTCCTTGGCCAGGGGCGGAGAGGCGAGATTGGCCAGCATATCTGGCATGTCTGCTTAGCACCAGAATAGGTGTAGAGGGGCTGGATTTGCGCATAAATGGGTGATATCCTCCTAGTAATTACAACATTCTGGGCCAGCATGTTAACACAGAAACACTGTCACACGTGCCCTATGCTTGCTGCCATTGCAGAAGGCTGGTATGCCACTACAGTAAACAGAAACCATTCAGAAACCTTCGATGTTCAGACTGATGCACTCGACATAGCTGGTTGCTTGTCCCAAGAGCGAATAAGCCAGTAGAGCCCAATAACAGTGTCTAATTGTGCATGTTAGGATCAAACTTACCCGCTGAGGAGGGGCTGGGTGGCATGCACTCAAATCCGACTGAGCTGCCGGGGCAGATGTGTCCCTTTGCCTGCGGAAGTTACTCTGTTCCTGGCCGGCCATCCAATGGCAAGACTTATGAACGCTAACGAAGCAGCAGTTCCCGCCTTGAGTCAACTCTTGCATTATGTGTAGCGCCATAGCACATCAAGCAGCATATATTGCTCCTATGAGACTAGTGCTTACATGCATCGTTCAGAGAACTTAGGTTAGCAAGATGAGGCGTGATCTCAACAATGTGCATTAGCAGCACTTCACCTTATATCAGCTTACTTTCCACTCTCATCTCTACATTCACCGTTCATGTCAATTACGTCAAACAAGACTGAACTTTGTGAGGTATGGCTGATAGCGCCTTTAAACTCTCTAGGAAACCCTCCACAAAGCAACTGCTCACAAGGTAGCATTGCAAGTATATACACCACACACCGTCCAGCTCTTACCAGGTCTGCCAATGCATTCTCTTGTTCCTTGGATGCAGGTGCGATCTTGCAGCAGTTCCTGGCAAGTACGAGATGCACTAGCTAGGGCCCTATAGGGCTCCTTAACAAGGCATTGCCATCAATCCTGCTTGAAAAGTGCCTACCATACAACCCAGACCTCGGAAGCACCAAAGCGTTGTGCGAAAAACGATGCAGTGAAGGGGACGGCATGCTGAACGACGACACATTCAGGTACCAGCAACTAAGTGAGGTTTGGGACATCCAGCGGCATATCCGAGACCATGGCGCCATCATCACGCGGATTGATGTCTATGAAGACTTTGAGCCCTTCTTTAAGGGAAACCCAAAGAGTGTTTACCCGGGACACAAGGCTGGAGCTAAGTTCCTGTTTGCGCATGCAATAGTTCTTGTTGGGTATGATAACAACAATAACTTCTTCATAGCACAGAACTCCTGGGGTACCAAGTTTGCTGATGGGGGTTTCTTTAGGGTGAGTTATGATGCCAACGTGGCCATTGGCAACCCAGCAGATACATATGGTCTGCAATGGGTAGCAAATGCACGGCCTATGTCCCAGGCAAAAGCTATCCGCAGCAGATTAACACCCCTCAAAGCCAAGGAGGGCAGCAGGTGCTGGCAGTACGCATCCAAACAAGGTGATTATGTCTCACGTGTGGCTGCAGAGTCTGGGATACAGATTCCTCAGCTACTCCAAGACAATCCCGATAAAGTTGTAGCACTTGATGCTATGCTGCCCCCTGGCACTAATCTTAAGCTCTGCAACCCAAGTTTTCCAGGATACAGCCTGCCTGCGGGTGCGGACAAGTGGCCTACTCTAGAATGGCCCTCAGGGCGAGTAAGGTTCTTTGCTTTGGCGCAAGGACTTCAGCCTACGGATAACAGCGGAGGTCGCTACTGCTGATGCTTTTTGCCGGAGCAGAGGAGGAGTGTTGGCGTACTGGAACACTGATGAAGAGTACAAAGCTCTTGCAAGTTTGGTAATGACAGCTCGGGCAGGGAATGCCTTTGTGGGGTACGTGCAGTCGTTGGGGGCAAGGGAACCCAGCGACGAGTGGGGCTGGGTGTATATGGCTGGGAGTGCACCTAAAGATGTGCCTTGGGACAAATCGAAGTCGGAGCCAAACCAGTTCTTGTCCCTCAATGAGGATTGCGCGGTCCTTAGTCAGTTTTCTGGAAAGCTGGAGGACGATCGTTGCACTGCCGATCCCAATGTCAGCAGAACTGTTGCATGCCGGTCAGTTCAAGACTGTGTGTGGAAGTGGACCACCACGCATGCTTTGCATGAGTGTTGATCCTGATGAGATTTGAAGTGGGGGTTGCTGTAAATTAATTGGGACACTGAAAGGGCTTCCTGCAAACAGGACAAGAGGCATGCTGGATATCATGTGCAAGTTGTGAGGTGCATCTCAGCTCTGAAGGAAAGGCGGGAAAGTTGTTTACACCTGCTTGATGATGGTAGAGAGGGTGATATTGTGCCCGAAGGTTAACTTCCTTTTTAATCCAACCTACGAAAGGAGGATTATGGGACGTAATATGATTGAGTGCCTATGACTATTTTGTTTTACTTACCCTTAAGTAGGTTTGGCTCTGTACTGGTCTATGTTAGTTCTGGAACTGCTGCTGCTCTGTGATTTTCCACATTTGGGTGAGAGTGTATTGGCATACGTTGTATGCAAAGATTTGGTGTGTATGATGTTGTTGCTGTTTGTTTGCTGGCTATTTCAACTCAAAGAACACGAAGGATTATAAGATGTAAAATGTGTGCACTTTCTCCGGGACGAGAATTCTGCATCATTGTATCTATCTGCTTGGACACGCATGACTATGGAGTTCAAACTGGTGGAATGGTGTTCAATGTTTCCTGGTTCTATCTGTGTTAGTGACTTTGCAGTTTATTGCGTTGTTCCGTCTGACGCCAGTACCAACATGCTCTATGGGACTAAGCCCCAGACCCCCTATCAGGCACCAGCGCTGCAATTACGCATAGGCAAGCCCCTACTGGTATAAAGGATGTTCTGAGAGCATGGCACCCCGTTATTCGACAAGAGCACGGTACAGCTTTAAACAACACTATGGAGTCTCCTCTAAGATGGTGTGCAAACCGGCATTGGAGTATATGCAACGGTCAGCTCATGCGGCATCAACAGGGCCACTAATGACATCATTCCTTATCTCTGCTTCACATACCAGCAGCAACAGTGTGGCAATCTCCCAACCTGAGACATGGCCAACCTGTACTATATATGTACTGGCATCAACCAATACCCATGAATACGGTGGAACCGGCTGAAGCGGCATCTGCTGAAGTTCACAAACCATTCCTCATATCAGCCATTGTTTAGCAAAGCAGTACTCCAAAGAAACCTTCACTGCCGATGATCACTTGTGCCCTTATGTGCAGGTTAGCGGGGCCTGTTGGCAACCACCTGGCTCCCTTGCCCCTGCCCGCCACGGATGAAATCCTACGATAGGCTGGCCCAGTGTAGCTTTACACCAGTGGGCCCCTCCCTTGATCCTACGCGGGAGGGCAACTCACGCCCCTCCTTGCGTAGCGCTCTCTCTCTCTCAATGGGCCCCTGCCTGCTGGTGACGGCCATCCTCATAGTAATGCAAACCCTAGTTTATAGAGGGATAACGCTGCCCCTGCCCAGCGAGCCTATGTGCATCTATTCAGGTGGCCTGGATGACAACAGCAGGCAGACCCCAATGTTAACAACATAGGTACAGAAACAAAACCAGCCATACCCCCCCCCCCCACCCTCACACATGGCAATGAGCATTGCATGCTCCCTCACGGGTTGGCTGGTACCAGCTCACAAGTGTGCATGTATATAAAGTACTATACATATCATAGACGTCAAGCAATTGCTACATGCACTTCCCCCAAGGGTCCTTGTGTGCAGCTGCATCAACTATATATAGTTGTCTGCTAAGACCAGGTGAGTTCCTGCAAAGATTCCAAGAGCCTTTCGAAGCCGAAGAACCAGCCTCACTATATTCCAGGTAAGCCCCACAGAGATATGCCGCCAGAGTGAACCCTAGCTCTGAATTGCACGTTCCTCTTATAGATCATGTACAAGAGGCCACTGCCATCATCATACAATCTTTGCTATAAGTATACACATCCACGACTAAAGACTGTGGAGAGCACAGAGCACTAGTACATGCAAGCAACCTCAACCCACCACAGCCATTGGCCTGTAAAGCTTGGATATGTAATCAATATTGCTATTAATATTGGAACTTACATTGATATTAATATCATACTGTCACCCCCACATAATTTTAATTACCAATCAGGAGAAGCATAGCTCGTGCTGGCACCTCCAGTGATCGAAGACATCTGTGAAAGAATGTGACTACGCATGCACATGCACACTGACATACTTGCTGAAATGCTGTCTTACAAGCCATATGCACCCTGAGCTTCATTTCCTTGTAAGCATTCCCATGCACACCCCTATGGATACCACAAGGAAGAAAATGTTGCAGCCATGCAACCCTAGCAGGAATCGACCATGTGTTGACTGTCCAGACATCCTGAATGACACTATTGTCAACGGGTATTCTAAACGTTTCCTATGCATTATGCAGGGCAGCTGAAGCTGCAAGGGAACAAGTGAGCCCCTCAAATCAACGTGAAGGCTCCTGCAAGGCATCTGTCCCTCAAGCCTCCTTATCCATTTCTCTGGGCACTTTGCAGGTCAGTCCTGCCATGTCTGTGTGGTCACTCATTTGACTTAACTGCCTTTTGAGCAGCCACACCACACCATCTGTTCGTTCGCTTGTTTTCTTGTCTTTGTCCCCTCCACCTGCTCTTTCTCCAGCATGTATACCACCGTGCACCACAGAACATCAGCCACCCTTTCTGGCCACCACTACCTATCAGCGTACTGCAAGGGCTTCATATATGGCCCTAACGGTCTCCCTGTGTTTCTTACAGCTGGACGCCCTTTCGGGGATTGCACCCTATATTACAGGAGCACAAGACACACCCTGCGCTTCGCTTACAAAGCTCTTTTGTCGCCTCCAATTTTCCTCCCCTTTCAAGCGTTCATCAGCTCCCGGCTGTTACTAAGCCACCCTTACCATAGGTGGTGGTGCATACTTATTCTCAATAACCTCCTGGAAGGGATTATAGACCCTGATCAGGGCATAGAAAGGCACATCACCCACAATCTGCAGATAGTTGCCCTTGAAGTTTGCTGGCTTGGGCTTGGCAGACAGTGTCACGATAAATGAGCCATCGGGGTTGGTCTGGAGTTGAACTGTACACAAGAAGCAGCAGCAGCAGCAGCAGGAGGGCAGGAACAGTGCGGGATTATATCTTCTGCAAGCTTTGCACAACCCAGCCGTGAACTTGAGAAGACTGTTGGCTGTGCCTGCACAGCTAGGAGCCGCAATTGTTCGGCATTGTACTCCAAAAGGTGCCGTGCTCTTCACACCGCTCGCTTCTTTATGGCATATCATACATCTCATAGATGCTGAACAGAATCACTCTGACCTGAGGAGAGAAGCCTGTGGCATAAATGCAAGTTTAAACCGTAGTGTGCGAATTGTGAGGTGTTGGGATGGAGGTCGATTGCTTGATTGAGGAGTTGGACTGGTTGAGTCATACTCTGGGGTAGGTGGTCCTCATTAAGTACATTCCTTAAATGTACGCCACAAATGGTGTGTGCGTAGATGTAACAACAAGTTTAATCCGAACAGTGACAGCTGAAAGGCTCACAAACACCACCTAAGTGCCCCGGATTCTGCAGTGAGCTGTTGACTCCGCTGGACTTAACAGAGTCTGCACATGCGTGCACCATAGCGCATGGTGCCATGAGTGATTTCAGAATGGTGCCCATGAAATGAGTCTTTTCAGAATGATGCTTCCTAAATGAGTGAGTCAGTCCCTTACCTCCCTTGCCGCTGGTTGCCTTGGGAGAGCTTGCCAGAGCGTCACCATAAACATAGCCCACGTAATCCAGAGCCTTAGTGTTCCAGTAGTCCACTGCATCTGCCATGGCAAACTGGTCCAGACGCATGGTCTGTGCAACACAACACAAGCACACAGGCAGCAGCAACAGAATTGTGGTTCAGGGGTCATCAGCTTCAACAACCAAAGAGTGACAACTACTATTCCCGGTAGCCTCAGCATGCGTATGTGAGGTGTACCTCCGACTATTAAAGCATTGGCTTGTTTGGAGACGATTTGAACAGTATTGTATTCTGAATTGAGATTTGGAGGTGGATCAGTGATGCGCACAGGAGAGGGTAAGTACTAGGAGATCAAGGAGTGACCCTTGGATTGCCACTGCAAGGGCGTGCTGGCTTCTCCTTATACTTTGCTACCAGGAGGCTCTCCTGCTTAGTTGAGTATTTATAGACTGATAAGGATATGGCCCTCAACTCAAGTTAGCACTAAACCAACAATAACTTGTGTATGTAACGTCGTCACCATGCCTGTGCAAGATACAGTGCCAGGTGCATGCATGCAGCAGACTGGGACTTGTTTCTGGTATTTTTACCTATGCTGCAGTTGCTGCTTGTAGAGGGAGCCACCCCACCGCTAACTCCCCTGCTGATCCCCTTTCTGGTGGCTGCAGCTGCAGTGGCTGGTGCATGACCTCAGCCTCTCTCTATGTGGTCTGCACGTAGTTACAACTTTACAATCACCTCCAGGTGGCACTCTTAGCAAACTAGAAGCCTCAGTTTCTCCCCCTTCTTTTACCCCATTGACAGCAGCTGTTATGATTCGTCAAAGCCTCTGAAAGTGTGGCCCCTCTAGTCCCAAGCAGGTAGCTCACATTACTTTTGCCCCAAAGCGCCTGATATATATATATATATATATATATATATATATATGTATATATATACATATATATATATATATATAGGCTTTGTGGAGAATCAGGCGCTTTGGGGCAAAAGTAATGTGAGCTACCTAGACCCCAGAGCTTCAAAGGTCAATCCAAAACCCTTAAACCGCACCCATCCACCCACCTGAACTGACCAGAAGGCTCCATTAGTAGGTGGGGGCTTCTTGAAGGTCATGGTGTACGTGTAACGCCCGTTAAGGGGCCTGACCTCAGAGTCTACAAACTGCAATATGTAAGCAGCGTCCTGGACTATGTTAGCCAGCCAGAATCCCTTGAAGAAGGCAGCGTTGAGCTGGTAATGAGAGCCGGGGATGGAGTTCCACCTGCAGGAAGGGAAAGGGTGCACAACACGCATCAGAATTACAATACTTATGAGGTAGACCCAGCACAGCTTTGCAACTGTGCAGCATCGGTGGCATGACCCCAAACAGTGGCAATCTTTGCCACAGCCAGATAAGTAAAAAGTAGTGTAGTAGAGAATGTTTTCCCGTCTTGTTTGCATGGTAACCAGGAATGCAAGTGGACACCTATTGAGTGGCCTGGCTTTACCACAGGTATCGCTAGCGTAGTGATGACCAAATGGCCACCTGCATCTTGCTGTATCACTCTCCCCTGCTATCATTACCTGTACTCAACCTTCTGAACACCTGTAGTCGTACAAGCTATGTGAGTTAGTCGGACTCCGGGCGGTAGCCCTGTGCAGGTTTGGGGAAAAGGCAGCACTAACACATGTGGTGCCTTCCCCCCCTACCCATACTAGCTATGTACAAAGAGCGCCTCCTGCCTCCTGCTCTCCCTCTCGGACTCGCTTCTGAATCTAAGAAAGATCACACACAATGGACAAGCTTTTTGATAACCCGAATGTTGGGTGAAAGAGTATAAAAGTGCAATTACATGGGATTGAACCTGGGTCAGCCCTGTGGCAGACCAGGGAATGAGCAGTCTTCCCCTCACTACTCACACTGTGGTGTACCAGTACCCATGGTCCTTAGGTCCGATAAGGTAGAAGGACTGAGCAATGCCCTGTGCTGCAATAGGGATAGCAGCAATCAGGGCGATCTGCTGGTCAGCAGTCAATTTATCAACCTCCAAACCGTTGCTTGTGAATTTCAGGTCCTTCAGCAGCTGAACCTGCTTGGCACTTAAACCCTGGTGGGGATTCCTGGCAAGCACCTGTTGCAGCCAAACAGACAGGGTTTGGTTGTTGGGAAGGGCAAGACTATGTGCTGCTGCTGGGGCAGTTGCAGCAGGACACAAACTGGCAGCAACAGCAGGGTGAGATTACAGCAACAATAAGAAACATTTAGGATGTGGCATTCAAGGTACGACATCCACCAGCCAGAGAGCATGCTACAGGCGAGAGCATTCAATGTATTTGTAAAGGACTATGTAAAGGTGACCCCTTTATGTTTGCCTAGGGGTGGAAAGTCACTCCTGCTTTTTCTAAAGCAAAGGAGCGCAGACATAGGCACACAGTATGGACATGGAGATTAGCTGCTCGGCTCACCACAGTAGGCTCATCCATTCTAATAACGTGCTTTCACTGCCTGCATTGGCCCCCTTCCTTACTGTTATGGTTTTGGATTTCCCGGCCTCCCCTAAACCCAAACCCTACTTTCTCATGATAGCATGTATTTCGCTGACCTACTGACCAGCCCAGCAATCTTCCAGAAATACAGGGGGTCGATGGCATTATAGATGTAATACACTGCAGGCTCCACTCCCCAATAGTACGGCACATTAGCAATCTTTCCCGCAGTAGCAGCTGCTTTCTCAGTGGCAGCACCAGTAGCAGCAGAAGCAGCAGGGCTGATGGTGTATTCCTTAGCACGCTCATCGCCCAGAATCCTTGAAAGCACGAGGGCATCCACTCCTGGCACTCTGATGATATCTTGAGGGGCAAAGGCGGCTTCTAGAGGGTGCTTGGGTGCGCCTTGGGACACTACTAGGACCTTCTTGGCCTGTACGACAGCAGCACCAGGAGAAGGGGAGGAGGGACAAGAAGGCATCATATTTAGCATCTGTGACTACTTTCAAGCTTGTGGGTTATAGAAGAGAGCTCGGGGAGGTGGGCTAGAATGCACACGGCATAAACATGGTTTACATAATCTAGGAAGGTAACCCCTATTACATTTCATGATATGCCATAGCAATAAGTGCCATAGGCCCCGCACCTCAAGCTGCCACAAAGAACAGCGAGGCGGAACAGAATACGGGTAAACTTCGACATGTATGACAATATATGCCTAAACATGACATAACCCCTAAACCCTAAACCTACAAGATAGGAACTGCTCATGCTTAGGAGTGCACAGGAACCCACTAGGGCTCTACAGAGCACAGCTCAAGTGTCACATGATGCAGAGAAGGAGGTGAGCAGCAGGAGCAGCCGCATGGTCATGTGCCGTGACAGACATCTGATTATGACCAGGAGCCGAGTGTTTATGGCCTGCTATTGTTTGGTCATTGGCATAGCTGGTCTTGCGCTCTGATTGCTTCATCGCTGTCACATGATATCACAATTATTGACACATTGCTGCCAGCAGAAAAGCTCCATCCCATGAAATACAGTATAGCCATTGTAGCCCAGCCGCTAGAGCTCAACCCGCACACACCTAAACCTCACAAATTTGAACTTGAAGACTCACACTGAAGCTTCACAACTTTGCAACTATGAGCGCTTTAAGTGCAGACAATGTAGGAGGCTATGTCATTTTGTTCTGCAAGAGACCACCATATCATTATGTCGCCACCCTGCCTGGCCTCTTGTTCAATGGTGCACTACTTGTGAGCAAAGGGGGGGGCCCAGCCCCAGACAGCATGCTGACTCTTGTGCGCCCACTGTGCCGGCCCATTCGAGACCCAACCCCCGAGGCTTGCAGGGCAGTATGGGTTCACCCCTCTAAGTCCATACACATTATACGATCCCCAAATGCTCAACTGCCTAGTGAGATGTAAGTCCAAGCATAGGCTGACCCACACTTACCGCCTTGGTCCCGACCCGCGTCCCCAGGGTCTGGAACACCTCCCCATAGAAATTATAAAAAGTGATCAGAAAGTAATCATCAATCTTAGGGAATCCCATGATGAGAGGGCCCTGGGTGAGGTCAAGGTAGGTCCCAGAGTAAGCTGTCACGCCATTGCCAACAGCAGGATTGTCTTCGGTAAACCACCTGTTGGAAGCAGAATATACATAAATGCAGGGAGGTGGTTAGTCTTTTTGCACTGTGCCTGGCCCAGTGCTGTCTCTGCTGCTGCTGGTGCTTGTCTTGTGGCGGCAGGGTTCTCACAGCAGGGTTATCCTATGATGTGAACCACCTGTTGGTAGCAGAATGTTTGAATGCAGGGTGGCGGTTAGTCTTTTGCACCGTGCCTGCCCCGAAACTCCTTGTGATGCTGCTGCTGAAGGGGTCTTGTGGCCACACAGTGTTGGACTTTGACAGTGAAATTATGAGCGGGATGAAGCCCAAATGATGTGGATTGCTTCGGCGAAGCCCTCTTGTCCTTATATCATGCTGCCATCCACAAGGCTTGGATGAACATAACATGTAAGGTGTGGCAAGGTGTGGCTGGTCATGGGGCCATGCATCCTCATTCATTTGCAGTGTAAAAAGTGCAGCAGCAATCTATAAAAGTAAACAGGTAGTGCTCCATGCACCCGCATCTGGGCAGTGGATCTCCATCATTTCAGTCAAAACCCATGCCATAACTTCACACTAGAAAGGAGGTCAAAAACGTGGCCTGGTTTGCGTAGCACTGCCATAAACTGATAGTTGGGACACACGGTAGCGGACATCCCCTTTTACCCCTCCTCTACCAAGCCCCGTGCCGGACAGTCATACGAGCCCCTCAGCGTGGGTGTCTTGGGCATATGCATTCCAGAGGCCTCTGCGCATGCAGCTGTGTTCTGTCAAACCCACCTGTTGAAGAACTGCTGAGGTGGCTGGCCTGCTGGTGGGGGAGGGGGGACAAATTGTGGCCCCAATGGAGGGGTGTTGGTAACTCCCATGAGACCATTCAACTTAGTGACATTGGTGAGCTGTGCCCTCTCAACCTACAGAGCATGAAGGAGCCACAAGCAGGAGCCTCTTATATGCAGGGGCCGCAGACATATAGCTGGCATGCTGCTCCTAGCGCATGTGTGGCTACAAGCTAAGGTATGGATTCCATGGACTTGTTGCACCAAGCGGACTTATCTACAATCGCCTTCAGCATGGGTAGATTCCCAACTGGTTCCCAAGGTACCCTATTGACCAGAAGACCAAATGGCCCCATCAAATTGGGGTGCCGGTGGGGGCAGCGCCACCCGCAAGGAGCCAACTCAGGCTCCCATGGCATACTCAGTTTCCTGTCAAGGAGTCTCACACTGGCTGCCACCAGCCCTCCCTTGATCCCTATTAACCTATCCCTAAATATGTGGCGCTTATCTGGACCATGCAGGTCTGCACCCCTGACAATACTAGCGCTAACTGACAGTTAATTCGACTTGTTTGCATCGCAGTACTTCGCAGAATCATGGATACAAAATGGCTGTTCAGATTGTGATGGCCAGTGTGCAAGTTCTGCTGCAGCACCAAACGCTGCAAATGCATAACAAACACATTGGCTTCCAACACTATAAGGCCTAAGATCTAGTTCTCTGCCAGGTCAGGGAGCTGAGGGGGATATGCCTCCAGTCAAGGCTCATATGTATGTGCGTCGTCAATAGTGACCACTTGATGAAAATGCGCACAATACAGCACGGCTAGCATATGTTGTCATTATTCTGGTTGCATGCCAAAGACCTACCGTATTCTGTTCCACCTTGCTGTTTTTGTAACAGCTTGAGGTGCGGGGCCTATGGCACTTTTGTGATGGCATATCATATAAGGTAAGTAAAAATACAGCGCGTGCAGTCACCCACAGTGTACCGACCACTCACTACATGGGCTCTGGGTACCAGGTGATCAATAAACACGGCAGTTGATGCTGAGGTTCATACCTGGCGGTAGTATTCCCTGCGGGCTGATTCCACTCCTTGCCATGTAGCATAGTACAGCACTACTAGCTCACCAAGCAGGCTGTTTAGGGGACCCGGGGTTCTGAACCTCTCGGGGAGCTGCAGGGGGAGTAGAGGAGGGCATATGAGGGCATGTGAAAGGGAGCAGTGGTAGCAGGAGAGGGCATGTAAGGGTAGGCGGGCGAGGCAGCTAGTGAGAGACTGGGGGAAGACTCTGGGGCGGAGATTGAGTGGAGCTTTGACAGCTTCATTCATATGGACATGCATGGATAAAACCCTCTCCTCTGGTTATGACCCTGCATAATTGAGTCATACAAGCTCACAAGTTTGTCCGTGCCAGTAACCTTTCATGTTATTCTGTGGACGGAGAGAGTGTGTAACTGGGGTGTGGTGTAGATGAAGCCATCCATCTGGGTTGCCTGCGCCTGAGGAGGAAATAAGACAGGACAGCAGTATTTGCTGGCAATGTGCTGTAGTTTGGTGAATGTTGTATTAACTATTGCAAGGGGGTAGATGGAAAACCTCTTATCAACCTGGCATGTCATGCAAAGATCAGAACATTCTCAAACACATCATTGGCATGGTCATTCCGCCGATGAAACACAAACGTCCGCCGGCTTCAACTGGGCATCCTCCAAAGCGTGTTCTTGACGCTGCAAGTTAGCCATGTAGCCAAACAAACAGGAATTGAATAATAGCAACATACCTTGACAGGAGCTTGGGTCTGGTCCTGAGAGATGAGCGCTGATATGCCCTCAGAGCTGTTCCACGCCTTTATGAGGTCGGCTTGCCCCTTGATCAGGGGCTCTCCAGTGCCCAAAGACAGGAAGCCTGTTAGATAGTTGGGCCTGTGAAAAGTGTGACAAAGGTAAGCGGGAACAAGGGATTGCAAAAGCCCCGCAGGTTGGCTCAGAAGTAGCCCGAAGCCTAAAACCGCAGTACGATATGCTCTATTGCGTTGTCATTCATTTAGGCTATGACATCACACCACCAAATCGGTGGTGGCCGTTCCAGCATTGACATGTCATGGGGCATGAATGACATGCTGGGGGATCCAGCGTAGTTACACGCACGTGAGCTTCGATCCAGTCAGCGAGGCTGGTGCTGTGGGTTGAACCTGCTTCTGCAGGTCGAGAGCCTTGCTGTTGACTTTGTACTCAACGATGGGCCTTGGGTCACTGGGCCAGCCCAGAGTTTCATGGCAAACGCAGCACAGTGCTAACAGTACGATAGCTGCCTTCATTGCTTTTCCCATTGAGGTATGTGCGCTTGGTTTGGGTTGGGACTATGTGTGCTTTTGAAACGACTGCTTAGGTCCAATGAGTTCAACGGCCGAGCAGTACAACTGCAGCCTTGAGCGTGGAGGGCTGCAAAAACCCACTCCCTTTCCACGTGTTCAATAATATTTATGATTGGGCTTGCAGCTGTTCTATGTATCCTCAATCCCAACCGCAGGCGCGGCAAAAGCCGATTCACAAATGACAAGGGTGACTCACCAATGACAAGGGTCACAATGATGATCAAAGGGTAGGTACGGTAATCTGGTAACTCTTGCGGGTAATGGACCGTTCAGCGCGCTTGTCAGACTGCCAACTTGCAGAAATGGCATACGTCCCCTATTCTGACTGAACATGCTCCAATCCTCCGACCGACTCGAAAATTGCTATGCTGACAACCCCTTCCTCCGTGTAGCACCACCGTGTTCATGCATAAGACCTGCTATGTACATTTCGGACACACTCTTTTTACGTCGCACGGTATCTGCTAGGCACGGTCAGGCCGACCGACCCCACAATTCTGTTTTGGACCACTGAAGCTGCCATCGTCAGTACAATAGCTACTGACCTTGTGTAAACTCCGTGCTGAATCAGCAAGCGAGAACAATAACCATGTTGTTTTCGCGCAAGGCTAGCTGGATTGACTGTGGCCTTCAGGATTCAGGAGTAATATGCAACCAGACACCTGGCCCAAGCCTGCTGAAGTGGGCCTACCTACGCAGATGTACCTGCCATTTTGGTACGTATCAAAGGAGGGAAGAGTGAATGGGCCTACCTACGCAGATCCAATCGCAGGAGCTTACCATGAAGAGGAACCTTTGGTGCTTCTAGAGATTGTATCACCCAGCACCGATGCAGCAGTAGAAGCTAGGAGTTCTAGCCAATCCATGGTGGTAACCACTGGGAATTGAGCATCATTAGCATACAATTCCCCTCCCTCCACCCTACCACTGCATGCACTCTTGTTCTGCACCGTCCCAACCCCGTCCAAGCAACCGCTGAATCAGTCTGGAATTTCTTCTCAACTAGATGCTTCCTCTCCCCTACCCTTACCACTTTCCACCACCCAGCCTTCTTTCCATCACATGATTGAGCTGGTTGCTTGCAGTGATGTCACAAATGCAGTACGGCTGCAATCCCTGTGCTATAATGTATCTCCTTCACGCAGGACTTGGCTAAAGTCATGCCGAGGACGCTGCACAGCTGCGGACGTGTGTTGTGCTCTAACCGCATACATCACATGAGCTGGTACAGGCGCTCCAACTTCTTGTTCTCCCTCACCACCTCTGCCACATCGTCCTTACTGACATTCAAAGTGATCTGACTCTTGATGGTGGTCCCATTAGTCAGCAGTAGCCTCATCCCAACCAAGTGAGCAGCACAGTGCTGTAGCAGACCAGCACCAGGGGCCTGGAGCTGAACCAATGTGCACACGTGGTTGATGACGCGATCCGCTACCGCCTGCAGTACCATGGAAGCAATTCAATAAATCAATCATAAAAAGTGCAGGACCGCCTATGCCAAAAGGTCCATAGATACCATGCAGCACACAACCCCTGATGACTGGAGTCACACAACAGCACTTGAGAAGTTAAGCACTAGTTGAAGTGAAGGAGAACTTCCAGACATGGAAGCATGCATGTTCTGGAAGCAATGTCAGTGAAGGGTGCGTGACAGAGGAGAAAAAATCATCATGCCTGCTTTAGCACCGCCCCAGCAACAGGACATTGTGCTGTACCAGCCTGCACATGGTTCATTACATAATCTACTACAGCTGGCACAGCACAAACACAAGCAGAGAACGAAAGTGCAGCATTGCCCCATGTGGATGCTTAAGCTGCATGTGTGGAAGGTTCCGGAGACAAACAGCCGTACCAGGCAACACTTTAATTTTTAGCCTTATGGTCCCGAACGCAACTACCCCTGTTGCCAGCTCCCGCTTGTCTTTGCAAGCAGCATCACTTTCAACATCTAAAACCTGCAATCCTTTCTACCCAGGTTACAGGCAATCATCCCCCCCCCAGGTTTCCTGACCCCTCCTGCATTGTCCAGCTGATTTCAGGTCCATCCACAGCACAAGCAGCAACACCTCCCCAAAGTACAAGCGGCTTTCCGTCATGCCCTAGATCACTCCTACCATGTTTCACCAGCCACTCCAAATAAATTTTTTTCAGTAGCATATCCACCCATGCGCTATAACTACTGTCTTCCATGTTTTCCTTCAACGTTCAGCACTAGCACCACGACCAGCATCGGCTCCACATTATGCAAAGCACTTACTGTGCAGCTCTTCCTACGCTGCTTGCTCCCCAGTGTGCCCCAACCTACCTGCATACTGACTGCTGTCTTCCCCGTCGCTCTAGACTCCAGCACCAGCCCCACCAGCAGCATCAGCTCCCACTCACTTCTCCCCTTCAGCATCTGCATATGCACAGAGCCAGACAGCTCTTGCCCCGCCTGCCCAATGTGCACTGGAGCCACAGCAGCTTTGTCCCCAGGCTTCCAAGTGACCCCTGCTGCTGCTCCTGCTGGTGCCCCGGCAACGCCACTGCTGCTGCTGGCGCCACCTGCTGCTGCATTCCCTCCCCTGCCCTTGCCTTTAGTATGAGCTGCGGCAGCTTCTTTTGCAGCTTTTAGCTTGGCATTCCATGCTAGCTGCACTGCTCGCCGTACCAGCTCCAGCGCTCTTCTTGCATCACCTATAGCACACCACACAGGACCTTATGTCACAACAAGTACAGCCCATTTCAGACGCATGATGACATGCTTGTTGCTCATCTCTGTGAACACCGCAAGGTTAGCAAGGAGATGTGATGCTGCTGGTAGCTACTTAGCCAGCAGACCCAGAACAAGCTGCAGATTGATACTCATCACCGCAAGCTTCGTAACAGCTGAGAGCCTAGGCTTGGCTTCAACATTTGCTGCCCTGGTGGATCCCGCCATTGTCTACTGTAGACTCTTTGCAGAACACAGATCGACATACCCGATGCCTGTGTTTACCCCTGCAATCAATGTGCCTGACATAGCCTGTAGCCTATCACAGCCAACAGCATTGGCTCCTACTTCAGCTCATATGTTGCTCAGCCGTCATCTAAACTACGATGCAGCTGACAGTCTGATGGTTGCAACGCATTACCATATAATTGTTTGATGCTGTTTTCCCTGGTTTTGCCTCTTCTTCTATGCCACCCAATGCTGCCAGTCTTTTTGCTCTGCTCTGTCACTGGCTGCTATTATGCCGGCCACTGCTGCCACTGCACCCATCAGTAGCTGGTAATCTCTTTTACTGCTCCTTGACTCAGAATGGACCCGTGCAGTGCCTGCAACACCTTGTTTCCCAGCAAATCCACAAACATACCGGTAATTTGGACGCCAAGCAGCATCGCAACAAGGCCATCATATCCCTTTGTTCTGCCTACTTGCCTGTTGCTCTAGCCACCATTCCACATGCCATGCTGATGGCCTGGGACTCCACGAGCCCAGCATAGTTAGACCCTTCCAGCCGAGCATTGAGGATGGACTGCAACTGGGAGGTGTCGTAGGGAGGAAACAGCAGCTTGGCCTCACTCAAACGGCTGCAAATGAAAAGCACCACATGCTATATTAGTTGCCCTGAACCAGCAGATTAATAGCTGGACACACAAAGGCGGGAGGTGGCTGCAGACTGCATACGACGTTGAAGTAGATGTGTCAGATCAGAGCATTATCCTGCCAGCGGCATTGGTCGACAAATGCCCACACATCATGAGCAAAGCCGCAGCTTGCACTAGCACACCAACTTGCATGGAAAGAAGATGGTAAACTGGGCAGCAGACTCCCTGTTCTTGCTCCTACCATAAGCCATACAAAATGCTATCTTATCTGGCACAGCATCCTGTGCACATTTAAAATGGCATCGCATGCGCTCGGTCAAATGCTCACAAATGTCACTGCTTCTGCTTGTCATCTTATGCAGCATCCCCAAAAGCACCAGTCCAACAAGGCAGGGATCCTACCACACAAGAGCATCCATACATTTCTATCAGTACTCTGTCTCAGCCCTCACAGGATATTATTGCGCCATCCCCCATCGGGATGGCCCAACGATGCCACTGCAGCAGGCTGCAAAGTGTTTCACCAAGGCCCCAGTCCCACCCCTCCTGCGCCTACCTTCTAATGCGTGGCAGAACCCTCTCGTCCAAGTCATGTGTGTTGCTAATGCCAATGACGCCCAGCCGAGCCGCAGCATGATTTGGCCATTCAAACAGCTGGTACAGCACCTGGACGGCAGCCACAGGGGGGTGTGGAGTTGTCATATGTTGTTATGTGCCGCAGAGCAGGGAGCAGTGCCAAAGAGCAGCAGAGCCTGAGCTAAATGAAACTCTCATGGTACCAAGTAGGCCCTGCACATCATAAACCATATACATCTGCACTATAAACACTCAGCAGTGCAATAGTCATAAAGTGCCGTCCTGCCATTGTAGACAAGGAGCAAGTTGCAGTCGGTTTTACAATCTACATGGGAGTGCAGTCCTTGCCTCATGAGCAGCCCATATTCAAAATTTTCATTATGTTGCACCTATTCTCAGGGATGCACTTAAACAAGAGGACCCCGGGACGCCCTCGATCAAGCACCAGCATCCTAGCTGGCTACTCACCGCCTGGTCTCTGGTCATGAGCATATCAATCTCATCTAGAACAATGATGCTGCTGTACCGCCGCTGGCCATAGCTGCCTGGGGCAACATGAAAGGCCTCCATCAGCGCGTCACGGGCCCTGCAGCAGCAACAGCCGTAAGGGCAGGCACATGATATGTTTGGTGAGCTTTAGCAAATAAGCATTGTCCTTGGAGTGTCTTAGTAAATTATGCAAACAGTCGCAAAGCAGGGCACACACTCAATTCTACAGAGTGTTCAACCATGTAATCAGGCAATTCAAAAACCATGCAGCCAATCCAGGATCCACACAAGCCTCCCTCTGGAGTGGTCCAACAAAAAAGGTCTAGCTGCTACAGACAAAGCGGGATTGCCGAGCAGAAAGCACAGACAGTGGTAAATTGTCTCCAACATGCTTGGCCGACTTGCCAAAGGAATCCCAAGGAGCAAGACCCACTCTGTTTCACTAACCATCATGCACTCCGCAGCACCAGCCAGATTTTGCCTGATTGAATCACCCCTTGGACTAAAGATGTTAAGGGAGCTTTTATGATCTCTAGGCTGATCCAACTGTCACGAAAGAATACATGTATCTTCACGCTGCGGGCTGATTACAACTGAGCACTAACCTGTATCTGCCCTGCTTCAACCTAAGCGGCACTAGCTCCCCCGCATCTCACCTGGCTGGCCCCAGCCGCTGCCCACTGATCTTCTCCCAAAGCCGCGTGAAAACATGCTGAGGACTGGGTAGCTGCAGGCAGTTAATAAACACCATTTGTGCTCCTGCTGCAGCTGCTTCCCCCCGGAGCTCCCCCAGCACCTCCATGACACATGCAGTTTTGCCAGTGCCAGGGACACCACAGATGTACATGATGCCGCCATCTGTACAAAAACAGGCAGTACATGTGACATCCTCTCCAGGTCAGGGATGATGAGATAATAGATACCGGTAGTTGCAGCTGACAGGGTAATGCTGCTAGCTGGCTATCAGTGGCAAGCGTGGCTTCCAGTTGAGGCGTAACGGCAGTCCATATGGCGTTGCTGCAGATGGAAACACCAGTTTTGCCAGTCGCAGGCATGTGCTAGAAGAGCTGATGAGGCCTTCATGTGCATGGCTGGAATGATCACACATAAACTACATGCAATTAGAGGGACAGCCAAACCTGCTGTGACTTCCATGGTAAAGCACAGCAGCATGTGGGGGGTTGCAGGAAGAGGTGATGTGAGATATGGAAGGGCCTGTTAAGTAGCAAGTACTTCAAGCTACAGCAAATCCATGGAAAAGCCTCTACCCTAAGGTCACTCCCCCTGCATTCCTTGCAGACAACCCAGAGCAGGCGCAAGGCACTACCATAATTGGATAGACTAGCTAACAATGCCGGGACAGGCGCAGGGTGCAGCATGGAGATGACTAACCATGCCTCTCCTCCTTTTCACGCCCCGTGCAGACATCCACTCTTCTGTATTAGCATGACGGGAATGTGTACATGCCTGTACCCTACCCTAAGCTAGATGGCCTTGTCTCACCTCCATCTATCGTCCGCTGCACAAAGCTCCTAATGTTCCCTTTCTGATGCTCGCGGCAAGGTATGGAGGAGGGTACTGCACTTAGTGCTAGAGCTGCTGCTACAACAGCAAAGGGGTCCTGGGCAGCCCCACCTGCACCTGCTGCTGCTGCTGCTCCCTGCCGGCTCTCTGGTACACTGGCAACACCAAGGACGCCAAACTGCAGCAGAGAAAAATAGTTGCTCAGCCGCATGAGCCGGAAGATAGGCAGCCGAAGCTATGTGCACTTGCTGCTTATACTGCAATGAGAGGAAGCAATCAAGGGCCACCATGAGGGGCCAGCCCGCCAACATGAGATCCAGAGAGGCTTGAAACCGCAGGAAGTGTTATGGTTGCAGACGACTCCCTGTTATATGAACGCCTAGGATCCTGACCACTAGATCCTCGCCACTTGTGTACTGCTAAAGCACCATCATATGGGTCAAGCCATTCCTAATCCAATCCTCTGACCCCATGACATGCCAAGAGTTATCTAGTCTTCCCCCCTTGGTTCTGACTCACCCGGTCGTCACCAGCCGCCAGACCACCATGTCTCTGCCTCTTAAACCCTCCTCTCCTGCCCCCCCTCCCAGCCCATGGTGCCCGTGGTTCTGGTCTGTATAACTCATCATCATCATCATCATCCCCTGATCCCCCCTCTCCATCTTCCCCCTCCCAGTCCATGGCATCTGCTCGGTGCCGTCTCATCCCAGCAGCAGCGCCATGCCCACCACCAGCAGTGTGGTAGCTAGTAGGATGAAGCGCCAGGTCAGCTTCTCCTGCAACACCCTCTGCAACAGCAATGAAAGCAATCAGAAGAGTCACATGCTGCAGATCTTTGCACATATAGTACTTTCTATGGCCAACAATGGTGACACCGGTCTTTCAAGTGCTTTGTAAAGAAGACCCTGTGCATCTGGTGCTAGCACCACCATGTGATTGTGCCCAGCAGCGCCTGCAGCATCTGAAAAGCTGCTTGAAGCTTGTAGTTCCAACTTGGCTTCATCTATGCTGTGCACTCCAAGACAGCCAACCATAACAAGAGCTGTCTCTCCACGGGCCAAAAGTAGTGTTCAACTAGAAGGACATTCCATTTGTATGCCTTCCAGGTATAACAATTGCCACTGCGGTGGCTCTTTCGGACCCATGACAGCCAGCAAAGAGACCAGCAGAGCATGTCACTACAAGCATGCTTTTCCTTTTTTCCGCTGAAGAAAGATTGGTTGTCACATATGTGTGGTGCTCACAAGCCCAGAAACCTGCCGTGACAATACATTCCCGAGCTCTCCAATTCCCTGCAAAAGGACCAGACATCTCTTGAAAGACCCATATCCTTCATACTTTGCTTTCATGTGACCCACCCCAATGTTGAAGAATCTCAGACTGTCCCCTGGCAGAGTAACAGCTGCACCAGCTGCCCTGCCCTTTCTTGCAAAGGTCCCTGACCAGCCCTCTAAAACACCTTCTAACCTCCCAAACCCTCTGCCAACGGTCCACCTACCCTGCTCCTCCTTCCTCCCTCTTGTCCATCCTCCCCTGCCCATCCCATCCAAAACAGCGCCTCAGCTTCTCCTGATGGTTACACCACTCGTGCTTTCTGTCCCGCCACCTGGCTTTCCTCCTTTCCATCCAGCTCCATTCCCTTCTTGACCATGCCCTTCCTTACAGGGCCCTCATGTCATCGCCTAACCATCCTTTGCCTTGTCTCCCCCCTCCCTCTCCTTCCACCTCCGCCTCCAACCCCACCACGCGACCCGCCTCTCAAATTAGTCCCCTTCCCCTGGACACCTAGCCATTTAGAAAAACTTCAACCTCTCACATCATCAACAGTGTTGCTTGCAGGGGAACTATTCAGTCCTCCTCACTCCATTAGTCTCCCACCTCCCTCCAGGGCCTAAGCTCTCCCTTCACTTGATTCTCTCGCCTCCATCTGCCTTCTCCAACAGCTGGGCGATCTCTCTTTACTTAATAGCATCCCCCTTGCCATGCGTCGCTCCCTCATCTCTAAAAGCATATAGCAATACAGCAGCTGGCCTCACCTCCGGGGTACCTCCTCCGCCTGAAGCGCTTCCAGCTTTCATCATACTCATACTCACACACAAACACATCATTGCCCTGCTCCTCTGGTACCTCTGCAAAGCTAGCTGGGGAGTGCACCCAGGCCTGACCAACCACAGCAAGTGCAGGCTCACTGAACACCTGTAAGCCACCAGTGAAGAGGTGCTTGAGTAAACCTGTTTCAGCCCAGACTACAAGAACAAAATACGGTTGCAATATCGGTTCAAAGAAATGCAAGCACAACAGGGGGCACGGCTGCTTTGATGACCGATATGTGTGCTGTCTTCTGCTGTACTGCCACTGACATACTGCCTACCAAGAGCTGGTAAACTACCAGCGGGGACATGGAATAAACTCCTAATAACAGTCACAGGACAAAAGCCTGCCAGAGATACTGTCGTGTTCCACCATGTTTATTCTCATATGCCAGCCCTTGACCACACCCACTATACCTTTCCTGTCACCCCCATATCTCCTTACATACACCATTCTGCCCTACCCCCTTTCAAGCCCCTGCTTGACCTTCGGGTGATGACGTACCCTACCCCATCCGTACCTTAGTTCCCAGGAACAGCTCCCTAGCTCCATGATGCCTCTGCCGCCCCATGTGGGTCTCCTCTGGCAGCAGGTAGTAACGCACTTGCAGCTGGTCCCTACAAACACAGCAAGACAGTTGGCGCCGCCGGTCAGTACACATGCGCCTTTTATTTTACCATAGCTCCCTGGAGCTGCATTGCAGTAGAACTTTGGGTTGCCCTCGCTGCAGTGTGCTGCGTTGTTGCTCTAAGCCCACCTTTGAACAACTCACGGCCCACCACCCTCTGGTAGAAGCCTTACAAGGCTCCGGTTTTATTTTGGAGCAACACCACACCCAGTACGTTGTCAGGCAAAGCCTGCAGCCAGTTACCCAAGTGTTCATGCAGGTCAGTCTCACGGCACATCCAAGTTGACCTTGGTTCTGCTGCATCTGCTTTACTGGTGCTCCATGCTCTAAACTATTGTCTGTAACTCTGCTTCACTGCCTTCTACTTCTTTCTTGTACTCACATATAACCCATTGTGCTTGCATTAACCCCCACCCCTCACCCCCTGCCAGGCCTCCCCTCACCCTTCGTGCTGATCTCCCTTCTGCAGTCCTCTGCCATTATTGCTCCTCTCTTCTTCTCCCCTTAGCCCACCTGCCCTCTTATCTTTTTTCCTAGCCCCTAAGGCCTACACACTAACATCCGGCTGTTTTCCTTCATCCCACCCCCAACAACTGTCTCAGAGTTTCCCACCCTGCGTGGCCTCTGTTGACACTCCCCTACTTGTACATCTCTTCTTTGTGGATCCCCCCGCTCCTCTTGCCCCTCCAGTTACACTCACTCTGGCTGTCCCTCAGGACTCTTCCCGTGATTTATCCCCACCACATGCACCAACGCCAGCACCTTATCTCCATACAGCAGCCGCTGCCACTTTGCAATGAGGTGCTTGGGCTTGGGAGCAACCCTCCCAGCATCGCAGTCAGGGCACAGCCAATCACCTTCAGGCACCTTCTTCAAAGGGGGCTTCAGGCAGCGCAGGTGGAAGCCACGTAAGCAGGTGCTGCATTCCAGCATGCCTGTAAGGAGGTCTGTACGACTGCACACCTGAGATGGACAGGCACACAAACACAAGGTTCAATAACGGACCGTAAGTGGCGATCATGCTGCATGTTTACTCTGCCGTCATTGACGTCAATTGACAAGGCCTCGATTTGCATGGTCTGCTACCTGTGCTGGAGAGCAATGGGTGCAAAGGAATAGATGCTAACACCCCATATGGATTTTGGTATTGTTGCACAACTGAGAGATCAATCGGGAGACAAAAAGCATACTGCTCGAGATTGATGCAGTGTTACATAGGGTCATTGCACTCAAGTGAGATGTGGATGGTCCCAAAGGATTTGCAGGAGTTTTGGGCATTGTAATGGTTGATGCAGGTTACTAAGCTTGGTTCCACTGGCACACAGCCAGCAAAGCAATGCGTGTTCTCAGGATCTATCCCAAGCGGCTCTGAGGGGGGTCTCTGTCTTGTAACAGACCCTCTCTAAATCACACCCTCATACTCTCTACTCCTCCAACTTAGCTCCCTTTAGATGCCAGAATATCCACTTGATACAGGTGGGCAGAGGGGTTTTGAAATCACGTAACCTAACGGGCTCTGACTGTCATGTACTGATTGTTGCATTACGCCTTGGCCAGATGTGCTCAGCATGTGCTGCACAGTCAGTAGACACTTAGTCCACGCCAAGCACTTCTGCCTTACCTCGCATGCCTCCTCCTCCTCCTCTTGGTGCGTGTAGTTGTCTAGTGCTAGGTACACATCATCTCCTGGAGCTACCTCCAAGTCCCCTAAATCCAGCACCCCTGGTTTGTGAGAGATCACACCTGTGGCTGCTGCCTCGGCTGCTGCTGTCCTGCCTGCTGCTCGTGTTCTGTTTTTGCCAGGTTTGGAGCATGGTATCTCCTGCTTGGCTGCCGCTCGCTGCTGCTGCTGTTGTGGCTTCTTTCTTTGGCTACGCCTGCTACTGCGCTGATTCTCCTGCTGCTGCTGCTGCTGCTGCTGCTGGCTATCGTTATCTGTGTCCTCGTCCTCACTACTGTCCTCCTCCAATGATTCCGCTGCTGCTGCTGCTGTGGCTGCTGACTGGTCTTCTATCTGTTCACTGTCCTCGCTTGATGCATTGTCATTTCCGTCACTGCTGCTGTCATTTTCTTCCTCATCATCACTGCTGTCACAGGCAGCATCCTGTGGTAGTTTGCCCCTGCGCTGCTTTGTGCCACGGGTAGCTGCTGCTTGGTGCTTCCGCAATACTGCTGCCGCTGCTGCTGCTGCTTTCTTCTGCTTCGCTGCTGCTGCTGTGGTGGGGGTGGCCTTCGGGACGGACTTGGATCGTAGCTGCCTGTTTGTGTGCGGTCCTTGACTGGCCAACTGGAGGTCCAAGGGTGCTAGGGGCTGCCTACAGGAAGGTCCGGGCGTGCTTCTACTTCTGCTCTTTGCTTGTGTTGCTGGCGGAGGAGGGCTATCCTGGATGCTTCGGGCTGCATCTTGTCGCGATCTGCGTGTTGATAAGGGTGCTGCTGCTTGCTTGGTGCTTGTACCTGCTGAGGGAGGAGGCGTCAAGCCCGAGGGCTCAGCCACCCATTCACCTACACAGATCGCACCCAGGTATGCATTGGAGGACATTTTTCGTGTGCATGTACCCCATGCGCGCTTAGCCGGGATCCATCAGGCTGACAAGGCTCCTGCTCTGGAGTGACCACCCCATGCGACAGTCACTCCAGAGCAGGAGTATGCGAAACTTTGGCTTACCGGACGCTATAAAGTCCTTTATTCTGGCATTAGCTGCTGTAGCTGCGGTCCTACTGGGCCTGACCTCTGAGCGATTTCCCCTTGTTCCTGGGGTAGGCATGTTGCCAGAGGGTGCAGAGCCAAGTAGTATGGGTGAGTAGATAAGACGCTCGAGCTAATACATTCTGCTAAGGAAGCTCATATTTAGGTGTTGCCGTGGTAGCGGAGTAAGGGCCTACGAACGAAGCAGCAGCAGGTGAGCATATGGGGCATCACCGACGCACGTACAGCTTTATGCAGGCTTAGGCAGCCTGTTGTCTGTGGCTGTGCACGTAGAGCTGTGCCACTCGTCATCAAGATGCAGTGGAGGGTGCAGATGTCCGATCTGCCGAACTCCCGCCCCAGACAGCCGCGAAGCTTTCAAACTTGAGCCTGGGGTTTTGGGGTGCACGCCAGATTTCAAACCTGTATGCTAGAGCCTGCAGACTTGCTTCAAGGCCATGGAAACGTCGTCAAAGCAAACTGCAAAGGAAAGGCGCCAAATCCTGTATCTGCAAAGCAGTCCAGTCGTTAGTAGTTGCATGCCACCACTGAGTGGACTGGGCACCGTCTGGGGCTAGTCTCACCATCCAGGGGTCGATACCTTGCTTCCAATCAAGCCATGAGCCGTTCATATGCTTGCTCAAATGCTCGGGTCTTGCCTCTAGTTGACCACAGCCCGCTTCAAAGCCAAGCTAAGTAATGCCAATCAAGTACCCCACAATTCACCCCACAATTCACCCCTGGACACCCTACCTGCCATACTCTGCCAAACCCGCATCACCCCAAAACCTTTCCAACTAATATCAAACCCTTCTGATCACAGCCCTTTCAAGAAACTTCATTTCAGCAGGAATAAGTCACCATCCCTTGTGCAGTTCTTGCTGCACTTGGAAGTCGGGACGTTGACTAGATATACTCAACCGGGCCAGATAGACTGCCAGGTCTAGACATAGCTATCATCAGACACCCCACATTCTCATGCTTACACAGAACACAGACAGCCACGATTATGATAGGCCATATGTCCAACGATACTACAAGACAAGATTACTGTACCACAAAATGCTACAAAAGCTTGCATTCAGACTACACTCAGGTCAATTGGGGCCATGATGCAACTAACAACTTTTGGGCTAATTCAATTCCAGCATTGCTTCAGTGACCGCCTTAACTACCTTTGGACATATCAACTTTACCACCTTTGCACTCCACATCACACAGTCCCATCCACAGGGACACCACCCGGGTTGCACCTGGCAAACATACAGCGAGAGCATCAACTGACAAAGCTGTCAAAACGCTAAACCACACTGACAATACAGGCTCAGACAACTAATAGTGTTACAGCAGCCTGCAGCACATGCTGCTTGGCACAGCACAGCAACTCACGTAAGACAGAGGCTCACCCAGGCACGCACGCGAGCATGTTTCATGTGCACACCCATGCAATTTACTGTTTCTTTTCTAACCTCGATTTATATAAGCATGCGCACACAATATGACCACAATTGCCACTAAGGACACCCACGGTGACATCCAACATCTCCTAACTGCCAGCCATGCAATATTATTTGAACTGCACTTGCGGCTGATCTCCCTATTCGCCTGTGACAACGCCAATTGGGTGGTACAATTTGATTCCTGAGGAGCGAGGCAGGTGTCAACCATCCTGCTCCTCATCAAAGACTGCTGCTGAAACAAAGCTACCTGTGGCGCTATTTCAGTCCCGTTATTCAGCTTGATCAGGCCAAGCTAGCAGAGTAAAGACCTGGGTACAAAAATGGATATAAAGATTTTGTCAGCCCTTTTGCACAGCCCCAGATTCCCGACAAACCGCGATTGATGGTGATGCCATGGCAGAGAACTACAGGGACATGCCCAAGACGCTGGGGTCTACAATCAACGCTAAGGAGGTGGTGGACTGTATGCAGACAGAAAGACTACATATACACCCAAGACTGCATAAGGAGGCGATGGACTGTATGCAGAAAAAAAGATTGTATGAACACTCAAGACTGCATGAGGATGCGCTGGACTGTATACAGACAGAGCAACTATATTAAAACCCAACACTGCATAACTTTCTAGGCCTGTGTAACTGGCATGTCCCTACAACACCTTCTGCTTCTGCCCCATTATACAAGCTGCAATCTACACAACAGGACCAGAGATCAAGGAAGCCCACCCAGAGTCAAACAACATCTCAGATCAATCCAGGGAATACTGGAACATGATGGTATCCTAATATTAGGTGCAACTCACCCACATAAGCCAGAGACAAACGAACAGGAGGTATGCAGGCATGAAGTCCAAAACCTCTACAATCCTTCCAGCATCATTGTTGCTCCTTTCACTGCTGTCTCAACGCCCACAAGCAGCATTTCCACTACTGCCCCCAGAAGCTCCAGGTTACAGCACCAATATCAGTGGCTGCACTACCCAGAATGCATAGTAGTACCGATCTGCAATATCAACAGATCCTGGAAGCTGATATTGGCGCAGACCCAACGCACTCCTACAAAAGCCACTGAGCCAGCTACAGCAGCTTCACATGCTCCCCATGGACGTGATTACTGTGCAGGTAATGAGTTATTTTGACTTCAGGCTCTGGGATCTAGATGTTACAAATATTACCGTATTTGTCCTCACTTGTTCTCTTCAGCCTGGCCTACGACAATAAGCAACCCAACACACCAGCACTGCAGACTGCCTGGCCCCCAGCACATTAGCCTTGTTCTTGACGAGCTTCTGCAACTCAGATATGTGTGGTGCTACAACCACTGCATGTGTATGCAAAGCTGCTCAGGACCTCTCCGTGGACCCCAACCCCCTGACGCTTGTTTTGACCAACCAACCGACAAATCTTCGTCCTGATTCATAGGTACGTATGCTAGCTTGCTCCTGAAGATGTCCCCACGAGGCCTGACACTCGCCTCTAACTATGGTCAGGGCTGAGAACGCTTTCCTCCTGCTGCAAGGCCACATATCCTGGCATATCCCTAACCAGCCTCCAATGCCTCGCCAACCTCCCCTCCCACAGCGTCCACACCCCAAGGTTATCCCGGCACAGGGGTGACGGGACAAACTCTTTAGCAAGATCCACCACCCATTTCCACACCATCGACTCCGGCATGAACAGCGGCCACTGCGCCATCTCTGTCACCATGCGCTCCACCGGGAGACCCTTCTCAGAGTCAAACGCCATGCTGAGGTACCCAACAGAGTGCTGCTGCAGCATCTCCTGAACCTCAATACCTAGCCTCTTGGCAAGGACACCAAACACACCAGCCACCAAAGGGTTTTCCATGTGCTCGGTCCCAAACATGATGTGTGCCATTTTGGATGCTGCGGTCTTCCCTGAAGCCTCAACCTCAACCTCAGCCTTGTGCCCCAGCCACTGGCAAGCTTTCACAGCACCGTAGATCCTGCAGCAAAGCAGCGGTGGACAATCCCTTTTACACCAGGAGGAGCGGGTTAACATGCTTAACCTGTGTGAACAGTGTGACATCCACAGTCAGACATGCAACGCCATGCTATTACGCTTCATCGCTGCTGGAATCACTCAGTCTCTTCTGCAAACATCATCTGCCAAAATCCTTTTGTGCAGGACCTATGACCCTAATGTTATGCCACGATTAAAGGTGCCATACATGTCAATCTGGGTTAGACTAAGTACGAGGCCACTAAACCAAGAATCACTCACTCACTGCTGTCAATTTTGAGCCCTGCCATATTTCACTTGATCACTAGTTACCGCCTGCCATACTCCACTTGCTCACTAGTTACGACCTGCCACTATTCCACTTGCTTGCTAGTTACGGCCTGCCATGTTCCACTTACTCACTAGCTATGGCCTGCCATATTGCATTTATTCACTAGTTACGGCCTGCCATATTGTATTTCCTCACTAGTTACGGCCCGCCATATTCCACTTACTCACTAGTTATGGCCTGCCATATTTCACTTCGTCACTAGTTACGTTCTCCCAGCTTACCTAGCAGCATCTAGCCCGATGTACATCAAAGCCTGACCCACAGTAGTAGGCAAGCTATCCACCATAACATGGAAAACCCTCCCAGGGTGGCGGCACAGCGTATTGATAGGGTTTGGGCTTGCCAGGTAGCACACCATCCTCTCTGATAGGCTGTTGGGGCTCTCCTCTGCCACAAACTGCCAAGCCACCTCTGGAACTCCCGGGCTGTCAAAGGTGACGCTGCTGAAGGTCATAGTGGGGTGGATCTGCTGGTGTGGAAGCTGGAAGGCAGCTGCATCAGCTATGGCGCCTCCAAGCGAGTGACCTGTTGGCACCACCTGAACGAGTGAAAGAACTCACGTTGCATGAGTAAAAGACCGACGGAAGGACTGAGGGGATCGGGGAACAGGTTCTGGCTAACAGCAAGAGAGGCGACTCAGCCATTACTCGCGCCCACTGCTCCCTCGTAACGTTAAAGGTATCCTTGCTTAGAACACGGCAGTAAGAGTGGAGTGCCTGCATGGACTCCACTCCATGCTGGCATTCCACTCCAGGCACTCCATGGAGTGCCTGCATGGGGCACACCACTCCATGCAGGCACTATGTTTAGGGCTATGTAGATGGAAGCACTTGGCATGAGGCACATGTAGGGTTGCAGTGAATAATAATACATCAATTAGAGTTGGGAGGTTGTCTCAGCCAGCTCACAATCACTCCTTTCAGAGCAGCTTTGAGGGACACTCATCTGCTAATAGTAGGCAGAGGACAACCACGTCTCGGACATGGGATAACTTTAATCATTGTTGTTGTCTCTTTTATGTTTCTGCTCCTGCTAGCTGCATATCTATCTGTTTACTGGGTTGAGCAATGAAAACCGAGAAAGGCGTCCTAGGCAGCAAAGCAGGACAGTAGCACACGGATTGGCATTGTAAGAACCCCCATGCCAACATGTCTTGACCAGGAGTTCTGCTACATCCTCAAACGCGCTCTCATCTCCATGTGATGGGTTTGGGGTATTTGCCATGGATGCAGTGCGTTGACCTCTCACCTTCATGTCTGTGTAGCCTAAGCTATTCAGGTAGCTCCAATACGTCTCCACAAAGTAGCGCAACCATGGCATGATGAAGTCTGACAGTGGGAACTGCAGCACGTCTGGCATTACTGCCTCCAGCTGGAACTTTTCCTTGAACCCCTTCCAAATGCCCTCAGTCCAGAAGGCCCCCCCTTTGCAAGCAAGCTCCCCGCATGCCATGAGGTTGTTGATGATATTAGGGTTGGTGCCTGCTATGACCAAGTACAGCGGGAAGGGGACAGAAGGCCTGCTGCTGCCTCCACGCCTGCTGATGATGCTGGCCAGTCTGGTGCTGATGCTTGCAAAGCAACAACACCAGCTGCTGGTACTGCCTCTGCATAAGGGAGTGGCTGCCCATCAACGAGAGTGCGGGGGGCGCACATCACTGCGCTGACGTGGAAGGCGTTCTGACCAGCTTCTGTAGTGCCGGTTTCTTTGAGCACTCTTAGGTCCATCGCAGGAGCTGTAGTCCTGACGGCAGCAGGGGAGCCCTCCTGGGTCCTGTACAGGGAGTGGATGAGATCTGCAAGCCTGCCATGGGTTAAGTTGTGGCTGGATGGTGGATTGGGCATGTTGCTTCTAGATATGCAGTCAGGTGGAGGCGAGGTAGTCGGCGAAGGAGTTCGCTGCATGTAAGCAGTAGAGCATGTCAGACGAGTGGTTTATCTCATTTGCCATGGCCAGCCTACCATTAATAGGGGCCAAGCGACGGTACCAAGCGTTTGGCTCTTGTGAACAGACGGGGGGTTCCAGAATCGGAACTGTGGATCGCAGAATTGGAACTGTGAACTGTGGATCGCAGAATTGGAAAAGCACATGAAGCGTACCTTTCACGTGATTGAGATCGCTTCTACCAGAAGTATTGCACGCCGGCATTTAGCATCGGTGAAACATATATCTAGCCAGACAATTGCGAAGGTGGACGATGTTATGCCTGACCAGCAGATGGTTAACTGTTACGGAAGGCGTGGCAGGGCCAACCCCTACCGATCTCGAGGTTTCTCAGGCTTTGCCGGGCTAGGTTAACTCATCTCCACTCCCCTGCACCATCCACATTCACTGCCAAGTGCCACACTTCTGACTGCCAAGTACGAGTGACCAACTCTCACCCGGTGACCAACTCTGGAGTTTGACACAAGAAGCAGAAGCGACCTGAACATCTTCAGAGCCGTGTGTCTAGCAGTAGTCTTTGTCGCCTTGTTGCTGCTCTGCTTCGTTGGCTTCGTGGCTCTGGCCAAGAGCAGGCCCATCACTGCGACCAGCCCCGGAACATAAGAACCACCAGACTGCCTGTATTGATCCGCATTTGGCTTACATCAATTTATGCAAGATGTGATCCACCGACCCAAGGTGATTTATACCCAGTGCATACAAAACACCAGCAGTGTAAGGTTGGGTCCAGGAGGCAGCATGCATGTAACACTGCCAGATAGTAAACCACCAATGCAGCAGTCCATGCAGCTACAGCCTGGCCTGGCCCGGGCACTAACCAGATGCCAAAACCGTCAAGCCCAAACCTGTCACTAGTGCCCCACAAACTGCAGCAGGCAGAGTCCATACGTACCAGAGCCCACCTCAAAGACTTGCTATTCCTTCAGAGCACAGCCTGAGTTTATAACGTGTATATAGCAGCCAAACACAATCGGTCAGCAAAAGCCTGTCACAAACAGGCAACTGAAGGGCAGCTCCACCATAACTCAGTACTTACCCATTACCCATTGCACACTCCGGACTGTCAATCCGAAGGGTTCCAAGAGAACCAGTGCAGTAGCAGTATTAGCAAACATAAACACAAACAGCCACATACTTGGCCAAGGCCAAGATAGGAACACGGCCAGTGGCGGACTGTGCCCACAAGTCAGCTACCTCAGAGAAGACAACGCGGCAAGGGGGGAAACTACAGCTGCCAAAAACAAATCTCGAGCATCGACAATCATAGGGTGCTCACACAACTCTTGTAATCCCTGGGAGGATCATGTCACAGGAAAGGCTGTCCTGCAGTGTCCGTGCGTGGATTTGTACATGGATTGCAACCCTTGATTGCAATTTTGCTTGTTCCCAAATTGCGGCGATCTCGTGCATACAATCCATTTGCAGCAGCTGCTTGTTGATAAGGGTGATGCCTCTTGCATCTCATTGATCAATTCGTTTATAGCATAGCAAGCCTATGCCAGTGGGCCATTGTGTAAACATTATGGTGCTACATAGGTGCTGAGGAAAACTTCACCAGTCCAATGAGTCCTCCCATCTTTCCAATACTGGCAATAGTACTGGCAAAACCCATTGCACAGTCATGACCCGGAAAGGCAATACATGACCTAGCACTGAACTCCTCCTCCTCCTCTTAAAACACAGAGGCGGGCGCCACTTGCATGAGGCTAGACAGAACCAGAATGATGCCATTGAATAGATTCTCAAAGATGTGCTTTGATAGAACACACAAAACCACCACTATTACATACCTCATGCCACAGTTCATCAGGTCACCGGACCCGCAGGTCAGGTCGGGCAATAACAAACAAACGTTTCACCTGTGGTAACCGCTAAAAGGGTGCCACACCAGCATGCCCCTTGCAGGTCAGATCCGGTTTGCAAACCTATCCAGGATGCCTCTTGCCGCAAATGTGAGCTTATAGTACACAGACTTTCACTCCCCTGCCATTAGCCCCTGTCTTGTAAGTGGCTCAGTGCATTTCTCTTTCTTACATCATTACC
Organism: Pseudopediastrum boryanum; assembly: GCA_963556185.1. NCBI lineage: Eukaryota > Viridiplantae > Chlorophyta > Chlorophyceae > Sphaeropleales > Hydrodictyaceae > Pseudopediastrum > Pseudopediastrum boryanum. Next base: position 6,297,806 of record OY744496.1, read on the forward strand.
AGCAGTTGTGTGTTGCTGCGGATATCTGTCATTACAGCCCCTGGTGTGCGCTACTCCAGCTCATCAGCATAGCCTAATCATAGCTGATCACAGCCAGATCATAGCTGATCAAATCCAAATCATAGCCGATCACAGCCAGATCACAGCCAGATCATAGCCGATCACAGCCAGATCATAGCCGATCACAGCCAGATCATAGCCAGTTCGTAGCTGATCCCTACCAGATTAGATAAGAGACTTGTACTTCTCATAGCATTTGGCACCCACAGGTCCACAGAGGTCATTGCCTGCTTGGATAGAGGCCTCAAAGTGCACGCCTGCGTAATGGCGGGACTTCCCACACAGCGCAATCATGTCGTCAAAGCTACTGAGGACGATGTCCAGATCAGCGGCTGGGGTTCTACCGGTTTCCCTCCTGCTGCAGCCCTTCTTGTAGGTCACAATGACCTCTGGGTCAAACTTGTCAGCCTTCAAGAAGCGCCTCATGAACTCTACATAAGCCGCACAAACGCAGGAGGTGCCGGAGGGGTATTCCGCATGGGGCATGGTACGCAAGTAGGAGAGCCAGTCGTTGCCGGTGATGTCCGTGGTCTTGCCCAGCGCACTGCACGGCACAGCAGGCAGGCGTAAGGAAGTCAGAGTGGTTTCCCAGGATGTGCTTGGGTATTAACATTAAAAGATTAAGGTGTTAGAATAATGATTTTAGAGTATTATTATTTGTTAATATTAAATTTCATGATATAGGCCATATTATATTCATTATATTTATATTTATTTTATGCCGGAGGTTGGGTACAGGTAATCAAAGCAGGGGAGAGTGATGCGACAAGAAAAGCAGGGTTTGTCATGCAGTGCTGAAAGCGAGAAAAGCAGGGTGCAGCGAAGAAGATGTCATAGATGACATGATACATTTCAGGCAGACACTTTATTTATATAGTTCTGAATATTATATATTTATTTTTATATCATGAACATATATAAATATATATATATATATATGTTACATTATATAATATACTTATATATTTATATTATGTTTAAATTCATATATGTTGTATTATTTGGAGATTGGGCACAGGTAACCAAAGCAGGGTAGAGTGATGCGACAAGAAAAGCAGGGTTTGTCATATATTGTATTGTTTATTATTATTAGATTTATATTTATTAAAGGGCATAGCAGATAGTGCCCTACTTAGCTCAACCATGAAGTCAAACCCTCTCCCAAGTGGTGACAGCGCCACATGATCTAGGGTTTAGGGTTGAACCCCTGGAGGTAGGTCAGCTCAGGACGAAAAAATTCAGAGGAGAGCAGGGTTTTGCCTGTACTACCTCCATTGGATCCCCACTTTTCACCTGACTTTGCCTTATTAAACATCCCTCCTCACGCATTGTCCCCCTCCCCTCTCCCTCATGCATTGCCCCTACCCCCCCTCCTGTCCAGATCATGATGAAACCTTCAACCCGCACAAGCAGCACGCCCTCCGCTTCCCTACCTCCCTTTGCTCACCTTCCACCCCAGGCCTTGACCTTCTTTTCACCATAGAAGTGGCGCACCAGTGATATGGGCCGCACCGCAGCATGCCTCACTTTCTCCTTCCAGCACAGCAGCGTGGCATCATACACACAACTCATGGCCATGGTCGCCCCCAGCAGAGTGTGGGTGTCCCAGTCATTCAGGGTGGCCAGGTAGTAAGGGATGGGAGCCAGGGAGACCAGCTTGTCGTCGTAGAACTCCGCGTCTATCTTCTGCCTATCGGTCAGCTTAGCAGACACTTCCAGGACCTGGGAGCAGAGCAGGGGCAAGTTGAGATGCCCGCCAACCAGAGTCAGACGTTCTACTATCAGTAAGTGCATGAACGAGCAGCTAAGCATGCAGTGTGCACGACAAATACACATGTTGCCAGCACTTTGGTCTCATTCAGATAACATGGTTTAGGGCCCCTGGGTAAGCGACCCCGCCCTCGAGAGACTTCAGGTGAAACACCGGCTCAGTAAGTCGCAGTTCCTTTTACAAAAATCCCTCTACACCGGAGCCTGGGCATTGCCTGCTGTGTCACACAACACCACAAAAGCCTCCTCACAAAAGCACCAGCCCCCACTTTTTATTCAGAGGGCCTCAGTGCCAACATCTCACCCCTGTAACATGCACAGGCCTCCCCCATTTCCACCCACCTTATCAGTATCTGCCTTGAGCCGCTTCATCAGAGCATCTCCTTTCAGCCCCTCGTAAGGTCCCTTGACAGTGGTCTTGGCGATATAGTCTTTGCTCAGGCTGAAGCTAGTGGCGTTGGCCAGGAAGGGGGTGATGTGGTGCTGCTGGAAGAAGTACCTGTTAGGGGGCCAGGACGAGGGGCACGCACATGCAGAAGGGGTTTAATACAAGGGATTGAAGACTGATGAGAGTGGGTCTGTACTGAACAAGTTGCATTGTGGTACGGGCAGGACTGATTGTGCGTGCAGGGTGGTGCTGGTGAGTGGGGAATGGAAGGTGCAAGGCTAAGAGGTGGAGTCTTGATTAGGTGCTTACAATGTCTCATTAGCGTCATCACAATGAGACCTCTTCAATCAACAAGGTGAGGGAATAGTGATGTCAGCCCTCGTGCTATTCAGCAGCTCACAGTGCGGATCTGGCGCCACTGATAACGGATCCCCTTAGTTGTCCCCACCTAGTTGATATGGCTGTACATAGGCAAGTTGCGCTAGATCACAGACAGTAAAACAGCTTCGCCCTAACGTGCTGGACTGTCTACCCAAACGTAGAAGAGCTCGAAGGCAGGTAGGAGCAAAAGTTCTGTGTGCACTTACCCCAGGTCATTGGTCTCCAGCAGGGGTTGCCACATGGAAACGTTGCGCAAGTTGTAAGCATCGTTCTGGCTCACGAAGCCGTAGTAATCGGATGATTGGCGTCTGTTATGGGTGTGGTCAAGGTCGCCTGGTCTGTTGAAGCCGTCATTTAGGCCATACTTTGCCCAGATGTCAGCAACGTAGTTCCCCAGACCAGGTGCAGTGTTAATGTCGCGGGACATATCGTCGACGTTCAGCTTCCAAGACATCATTTTCTTGCGGAGCGCGGGAACAGCCTCGGGTAGATGGGCCTTGCAGATTGTTTGCAGACAAAAGGCGATTACCGTGTTCATGTAGGCGTTCGTACGTTTCGAAGCGGGTTGCCGTGGAACAGCTGCAGCCTTGAGGATCGGCTTCGCAGTGGTGTTGAAAGGGGCCATAGCATCCCAAACAGAGCCATGCATGAGGTATACGAAGCCGAACTGGACGGGTGTCTCCAGCCTGCGCTCCGCTGGAACCAGGTAATGCGCCAACAAGTGGAGCATCGCATCTCTTGGCGGGGTAGTGGCGATCTCTGTAGCTTCTGGAGCCAATGGCATCCATGGATCGCAGGCCACTGTTGGCAATTTCCCGAAAGCCACCTGTGCTGCAGGCAGCTTGACTGGTTTCATCCCGTTGAAGAAATCAGCACCCTCGGCGTGGCTGATGCAGGCGGCAAGTGCCACTGCAAAGATCGCCAGAGCCAACCTGAAGGTGTGCATCGTGCTGCCTTCACTTGCAAAAGCGGCTCCTGCTGGCACCGTCCCGTGTGTCTTGCCGGCGGTTATAAACGAATATTATGAACAAAGTGACCTGTGCCGGAGGTGGAAGCAGATCGGGTAATAACGCGCGGCAGCTGCCACCCAGGGCGAGGTGTGTAAACGTGGGAGGCAAGTAGCTAGACGAATATATAGCAGGTGCGAGTGTACTCTCCTTGCCAGCTCTCCGGGATGCGGCTACTCACTCTTTGCCACTCGGGTGCCTCGGGTCGGCACTGGTCACGGAGCCAGTGACCCCAGATCTAATGGACAGTGTGTGACGTGAGCTGGCTCCTGAAGCCCTGCGGGGTTCGGAAAATTGAACGTGGGCTTCCCAGAGCTTGCCAGGGCTACTTTGTTTACCGTACCGCGTGATATCTAGTGTCAAAAGGCTGTGGGCATCCTGCTGATTTATTGGTCCTTGGCACCCTTAAAGCCTGCCTTTTCATCAGCCCTAATCTCTCCAGATCGCGCACCTGTCTGTGCATGATCTGTGCCATTGAATAGAGTTTCCTGCTTTTCGGCGCGCTCAGTGGTGAAGTGTCCTTCCGTTGTGGTTACACCTCTATTAGGGCATACACCTGGCAAAGCGTGCCAGTGTGCTTCACATTCGCGCCCTCGTGTGGCTGCTTGTAAAGCAAGGTCATCCTATTCCTGATAGGCTTGCTGACTCTGCTCTGGTATAGCAACCATCTCAGAAGGCCCCTCCACCTGCTTCGCAATGGCGTCCTCAACGTCAAGTCCATGCTACCTCATAGATTTCTCGGTGTACAAGCCACCGGAAGAGTGGATTATCGATGCGCAAGCAACTTACGACAACGCTCTCCTTACAAATGTGAGCTTGTGATGCAACGCCTGGCGCTTCGGCAGGCGGCCATCATACCATAACGGTGGCAAATGCCTGCACAATTAGCTGCCCTGTCAAAGGCCTGCGCCTGAGCATCTGGATCCGATCGGCTTTGGAGCGCACTCCTGCGTGGACGGGCCTTCTTGCTTCTTCATTTGTCACTCGTCTTGGTGCCGCGAGCGTTTCTAGTCCTGCTCGTCCTCCCTCTAGTCGGTCATGTATGAAGTAAATCCAACGGACTCGTTCTTATGCTGCAGGCAGCCTGGACTGAGGAGACCCGGGAGTTTGGTAACAAGGTGTTTGAGCGGTCTGGCATAAGCCGCCTTGGGACATACCTGCCTCCCTGGCTGGATCCTGGCCAATCACATGAGATGAAGTTCGACATGAAGACCGCCATGAAGGAAGCCGAGATGACCATGGGGGACACCATCACTGACCTTATGGCTAAGACAGGTACGCCCATCTTGCAGAGTGAATTCGTATCTAGCATGTCTCTTCCTGCAGTAGGGCTGCATGTCCTGAACCCTGCGTTTGTCGTCTTGCCTGCATCCCTGCGTTGTTGCCTGTACAACCTCCAAGCAGGGCTCTATACCATAGTGCAAGCCTCATTTAGCCCCCTAGACTGGTGTGATAATGTACGTTGGGCTTATGCCATGCTCTGCTACACTACTAGACACTCATCTGCCATGAAGTTGCCACTGCATGGGCTCAGGTTCTAGGGTTTAGGGTTTAGGGTAGGCCCAGCAAGGCAGTAGGCCCAGCAACTCCCAAGCAGCCCCACTGCTCGCCCAATATTTTAAAAGCCTCAAATGGCATGACACAAACGCCGACGTTGACAGCTTAAGTGTATTCCCTGGTCTGGAGCCATCACCATGTCTGGCTGCAGCAGCTCAATCAATCAAAACGCAAGACCAGCAATGCCAATGGCCAGCAAACCTAGGCCATAAACACAAGGCTGCTTCTGTAAAAACCGGTTGCAAAAATATTGGTTTCTTCAAATTAGCAAAAAACAACAATTTGCTAGTTTGAACTGCAACAGTTTGCTAATCTGATTGCAAGTTGTGCTCCATCCTGGCTGATCAACCTGGAGTAGTTGTGGCTCCTGAGTATTATTACATTTCATGATGTGCCATAGCAAGAACGTGCCATAGGCCCCGCACCTCTATTTGTCACAAAAACAGCGAGGAATAATAGCCATGAGTAATTGCCATGCAGCCTGTACCTGTCCTTTGGATCAGATGGATGTGGTGGCCATGCCAATATTGCTCGAGGTAGCAGCTGTAGTCGGACACCAGAGCCATTCTTCCTTTGATCGTGAATTCTTGCATCAAGTGCATGGGATGAGGAATAGCCATGCAGCCTTTACCTGTGCTTTTGAACCATGAATCATATGCATGTGGTGGCCATCATTTTGCTTACTGCTGCAGCTGCTGTTGTTGTTTGATCTTACCGGCAGCAGGCAAGCAGCCTCAGTATCTAGGGGATGTATAAATGTTACACAGTGCCCCTTGCATTGGCATGCATCCTCCATCTAGGGTTTAGGGTTCAGGGCTCCCTAAACCCTTCTGATGCTATGGCAGCAAAGCAAAGCTTCACCCTCTGGACCATTAAGGGGTTAATGGGGGTTACTCCACCTCGCTGTTCTATGTGACAGCTTAAGGTGTTTGGGCGTATACCACTTTTGCTATGGCATATCATGAAATGTAACAATAATAGTGCAGGACCACTAACCCCCTCCTCCTACACAGCCCGGATGCAAGGGGCCGCCTTCCCCCTCTCCCCTCTTCCCAAATAGCTCCCCTAAGAGGTCTCAGTGGCCCTACACAGCGAATTACCCCGTGCCCATGCCCCTTGGGCTCAGCTCTATGAGTTACATGGTTGTATAGCTATGCACACACCATTGGTGGCGTACAAACAAAAATGTAGGCCTACTTAGTCATGCCATCAGCATCCTTTCTTTCAAATTCTTTATTATTTAGTGCTTATTATTTAGTGCTAAACCCTGTGTTATTGCTGTGGTGCTGTTGCAGGTGTCGTCCCGGAGCAGGTTGACATCTTGGTGACAAACTGCAGCATCTTCTGCCCCACCCCCTCCCTCAGCTCCATGCTAATCAACAAATTCAAATTCCGCCCGGACGTGCAGTGCTACAACTTGGGGGGCATGGGGTGTGCGAATGGAGTGATTGGCATTGGTTTGATAAAAGATCTGCTTGTGGCGCGTCCTAGGGCCCTGGCGTTGTTTGTGCCCTCGGAGATCTGCACCTTTGCGCTGTACCCCGGGAACAAGAAGGAGTTTATGGTGGCGAATGTGTTGTTCCGTATGGGGGGTGCCGCCATCTTGCTGGCTAACAGGCACAGATTGGCTGCCAGGGCCAAGTACTCGCTGCTCTACAACACACGGGTGCAT
>OY744496.1:6304840-6340660 GCA_963556185.1 Pseudopediastrum boryanum
GGGAAAGGTGGGAGGGAAGGGGGATGAGGAAGGAAGGTGCTGATGATGGGGGGGTAGGGTGAGGGCGGGACACGAAAGAGTTATAAGGGGAGCTGCTGCCAAGGCGACCAGGCGGGGAATGAGGGTGCTGTGCCTTGGGGGAAGGGGCGCCCGGAGTCTGATAGGCAGCTGGCTGAGGATGCAGGGGAGGTCCTATTTGGGCTAGAGCAAGGTTTACAGAAGCAGGGTTTAGGGTTTAGGGCAGCAGTGCTGATGCAAGGTGCTGTAGGTCCTTGGGCCTGACAGTCTGGGCCATGGCCAGTCTGGGAAATGATCAAGGAATGGCAAGGATGTGAAGGGCGGAGGGGCGCTGGTTATGGCATATAAAGTATGGACCTGCGGGGAGGGCTAGGGTAGAGGGGGGGCTGTGTACCTGGTGAGGGCCTTAGAAGTGAATGCGGCCTGCATAAGGGTTTAGGGGGCTGCAGTTTATAGCAGTGAGGGGTAGGGAAGGAGCCGTAGCTGCCTGGAATAAAAACAAATATTAATTAAATATCAGAAAAAAACAAATTGAAAGAATGAAAGGCCCTGCAGAGCTGTGGGGTATGTGGGATGCTGCAAGGGCAGTCTGACTGGCTGTTCCCATGGTGCTCTCACACACCCCTGATGCCCCCCCCTTCCATGTGCGTCCTTTACTGTCCAGGAGTGGCTTACATCTTCTGGGTGCTTAAACTTATCTAAATTTTCAAAAAACTTTTTTTTAAAAGATCACATTGTACTGTAAAAGTCACCATTTTTGGTGAAATAAGAGCACATCTATAGCTTTCTTGCGCCAAAACCACACCAGTCGCCATTGTCCTGCCACCTGGCCTCACACACAGTGCTATTTGAATAATCCAGAATCAAATACATCTACAAGTGTCTCAGCTTGAGGTGCGGGGCCTATGGCACTTATTGCTATGGCATATCATGAAATGTAATAATACAAGTGTCTCCTCACGCACTAAGGATTGTCTCCCCTCCTCGCCCCTCCCTGCCTCTCCCCCATCTCATCTCTCTCTATCTAGGTGCATGGGTTTCGGACCAGACGAGAACCTTGTGAACGGCGTGTGGCTGGACAAGTCCGTCCCCAAGCACGCTTCTAACGCCTTGACCATGTGCCTCAAGTACTTGGGCCCCCGGGTGATGACTTGGAAGCAATACATAGAAGCTGCCATCTACGTGGTGTCCAAGCAGCTCGCTAACATCTGGACAAACCCCTTTGACTCTATCCGGAGCTACCAGCCCAAATTCAGTGAATCCTTCCACCATTTTGCGCTGCACGCTGGCGGGTACATGGTCGTGAAAGCACTGCAGAAGGCGCTGCACCTCAGCGTACCGCAGGTGATGCCGAGTTTCGCTACGTTGTGTAACTACGGTAACACTAGCTGCAGTACAACGTGGTACGTGATGGCTTACATAGAGACCATCCCAGGCGGGGTGAAGAGGGGGGAAAGGGTGATGCAGGTGGGGTTGGGAGGGGGGATGAAGGCGGGGGTGAACGTGTGGCGTGCGTTGAGGGATATTAGGGATGAGCACCGGGCTTGGCAGAAGGTGGCGGACAAGCCCATGGTGCCAGAGGAGTTGCCCCGCGCCATTGAGATGGAGCCGGCGAAAGCAGCTATTGATGTTGTGGTGGCCAATGGCAATGGACTTGATGTCAACACCTGCTTGTGAAGTGAGCGGCTGGTGGTGGTGGGTAGATTGGGGAGATGCGGGTGGGGAAGTTGGGAGTGGCTACTACTTTTACAAAGCAGAGTGGAGCGGGCAGCAGGTGTGTGGGCAGATGCCAGGGGCCTGTGATTGATAGATTTTGCTGTGGGAGGGTTTTGCATGGACAACTAGTGGGGTGCTTCAGTGGTTGAGGGTCGAGGGTTGACATGTTTACTGTTTAAAAGCTTCCGTGTGGAAAGGGGGGGGGTCAGTCTGTATCTGTACACAGTAGCTAGCGGAGGGTTGATGCTGAGAGTAGAAGGGGCCTTACAGACACATGAGATTGGGGGTATGCGGGTAACGATGCTGGGATTTTAAGGGTGTCACTAGTGTCACTAGTTGAGGGTGTCACTAGTGTCATGAGTTCTGAGTGTGTACTCAATCCGACATGTCCCTCACAGTCTGCCAAGTGACAGGGCCCTGTATCTAAAGCATGCAATGGCATCCTGGGCTCACTAGTTTGAACCCTAAGCCCTGGGCGGAAAGATAAGCTGATGCACTTGTGGTATCTGGCTTGGTTGCCGCCAGGCTGGCAGGCAGTGGCGGCATGTGTTGATATATCGCCATGATTTGGTCTTAGACAATCAACCCCCCAGGCAATGTGAGAGAACCTGTGATATGGATGTGAAGGCTGCTTGATCACGCGCTTTGGTTGCATGTTATCGGGAAGCATTGATGCTATGCTGCAACTTATCTGCAACCTGTGATATCTCAATGTGGCTTGTGCCCGGGGGTTATTAGTTGCTGGTGGATGGATATTGAATGTGCTTGACTGGCGGGCGAGGTTGGTTGCATTGTTTGCTGGCAATGAATAGAGGGTTTTGAGGTTCTCCCAAATGGGTGGGTTGTGGTGTATGCTCTGGGCTTACTGCTGTTGCTCTGGGTCAGCTCATGGCTGCCATAAGGTCTTCTCTGCCTTTAGTCTGGGCAAGGCTGCTGCATAACCCGCTACACAACCCCTGCAGCCTCTGGGATAAGTCAGTGGAAGGCCCTTCTGATACTGCTATGTGCTTTGCTCTGTGACAAAACACATACTTGTGCATCTATGACAAGGCCTATAAGGTCCCTGCTACTTCCAATTAGATCAGAGTGAGGGTGAATTCAGCTGTGGCCCCAGGGAAAAGCTGAGTGGCAGTGCATGCGCCGGCCATATTTTATACATAGCGTTGTTGACTTGAGTTGCAGTGGTTCCCTGCCGTGTTAATAGACCCGCAGGGAAATTCTCACAATATGCCATGATAAGATAATTCTGGTGATTCAGACGAGGCCTTGACGACTGATATTTAATTGGGAATGTAGGGGGGCGTGTGCATGGGGACTGGTGCCGAAATGGGCGGCTGTTGTCTTCAGGTGGTGGGGCCCATGCCGCTGGGATGTTTCTAGAAGCTAAGGAGGCAGCAGCTGGTTTCGGAGATGGTGTGGGGCGGGAGGGATGAGGTCGTCTCTGGATGTGGTGGGCCTTTCCTGCATCCCTTCCTGCATGTTTGCCGTGGCTGAAGCAAAATCTCCCTGCTTGTAAATGTGGTTTTGTCAATGCTAAGCTATCCCCATTTGGAAGCAGCTACTAGGAGGGAAGCACTTGGTGCTTGGGAAATAAAAGCTGCTTCCGCCTCTGATGCTGGTGCGACAATCCTGCATAGGGTATTAGACATGTGTGTTTGTCTTGCATCGACGCTAGCTCTGCTGTGGAACGATTGCTGGCAGTGGGTCACTCAGGTGACCAGGATCACTGGGTGCCGCTGCTGAGATGGACATGTGCGGAGTTACAAAACCTTGGAGGTGTCCAGGTTCTGAGGATAGCTCTTTTGGGGGTTTTGCTCCCAGGGCAATGCTGGGTGCTAAGTGCTGCCGGCTGTGAGGAAATGTGTGAGGCATTATCATTATAGCAGTTGTGTATAGAGGCATGAGGCTTAAGTCGTCGCTATGAGGCTTAAGTCATGGTTATGAGGCATTAAGTGGTGGTTATGAGGCATGAGGCGCTGTTGAATTATGAGGCAGTAAATGTCAGGCAGGAGGCGGTATCAATTACAGAGCATTAAGTGGTGGTTGTGAGGCATGAGGTGCTATTCATCTACGAGGCACTTAGTCTCTGGCAGGAGGCGCTGTTGAATTATGAGGCATTAATTCTGAGGCAGGAGGCGGTATTCAATTACAGAGCATTAAGTTTGAGGCATGAGGTGCTATTCATTTACGAGGCATTAAGCATAAAGTGGTGGTTATGAGGCATGAGGCTCTATTCAGGTACAAAGCAGGAAGTCTGAGGCACGAGGCGCTTTCCACTTACGAAGGTTTAGGCATTATGTCTTGAGGCATGAGGCGGACAGGTTGTGGTGTTGAGGCATTAAGGCTGGAGGATTGTATGCCTTGGGTGGTTGTGAGTGTGTGGACGCCAAGCGTTAACCCTGCGTAAATTCAAGCAAGAGGCGGTACTTTTGGGTGGTTTGCTTGCTCAGTGCAGAGAGCTCCTGCATGGTTTTGGCCGTGTGTACTGCTGTCAGAACCTGGGTTCCGCGGATTTGTCTGAGATGGAGTAGAGGCAGGGCTCCCTTGCTACCTGGTACTGGTTGAGCCTGATGTTCTATTAGTAGTATTGATCTATTTATGTGCTGGACACCTCTTTGTGTAGCTGCTCTCTCTGTTCTCCTATGTATATACGAATTGAATAGGGTAAGTCACTACAGTATGCACATGGTCTGTACATCTCATGTATACATCTCATGTGTACAGGACGTGTATAGTGGCTTGGATTGTTGCCAGCTGGTGCAGTAGTTGCCAGCCATTTACCCAGTGCTTGAAATGAAATTTGAACATTTTATTTGCAAATGCATCTGCTGTGGGCTTCTACCAGTAGTTCTGTGTTTGTTGATGATTTTCTTCAGAATACAGTCCTTCTGCTTTGGATTCTGTCGGTTACACACAGTCAGAACTCTCTTTATTTTCATCTGATGATAATACCGGTACTGTTTCTTCTCTAGTTGCACATGGAGCCGAAGTTGGATCATTTTAAGTGATGGGGTCAATTAGTAATCTGGTAGTCTGGTGGTTGGCAGGAGAGGCCTGATAGCTTTTGTTGCTGCTGCCTGTTTACTCGAAAGGCAACACCCCATGAAGCACTGTGGAGAATCTGGTTGGTGAGTATCCTTGCCTGCAGAGAGGCCGTCTGATATGGTCTGTGGAAATGCTTTGGCTCACAGCAATGTGCACATGGTGGGTGCGCAAAAGAATGGCATGGGGCCAGATGTGCCGCTTCTCTCTCTATGGCTGAAGGTGGTGGTTGCTTGGCATCAGTGAGCGCTCTTATTAGATTGGAAGAATGTTCTGGCCCTTGGTGTCCTCTGTGTTGATGAGGTGAGGGCGAGCAGTGGTACTGTGTGGTGATGCAATGGTATGGAAGTTGATCATTTGTATTGATCATTGCGGGTCGTGGCAAGTTGATCTAGCACACAGCAGCGCTTGTGGCTGTGTCATGCTTGAGGTGCCGTGGAATGAACCCTGTGAAGCCACCCATTAGGAGCCTGGCTGGATTCTGGGGAAGAGATGGAGCTTTATCTTTTCCCTATGTAAGAGCTGGGTACATGCTGTTGCATCTGGCCTTAGCTTGTGTGTGGGCAAGTCTACCATCGCTTGTGTGGCGTCGTGATTTTGATCAGGAGCTTAGGTCTTTTTGGCCATTGGCATAGCTGGTCCATTGCGTTTTGATTGATTGAAGAGCTGGGGCTTAACTCTTTTACTTTTTGTATCAGAGGTGTGCTTTTTTCTTTGGTGAGATGTGTTGTGCCTAGGTCGCCACTTTTAAAGTTTATATTGATCAAACGAGGAAGCCCAAGAAGTCTATTGAGATTTGGTACAGGCTGATGGGGGATGCAGTCTGCACAGGAGGCTGATATAATCTGCTGTTGTGTGCGTGTAACTCCACTACAAGGAGGAAGAATGCCTGGACATTCTGCTGTGGTATGTGAGTTCAGCCCTGGGCGTGCCTATGTGGTATCCAGTAGCCATTTGCTGCCCTACTTCACTTTCTCTGCTTAAATTTGGTATTAGATTTCAAATTGTGCTGAAGGGGGCCCTCATGGTCCTGTTCAAGGGGAGATGGACCCAAGGATTGTGAAAGGTGGGGCTGTGATGGGGCGCTAGGATCGAAAAGGTCTGCCAGTAGTGAGGCATTTAGCTATATGTAGCCTCCTGCTACAGGGGTTAAGGGCTTCGGGGACTACGTTTCAAAGTAAAGTCCTTTCTTTGAAGGAGGGGGTGGGGTCCCTGCAAATGATCCAGCAATCTTTTCTGATAGAGTGAAGGCTCAGACTTCAAGCACTTTGTAGTTTTGTTTTGCTCTCTGTGTGCCGTTGCCGGGCTTTGTGATGACAGTAGCAGCTTGTCGACAGTCAGCTCAGGTCTTAGGTCATTCCTGTGGGGCATCTCCTGAACTGTACTTGGTCATATATGTTATGGAATTGAAGCAGGTCCCTGGGGCACCTCAAGGGCTTCAAAGGCGAGAGAGAGAGCGCGTGTGTGAGCTATGCGAGAGGTCTCTGTATAGGTTTTGAGTGTGGGATCGTGGGAAGGGTTCCTTGGTGTAAAGGTTACACGGAGCCCTTACCACAGTCCCAAAGGGTAGCATGGTCAATGAGCTGCTGACTCTCATGCTGTGGTGCTTGCTTTTCCCGTTTTGGTTTATCAGCTGTGCGCCTGCCAGCCCCTGATTCCAATATCTGGCATTATCCATGTGATTCAGAGACTCTTGGCATGTCCCCGGTCAGGCTGTGTGCTTTTCACTGTGTTTCTGAGAGAGAGAGAGTGAGAGAGATATGCGCTAGGAGACCGTGTATTGTTCTCCAGCATGGGATTGTGGGACGGGTTCCTGGGCATAAATATGTGTTGCTGTCTGTTGGCCCCAGAGATAAGAGCTTCATTGGGTTCATTGGGGATCATAACAGGGCGGGCTGGTGGGGTCACTCGTTGTCACTTTGCTCAGCTGCTCTGGCAGGAGGCGCCGTAGGATTGTTTGGGATATTGCTTGTCAGGCTTGCTTGTCAGCATGGACTGCAGCGAATGCGAGTATGGCTCCTTTGGTAGAGCGTTGGGTAGCCCCGTGCAGGTAACTGATCTGGAAAGCATTGCCTTATATGTGGGGTTACTAGGTCTGCTGCGGGGTTACACTGCGACAGCAAGCAAGCACAAGGGTGCAGGGGAGTCTTGGCACAGTTAGTAGCAAGCAGCAGAAGCTTGATGGACAGCTTGATTGAACTTGTGTTTAGCAGCATTTCTGGTTGTGGACCACCCACTCCAGTCCAGGCCACAGTCTTTATGTTAAGAGAGACCACAGTCTTTATGAGAGTCCCCAGTCAGATTGGTCTGGGACTAGTGCCAAAGTTGGCTGTAGCCTGAGCGATGATATGTGTGTAGCTCATTTGGCAAACATGGTGGCTGCAGCGTTTGTATGTCTTGGGTGGCAGTGCTACCAGTACCAATACTGCAAATACAAGGAGGCCCAGAGGGCTGTGCAGTGGTCTCTCTTAAATAATACAAGGGGGCTGATGCTGGGGGTTGTGATGCCCCCCTTTCAGGGTTATCAGGGGTGAAAGCAGGGTCCCAAGAAACAGCTTTACATACAGACCCAGGCTGGGTGATCAAAGCTGTTTAATATACCTGTTAGGGTACCAAGATGTTTTAATTGTGGGGAGGATAACGGACAACATCATCCTTCTTGCCCTTGCTCCTGTAGTGCTTGCCTGTGCCAGTGCACCGTATTGAAGGATCCTGTACTGTTCGCCCATGGAGTGTGTAGTACGCTGTTTGAGCTGGAGGCGATCGAGTCCAACTCAGCTTGATCTCTAGACGGCTTGTGTCAGTCAGCGACCGACCCAACTTTCGTGCTGAACTGGGTCAGGATGGAAATTTGTGTTGAGTGTGTGTAACAAAATGTTGAATTCGAGAGCTGCAACTTGTGGATTCATAAAAGAAAGCCGCACCAGCAACGGGCAGTAGGATCCCTCTTGCTCACTGACTCTCTATCTCATAACAAACTCTTTGGGGGGCTGGAACCCCTCCCGGCACAAGGCAGCGGCCAACATTGACCCATAACATATAGCTTACCACGCTGACCAACATATAGCTTCCATGCCTTATCACTTTATATGCTGTCCAGCACGCGGTTCGCCAAGCGGCATGGAAGCGACACAGTTTTACATTTCATAAATTGAATTGCCATAGCAAAAAAATGGTCATAGGCCGCTGCACATGCCCCTTTTTGATGCCCTACCCAGTGCTTAACTGTTTGTTTGTTACTTGTACATGCTCATGAACATTATTTCATCCTCCCCTGCACTCGCAGGGTCATTACTGCAGGCACCCCATGCCCTGTCAAACCACTCTTTAGCTTTTCCACTGACAAAGTCCTCATTCAACCTCAGACATCTGAGATCATCACAGCCTCCGATACACCTGGGCTTCCCTTTCATCTGGCTTATGACCCTGATTGTGGTCATGGCATCCAGAAACTATAATAGAACGGTACGAGCTGACTCAGAACCAAACACATGCCCAAATGCTGACCTGCCAGGAGCAGGACATCTCTCTCTAAGTACAATCTTTATATCCATAGCAACAAAATGGTAATAATACCAACAGAAATGAAAGTACACACGCGGCCACATACTTGACCAAGGCCGAGGAGAGGAACAGGGTCAGTGGCAGACAGATTAATGCCTCTAAAATGGCCATCAGGACACATGAGCACATGTCATCACCAGACCCAGACACACTCGAACCCAGGTATTGATATAGGAGATGGAAAGCAATAGACGCAGCTGCCAGAAACAATAGCTATCTATCATTTATCTATAGATGCATTCCCCTAGGGCTAATCTCAGCTTGTCCAGCATTGCCCCCCTCCCCCCATTGCTACCCATTCCGCCAAGCAAAGTCCAGCCCATTAGGCTCTTCCACCACTTCACCTACAGCATGCTCCTGCACCACTCCCACCAATCGTGCATGTTTCTCAGGCAGCCATAGCCACAATGAAAGAAGCAGAACCACAAGACAGGCAGCCATAGCCACAATAAAAGAAGCAGAACCAGAACCTTCCTTGCCTGTTCGATACGATGTGAACCTTTTTGCCTGAGTGGTGCAGATAATGCCTGGGCTTGCAAGGCCCCTGACATCATGGCCTTCATTGAAGCCATCCAGCACTGCCCCATCGATGAACACCACAACCTTTCTAGTCATGCTCGTCCTCTTTCTTCGCGACACCATTACACTTACTACCACCAGATTACCGATTGGCCCCATCACTGTGGGGCGCCCAAGAAGAGCCAACCTCGGCTACATGGGCAACTAAAGAAGAAAATACTGCATTCCCCCTGTGGCCCCATTTGCCCTGACTGGCGGACAGGTAGCCTCATGATATCATGGCCATTTCACCTGCAGCTCCGGCCGCAGCTCAACAAGCAGGGCCAGGGTTTGCTTTGCCTGCTCATCAAAGCTGTTACAGCTAGTCGTTTTGAGCAACTTCAGGGTTGATAAGGCTGTCAGCCCCTGGGGCAGCTGCTTGAGAGAGAAGCAAGCTGTGAGGTTAAGGCATGTTAAGTTGCTGAGACCCCCAATGGTCTCTGGCAGCGCTTCTAACTTGTCACAAACATCCAGCTCTAGAACCTGAAGCTGCCCCAAGTCACCTAAACCCTCAGGTAAATGCTGCAGACCCCAGCATTTCTGCACCTGGAGGGAGGTTAGGGCCTGCAGCTTACCGATGGTGGCAGGGAGAGTGGTGAACCCGTGGCAGCCGTAGAGAAACAGCCGCTGCAACTGTGCGAGGTCACCGAGGGAGTCTGGCAGCACTGCAAGGTCGCTACAGCGCTCCACCTCAAGCTCTACTAGAGAGCTCAGACCGCCGAGAGTGGAAGGGAGGGAGCGCAAAAAGCGGCAATTGTACATGGATAAGTAGGTGAGGGCTGTAAGGTGACCTAGAGCTTCTGGAAGGTATGTCTGGTCATCGCATTCAAAGAGGAGCCGCCGTAGGTTGGGGATGCTGCAGATCTCGTCACTGAGGGGCGGGTGGTAGGAAGCTAGCGCTAAGCTGGTGAGGGAGGTGAGGTTGGAGACGGAGGCGGGCAGGGAAGGGTGGGAAGTTATTATGCTGAGGTCCTGGGGGCTGGAGAGGTTGCCGAGGTTCGCGGGGTAACTGACAAGGCCATCGCAGGACGCTATGTGCAGGAACTTGAGGGAGGTTAGGGTGGAAACTGAGTCGGGGAGGGAGGTGAGGCTGGTAAGCACTTGTAGGGAGAGGTCCTGAAGCCGGCTCAGGCTGCCAAGGGTGGAGGGGAGCTCTGTGAGCTGCTTCCAGCGAGAGAAGTGGAGCAAAGTGAGGTGGCTGAAGCTGCTGCTGAACCAAGCAGGGAGGCGGGTGATCTGCGTTCTGTAGAGGCTAAGGTAGCGGAGGGAGGTGAGCTTGCTGAGTGATTCTGGGAGGATGGAAAGATGGGAGGCGAGGCCGATGTGGAGGTGCTGGAGGGAAATGAGGCTGGGGAGGAAAGTGGGGAAGGGGTGGAGCGATTCAGTGTCCCCGGCATAGTTCGTCCATGTGAGGTTGGTTAGGCTGATTAGGTGGCTGAAATTGGCGGTGAGTTCTAAGATGCGTCTGCAGTCCACGATCTCCAGGTGCTGTAGAGATGAGAGGGCTGTGAAGGCTTCTGGAATGGTTTCCAGGTCTGAGCAGGACTTTAGGATCAGCTGCTGCAGATGGCTGAGCTGGCTGATTGCTGCTGGTAGCTCTGTGACTGTAGAGGGGGAGGAGGTGACGGTGAGCTGCTGGAGGCCTGTCAAGGACCAGAGTGTATCAGGAAGCTGCTCTAGCGCTCCGCACTGCAGGAGTGTAAGCTGCTGCAAGCGGGTCAACTTGACCAGGTCGTTAGCTGGGAGCTCATCATAATGGTAGCAGTACATAGTCAGCCCTTTCAGAGCGTGCTCGATGCCTTCCACATCATCCATAAAGTATAATAGCTGGCCTGGTGAGCATATAGCTAGCTGCAAGGATTCAATCCGGTCTATGTTGTTTGCGAGGCCGCGCAGCTTGCTCCTGAACTTGGCGTCATCATCTGCTCGCCAATCAGCACAAATCATCGTGTCAAGGTCCCCTTTAGGCCCGGTAGTGATTTGTACGGGTCCTAGAGGCAGCCTCCACTCCTTCCAAAGCTTGCACACCTCTTCAGACAGCAGGATCTCTCTCAACGATAAATGCCCTTGCCCCAAGGCTAACGGCACAGCCTGGTTTTCGGACATGGCTGGACCTGTACACGTTACTGGAAGTCAATACTAGGAGTAGCTGCCCAACTTTCAGGGGCAAGTGCGCAGAGTCCTGGTGGAACACAGACGGCTCGAGTGCAGGTTCAAGATTCTGGCGTGGCAGCCCAACACCTGTGCTGGCCTCTTAGATGAAGGTATAATCACATGTGTCGTTATCTCTCAAGTGCTCCTATCCTTTGAAATGGTTTCGCCCTCCTGACGTGCCGGCTTTCAAACTGCCCAAACTGCTTGTCTCGGTTGTTCCGGTTGTTCATACTCAGAGTCTGCGCTGGGAATGCTGGGTCTCAGATATTGTGGCTCGGCATTAACCCATCAGCCTGAATCAGTCAAGCTTTGAGTCTCCTTGCACGCTCCTATGCAGTTCGCCTCCCGATGTACAACAGCCATACTCTAGGACCAATGACACCAATGACCACGAACGGGGACCTGGTTCGGTGAACTAGCCCCCTATGATTTAAGGCGCTCGTTTGGTGCTTGGGAGGTCGTGGGTTCGAACCCCATCAACGGCCGCTCCGACCCAGAGTGTGTTTGGGTACATGTCGCTTCCACGCGGGGTGACGGGCGCACCGCACGCTGAATGGCGTAAAAGTGGATAGGATATGGTACAATTACAAAGGTTGCGAACAATGTTCGATCTCCCATGGGCCACGAAGTAGGCCTGCAGGCTAGTGCCGGGAGGGGTTTCAGTCCCCCAACTTGTATTGTATTGTATCTAGGAGTAGGCAGATATGAACAAGTTATATGAACAACTCCACACCTTAAATGTTCGTTTGTTTGTTATGAAGGCAGATGCTGCCCATATATTCACACCTATACCACACTCGTATCAACCTCAACCAAGAGTTGACTTCACCTGAACCTCCTCAATAGCCTGGCGACCGTTGCAGGACGCATCCACGTGCTTGGAAAAAAGAGTGAACAGCAAGGCCCTGCCAAACACGATCCCAAATTAAACCAGTAACGCCTTCGTCCAAAGCGGCAAAAGAACCACAGCTATGGAGAGAGGGTAGAGCATGGGGAAGATGCCCGTTGTGATTTTAACACCCATGAACTGTCCCGCACGACACATGCTGGATAGCACTACATACAATATCTGTGCCTATTTATGTCTATTTCCATAGTTGTAGCAATTAAACCACCGCTACGATGGCGACAATGGTTGCTTTTAGCAGCGCATAGTGGGACCCCCATGACTCATGTACCCCCATTCAAATGCCCAGTCTACACAGCACATGCCAACACCCTACTTCCCCAGGATCTTCTGATTAGCCCTCAACACAGATCCAGGGCTGGGGTAGGGCCGCTGCTGGAACAAAGGTCCTCCTGCAGTGGTGTCAGCTGCACTGGGCTGTGCCCCTTCCAGCCCCGTTGCCCACCCTCCCTTTGGTGCATCAGAATAGGAAGACTGCGATGTAGAAAGCAGCACAACAGCATATATGATTACATTTAAGCATCAAACAGCAATGCAAAGGCATGGCACCAGCCAAACACCCTGCATGGGGCCTTAGGAGGTGTTTGGAAGCCGTCCGACCTTTGCTTTTTCATTGGGAAGCAAGACTGCATGCCCATATCATATTTGAGGTCACAACCACATTGGCAGGAACGTTAACCAAGCACTCTCAGAAATGCATGGTAGAAAGGTCTCCTACTACTGGATATGTATGTCAACGTTTGGGTGCATACCATCACAATAGATAACAGCAGCAGACAAGCCTCTATGGGCCCCCATGAAATGTTACAGCCTTGAAAGAAGCAAGAAAGGCTGACCATCAGCAAGCAGAGACGTAAGGGTGCAGACTACGCAATGTGCTGTTCCTACTCCCTCCTTAAGGGAATAGGACCAAAGGCATTCCCGTGGATAGCTGATAAGCTCTCTTATGCTGCCCGCAAAAATGCACTAGACAGAACAACAAGGACATAAGCATCAGCCGTTTAGATGTGGACTTCAGGCCTGAAGGTTTAAGGGTCTTAGGATGCATCTGCCACCCCATCAAAAACCTGTTCCTTACCGGGTCCATAGGATCCAATTCATCATCTCGCCCCCGTCCCCTCCCCTTCCCACGTATCTCCCTCCCAGCGTTCCGAGCCGCCTGGCGCTCTGCGATCATCTCCAACCTCGACTTCTTCCCCCCCTTGTCACTCCCAAGGATCTTCCCCGTCCAATCCTCCACCAACGGCCCTCCTCTGGGCCCTACAACAATGGCACTGCTGCTGCTGCTACTGCTGTTCACCCTCTGGGATAGGGGTGTATCTATGTAGTACCCTGTACCCTGGGGTCCAGTGCTGAAGTAGTACCCTGCACGAGGGCCCGTGAATGCAGGGGAGGACATGAAGCTGCTGCTGCCACTGCTTGTAGTGCCTGCGCTATCCCCTGGGTGTGTCCATTGTGTAACGCCCAAAGCAGCATTACAGTAGTACCTGCGAAGCAGCCCAACATAACTCACTTCACACATCCGTGTTTTTATCAAGTTTCTAAGCCATTTTTCTTGTGCAGTTGGGATCGATGAAGGTCAAGTGCAGCCAAAACCGGTAATCCCTGCTCAATGTAAGACATGATTGAAAGCTTTCTAGGCTGCCCCAATGTCGGTTGCTAGGTCCCGTGTGCTGTGACGAACACAGTCTTGGACCTCCGATGGCATGCAACATCAGCCATGCTTGTGCTCAGCACCAGTTCAGTGGCTTAAGCTGTAGACAGTAAGCTCTCAGATGAACCATCCCCAATGCAATCACCAGGGGCTTACTGCACTTTTTGCGAGATGCAGCCACAGCCACATGACACCGCAGTTCACCACTGCATCAAAAACCATTCCTAAACCTAGTCCCCATAGATAAACCCTAAGCCCTTGGATCCCTAAACCCTGAAGCATGTACTCACTTGTGCCCACTAGCTGGGTCCACCGCCTCCACCCACCCCAGAGGCAGCGCTGCTGCTGCTGCAGCACCACTTGCAACCGGAGCTGCACTAATCACCTTCGGGCTGGCAGAGACTGCTGTTGCCCCTGCTGTCGTGCTGGCCGGAGGGGCAGCAGCAGCAGCAGGAGCTGGAGCTGCAGCACCGGGACGTGTCCAGCTGCGTTCTCCTGTGGTCACGTTGTAGAAATAGGGGTGGTTATACGTAGGGTCTATGGTTTCCTGCCAGCCAGGAGGCAAAGCACCCCCTGCTGCTGCTGCTGCTGCCGATGGTGCTGCTGGTGTAACTACTGGTGTCACTGCAGGCACACTAGGGGCATGACTATGTGGTATCACTGCAGGTGCTGGATCAGCATGGTGTCCATAAGATGACGTGTCTGCAGCTCCTGCAGCCCCAAACCCTCCCATAGCATCCCCTCCTGCTGCTGCTGTTGGTGTCCCTGCCCCTGCCTCCGCAGCTTTCAGGATCCCCCGCTTCTTCAACCGAGCCAGGAGGGCAGGTGGCAAGCTCTTCCCTCCCTGATCACCTGCTTGCCCATTTTGTACTAAACCCTGCTGCTGCTGCTGTTGCTGATGGTACACATCTTCTGTTCCTGGTGGTGGTACCTCCTCTTCTTCTGTTGCCACCGCCGCTGTAAATGCTGCTGCTGCTGGTGGGGGTGGCACATTCACCACAGGCCGTGCAAAGTAACTCGGCCGCCTTAAAGCTGCTGCCACCACTGCTGCTGCATTTGCTGCTGCTTGCTCCTGTGCTGCTACAGGTGCTGCCAAAGCCCCATTTACATGACCTCCCCCATCCCCCGGCTGCCCCGATACCACTGCCGCTGGGTGCTCTCCAGATGGTATATATCCCAATCCCTCTCCAGCAGCAGCAGCAGCAGTAGCATATGCCCCACCATCCTGGAAGGGAGCTGTACCAGCTGTAGCAGCACCACCCTGGGTTTGTGGGGGTGCTGAGGCCCTGGGAGGTCCTGGTGGCATTGCAACATGCTGCTGCTGCTGCTGCTGGGGGAATGCAGGGGGGTAAGTGCTCTCAGCATCCCCTGCTGCTGCATTGCTGGCAGGAGCTGGGACTGAAGGGGGCCCAGGGGGTTGGGGGAACCCTCCGGAGGTATGGGACGGGCCCCCTGCTGGACCAGAGGGATATTGGGACCCACCACTAGCAGGGGCAGGTGGCCCAGGGGGGAATTGGTTGGAGGGGTGGCTAGGGAAAGAGGGGGGACCAGGTGGGCCAGGGCGGGGTGCGGGGGGACCAGGGGGATATGTAGGCTGGTGGAAAGAAGGGGGGTGTGGTGGGCGAGCAGGAGGGCCCGGGGGTCTGAACCCTCCAGCTGCTGGTGGTTGTGGTGGTCCTGGCCGACCCCCACCACCCCCTCCACTTGCTGCTGTTGCTGCTGCTGGAGGTCCTGGAGGTTTAGCCATTGTCCCCGCTGCTGCTGCTGCTGCTGGTGGTGGTGGTGCTGGTAGGGAGCCTGGTGCTGCTGCTTCTGCTCCTCCTTGGGTCATCCATGCTGGGAGGGTGGCACTCACCCCACGACCCCTGCCAGGCAAGGGGCCACTGCTACTGCTGCTGCTGGGGTTTCCTGGGGGTCCTGGGGGGCCTGGTGGGTGGTGCCTGTGAGGGGCTTCTGCTGTATGGTGAAGCTCTCCCAACTGCTGTTGCTGCTGCTGCTGCTGGTGGTGGTGGTGGTGGTGGTTGTGCTGGTCGTGGGAAGGAAGGCCCAGATGTTGTGGGCCTTCCTTGGCTTTGATAGCTGCAAGGACAGCTTGTGGTGGCATGTAGTTTGACCAGTCACCTGCTCCCCGCTGTCTGTCACTAGGGGGAGGTGGGGGACCTGGGGGCTGGTGGGTGCCACGGAGGTCTGTGGACATCTTGAGGAGCTTCTCCTGTAGAAGATCAGCAGGGAGTGGGGAAGGGGGATGAGTGGAGGCACTAATTGGTGCAGATGATGGTTGAAGAGGGGAGGTATAGGGTTTAAACATGCCTCAGGCTGATGCTGCTGTGGGCTCAGCGACTAGGAAAGCGACTAAAGCTGCCAGATTGCTATGGGATACACAAGGGGAATGTCGCCTTGACTGAAGCGCCAGTCTTGAGAAGTAGTGCTCGGGTGTTGCCAAGTAGTACTGATTATAAATGGGTCTCTTGTCACAGAGCAATGAGCAGGGGACATGCTAAAATTGGTCAAGTTGCCGGATCACTTATGACAGAGTGTGTGTGCAACGGAGCTTGGGGCCTTCAGGACCTTCAAGCACCTACCTTCATCTGCGCAGGCGTCTCGCCGTGTCCATTGCTGTGGTCGTCAAAATCCCGCTTTTCCCTGCTGCAGGTGTGATCCACTCTGAGCCTGCTGCTCCACCGTCACTTCTAGGTACGTGGTTACGCTTCTGGCATACCTGCTGTGCGCGACTATCGCCTGCATTTCACGCTCCTGCTCAGCAAGCATTGCTAGACGCACTTCTTCGCTGACGGGAAAGTTAGAGGACCCTGGAGCTGCTTGGGTTCTGGCGGCATCTGGAGGGCCAGGTGGTTGAGGTGCTCCAGGTGGAGCTGGCCCCTGTGTCATCCAAGCAGGCATTGTGGCGCCCCGGCCTCTGCCTATTCCAGACATTTCGAATGACTGGCAGAAGCTCCGTCAGCTGGTCACTTCCTCAGGCATGTCAGGTATGTCAGTATGATCGCAAGACAAAGCACTGTCTTACAGCCCCATGGAAAAGACACCGCTCAACAGAGTATTGCGTAGGCCACTATGTGGTTGTGCAACTGCTTCCGGTTCTAACACTCCGTACTGTATTGCTCGGCATGGAGGTGACACCTCCCGAGTTTGGAAGCCCCTCCAAAGCCGCAGTGACCTGCTATCTTGCAGCTAGAGATCGCCTGCCGAAGTTTGATCGTGTCTAAGCAAGATCGCTACTCTAGAGAAGGCCCCGATACCGTTCAATCGCATCTAAAAGGTCACCAGCAGCCTGTTGGTTATATCACCGCTTACGGGCAGCAAAGAGCTGTTGGAATCTTGAACCTGTATGCTACCTGCAAGTATTACTGTATGCGCCCTGAGATACACAGCGTGGCGAACTGCTAGCCGCCTGCGCCAGCACACCTCAAGCTCAGCATATCCAGTCAAAGCATTTCCGGCCATGCACAAAGTCCCAGCAGGCGTCAATGGCGTGAAGAGACTTCGCACATCCGCCGTAAGGCTTCATGTTTGGTCCATGCAGCATCTTTGCAACCTCTTCTCAGCCTGGACCTGCCTCCTTGCTTGCAGACTGGTGAGCAAGAGGCAGAGCCCATCCTGGATGAGAAGTAAGTCATGCGACAATTCCAGCTTGCCAGTGCAGCCGTTCTGCTCCAGGCCACCAGCCTAAGGCTCATGAGTCTACCTCCAGGCTTCTAACACAGTACAACTTGCCTGTGAAGGGACTGGGATGCCCTTGGCACCCACCTGAAGAACTATGATGAGCAACGGGAGCAAGTGATCAAGCGCTGCAGAGGTAAGCCATTGCAAGTGCAGCAGTGGGATCTGCATATCTATGAGCGGCCTTGCAAGAAAAGGAAAGGCGCCTTCCTGTGTTCATGTAACAGCTTCAAACTTTGCTGTGTTGCAGATGCCCAGAAGTTATCCAAGCAAGGCATCTACTCCCTTCACAGGTAAGCAGCAACCTTGATCAATGTCAACCTATCTTTGAAATGAACTATATTTGAAATCAATTTGGCATCCATGTGAGACCCCTGGCGCCACTTCTGGACCTTCAGGCTAGCGATATGAAGACACAGCATGAAATCACCTCTTCATTAACATATGCTCCATCCTTGTTCAGAACAGCTTTTGAAGCGTGAACGATGCTGGCTTGTATACTGGGCATGGGGCGCCACCATAAACCTCCTGCCACAAGGAGTTGCCTTGCAAGTCTGCATGTATGCAATTGCCGTTAATTCCTTCTGCCTGCGCCGATCAGCGGTCGAGCAGCTTGTCATACCTCCTGGTGATGGCTGACCTGTGTGCAGGGGTGACATGAAGAAGGCTGCACAGCAGCTGAGCCAAGTAGGTGAGCCCTCCCAGCCATCCACCTTGATAATCCAAGCTTGCAGTCTCACATCGACCTGCCCTTGCGGCTGTTTGTAGGTCTATGATTGAATAATTAGTTTAACGTGCCTTTTGAGGATTCAAACCATGCCTCTTGGCCCTGCTCATTCTCCAGGCAATGCTAGACCTTGCTTGTATCAACTTTAACTCCCTTGCTTGCGTTCTCATCTCACTCTGCCCTAATCATCTTGTCACGGATTGTTGGACTCTTTTCAAACACCTGATCGTTTGCTTGTTTGGCCTGGCTGCAGAAAGCATAGCCCGGGAGCTCCTGCCCATCATTGAGAAAGAGCCTCCACTGAGGCATGGCAGTTACAGCAACGCAATGGAGGAGGTGAGCAACAGCAGGGGGACCCTGCAGTTATGGGATGCCACTGCTCAGAGCAGCAACACATGACCTCAGATTGCTGTCTGCCGATCAGTAGGCCTGGAGATGATAAAACGATGGGTGTGGCTGCTGGCATTGTTGGCCTCTTGGATGGCGGTGTGCCTTGGTGATAGATGGATCCAAGTGTTTTCCCATTACTGCTGGACCTCATGTCCAGGCATATGTCTTCGTTTTTTCTGGTTGCATAGCAAAGACAACCCGTTTATTGCTCCACCTTGCTGTTTTTGCAACAGCTTGGGGTGCGGGGCCTAGGGCATCAGTTGCTTTGGCAGATCATGAAATGTGATTATATGGTTGTTGGTGGTACGGTTTGGGCACCAGGATGTCAACTGCCAAGTGTATCTTGCTTACTCGTGATTGGACCCCCCCCCCTTCTGCACCTCTGCACTTCCCTGTGCTGCAGTATGCTGAGGGCATGATCTTCAAGGGGTTCCTGGAGGAAGGCCGTATTCTGAAGGCCACTGAGATGCCCCTGGTGCAAACAGAAGAGTAAGAGTCTTTTGCACTGTTTGCTTGCATGTGTTGGGGCACTACTAAAAGGCATGCACTGTTTACACCTGCAATCAGCTAAGCAATCTGTACTAAGCATTAACCATGCAAGCCTTGAAGGGGACCGGGGCTCTCAGGCTAAGTGAATTAGTCTGTAGCAGACTTTTGGCTTTAAGTTGGCTGCAAGTCTTTTGCACGGGACCATATTAATATGCCATGGGTCAGCTGCTGGGTCCCAACGTGAGTGTTCTTTGTAAATAGCACATAGAAAAGCACGTCGTGCACACTTTCTGGATTTTATGCCCTTTTCCCACTGTATGAAATGATTGGGAGCAAATCATGTGCCTCTGTACTGTGTTGTTGTGCAGGTACCTTGGTGGTGTGTTAGACTTCACTGGGGAGCTGAACCGCTGGGCAATATTGAAGGCCACCTTGAGAGACAAGGCAGCAGTGGAGCGAGCACGTGATGTGGTGGATGCAATCATGGGCAGGTTCTTAGAGGTAGGGCAACGCACAGAAACAGCATTTGCAATGGAATGGCCACGTACAAGAAGAACACTCCTAGTGCTTGGGAGTATGCATTTGAGTAGCTTCTGCATGTTTTCATGGCCATCTATTTTTGGCCCGCCCCCCCTCCTGTCGCTTGCAGGTTCCCAGGCATGCCATTTTCCACCCATCCCCCTTAAAATAGTTATTGCTTTCCAAAACTGCAAGAAAGAATGAATGCTTCAGTAGGGGATGGTGACATCTTGGTTCTTGGGTTTATGGTGAAACAGACCTTCCCTTAGGTTGAAGTGCAGCTTCGGGTTCGTCTCTGCAGTTCACAAACGGCCGGAGTGGTGGCTGCGGCACGAACAGGACAGCTATGCATGGCAGAGGTGCTTGCATGCATTTCATGATCAGCAGCCTTTGGTGGTGCCATCTCAGCTGATGGCATGTGCTTGTGTCCCTGCAGTTTGACCTGCGCAATGGTGCCTTGCGAAAGAAGTATGATGCCTTGAAGTATACTCTCAAAAAGTTAGAGGTAAGCTCTGCATGATGAGCTGAGTATATGTGTATGCGCAATGCAAGTGCATAAGAGTTTGCCTAAGGGCTGAGTGTCTGGATGGAAAATGGCATGGAAGATAGCTTGTTACGATTGTTGCATTTTTTGTCTTGAACAAGTAATACTAAAACCCCAAAAGAAGGCGGGAAAAAAACAGCCAATGATGAGCCACCTGGGCAGCTTTTATGCAGAGACCTGCAATGCAAGCATAACCTAGCCCTACACCAGTATAAAGCGAATAAAATGGACCAATTTATTGTAGTTTGCATGGCAGACGGGTGTCTTAGGCTGTCTCTGTGGCTTTGATGTAAAGAGTGTTGGATTGTCTTGTGTGCTGGAGAAGGTCTCCTTGGGCACGCCCGTTGTGATTTACCATATGTGCAGAAGCCAATGATCCATGAGGTCAAGCGCCTGTTGACTGCTAGGAAATATCATTCGGGTGTTGTGGGAGATTTCCTCTGTACTCCTGGCCATTTGCCACATAGAACTGGAAGGACCTCCAAGGGGTTGGCGGGACAGCTCTCCAAGCTTGTAAGTCGCTTGTGATTTTACAAGATATTGATTATGGTTTCGTTATTGGACCCATGCTGTCAATGCTGCATATGTTCTCATGAAGTAGCCAGGCTGTTGACAGGTGTAGGCTTGTGGTGCAGAACACTTTGTACGAGCTGTCTCTCACTGAAGCCAGCCCCTTGAAGATGGAACTGGAGCGGGAAGAGCCCATGCCAGAGGTAAGCTTTCCTTGAGCTATCAGTTAGCATGAAATCAGCAAGCTGCTGCTTCTTTAGCGATGCGTCACTTTTTCGTTTACAGCAAGATGTATGACAGCTTGGAAGGCTTGGAGTGGTAGAGCAGGCCTGGTGCTGTTACACGTTCAGTTGTTTTGTGCCAGTTTTCTTGAATGACCCCCTAGTACACATTGCCGTTGTTATGCACGAGGCTAACAAGCAACTGGTGGCAGAACTGAGTGTTGAAAACAATTTGGTTTGCACAGCTGCTATTGGTACCTTTGGATTTAGCCTGGGGCAAATATCAGTAGGGGTTGGAGAAGCCCAGCACCTGGGTGGCGCAATGCAGCAGGATACTCAGCACTGCCTGGGGATGCAAGCTTATGATGACACTCTGCTGGACGATCACCACAACAACGTTTTCAAGTGCTCTCGTGTGCATGGTACCAAGAACCAGCTGTAGATGATTACATATGCAGATTTTACCTGTTTGCACGGGGGTGACCATGTTTGGTGCTACGCAGTGTCATCTGCATGTGCTGGCATACAACAACAACAACAAACAACAAGCATGAGCAGTTTCCACCCTGAGTCAACTCTTGCTCTTGTGTAGCCTCATAGCACATCAGGCAGCTTATATTACTCATATGAGCGTACTGCTTATATGCTTCATTCAGAGAGACTTAGTTTAGCAAGAAAAGGCGTGACATCAACAACATGCATCAGCAGCGCTTCACCTAAAGTTACATTTCCAGTCTCATCTCTTCATTTATCCTTCATGTTGACTCTTTCAAACATACAACCAACGTGGCATGCACTTCTAGGCCTGGAAATCATGCTTGATAGTGCGAAAGGTTTCACAAGTCTCGAGTAATTGAAATTGTAGAACTGGAAGATAGCTGCCACGTGTCTGTGTCAGTGTGCAGTGTCTGTTGCTGCATCTTGGGAAGGTAGTGCACTCTGATCTCTTTGAGCTCTGGTTTGCTGGCATGATGTGACCCAGTCATAATGAATTGACCCAGTACCAGCTTATTATGATGCCAGTGCTCCTCTATCTTAACAACTGCTCCCTGCTTCTCTGTCTTGTCAACCCAAGCAGGAACTAGCAGCAGCAGGGAGAGCAGCAGGGTCTGGAAGCAGCAAGAGTCAACAAGTACTCTGTGTTTTGCTGCCGCATGCAGGGACCTGAGAATCAAGAACAGTGAAGAGGTACATGTTGTGGCTGCTAGGCTCCTGACAAAGGCAATGCTGCCTGTGATGTCGGGCCTCATGAGGGGGGCAATGTGTCCCAGTGCTGCCTAGTTCTGGGCAACATGGGGGTGCAAAGGCCATGTCAACGGAAAGATGTCCTGCTAAGTGGCAGACAGGCACCCTTGTAGGGCACCCTTGCTGTGTGGTATGCTGTAGGGATATGGGTATGAACGTGGAGCATTGGCGGGTAGACTGGGATCATCACTTTTGGGGTTGAGGTGTTTGGGTGGGGGGAATGGAGGGTGGGAGTTGGAAGTGGGTCTGTATGGGTCCAGCACACCTACTGCATGCCCTCCTCCAAGGACAAGTAGGAAGAGAGTGTTCATAGTTCGTTGTATGCCATGCGTGTACATAAGGATGTATGATATAAGAAGCATTCTTTGCCGTGTTAGAAGGGTGCTCAGTTGTAAATGCATTGGGTCGCCCTCTGTACCGGTAAGTGCGCGGGTCTGTGGGGTTTGATTTCAGAAATAGGACCAGCCAGGATGGGGAGCGAGAAGGTTTGGGATCTTCTGTTGTGCACCGAGCATGAGCCTCGTTAATACATCGTGTGGCTGCTGAAAGCACTACCATGCTGACCGGATGTATGTGGTTCTAATCATGTTTCTAGGTTTCCTGCTGCTGATGTCTTCGTATTTTGCACGATCCTGGCTATAGCAAATGGACTGGTTCTCTTGGAACCCAGCGGATTGGCTGCCCGCAGTGCGGAATCTGGTATGGGTAATTGTGTGCTGCTACTGTGGGCTAGGTCACTTCTGAGTGTCGCTACCAGGAAAATGACATGCCAGGTGACTGTTTGGGCAGTCATCACTGATAGGGAGCATAGCCATATATATACATACATGGGCGGGGCTGGCTTGGACATGTTTGGGGCTTGGGTCAATCCAGCCCGTGATTGCATTGATTCCGTTCCTTTTCCCCCCCGCCCACCCTGGTCTGCTGCCTGAGGCCATTGATTCTGCAATGGCCATGTTCTGGCCTGAAAGAGTTCCCACATGTGATCTTGTTCGAGGGGGAGTCAGCCCTGACAATGTTGGGTTCGTGGTG
Organism: Pseudopediastrum boryanum; assembly: GCA_963556185.1. Taxonomy (NCBI): domain Eukaryota; kingdom Viridiplantae; phylum Chlorophyta; class Chlorophyceae; order Sphaeropleales; family Hydrodictyaceae; genus Pseudopediastrum; species Pseudopediastrum boryanum. Next base: position 6,327,809 of record OY744496.1, read on the forward strand.
CATTGGTTGTCTCAGTGATTTGTTTGTTGTTGTTTTGTCTTCCATCTAAGCTGTCCCTGTTGTTTGCTCTGGGTGATTTGTTTACCGGGATAAGGCCAGGTTGTGACTGCATGCTTATGCTGCTGAAGGGAACCACTTGAACCAACTTGTCGCACTTAGCCATGCCTCACTAACGGTAGAACTTACTGGCATCCGAAGTCCGTGCTACTCGCTACATGAAGACAGCCGCAGATTATTGGATTCTGGGCTGACCCAACGCGGCAGGGCTGACTGTCGCTTGTATTGCAAGAGTGGGCTATGATGGTCGGTGTCAGCAGTGCATGCATGGCATGCCGGCTGCCCAAACGGGAGCACGCTAGCCTTGAACATGCACCCTTGCCGCGCCCACTACCTGCTTGCAGGTTGCTATGCTTCCAAAAAAAAGATTCCACTTTGGGCAAACCGCCTGCCGTCGTAATCCGAGTGCGAGCGACCGAATTCTAAGTATGGATAGGAGTAGGACTGGAGGAAACTTATATTTTCCTACCATCAGAGCCTTTTCAACCCAACAAACCTCCCACTGTCGCTTGCGCATGTCATACAAATAGGCCTGCACTCCATGCGCGTCTCTTGTAGGGCCAGCAAGGTGGATGCTGGGCGACCGACATATCCCTCGCTCCTGACTCCTGAGCAGCGCTCAGGCACCTCACTCTCGCACCTGCTGCTACCGCTGTCACCGGGCCCAGTTTTAATACGTCGCCTTGCTCCTCCCTGGCTATCTTCTCCGACTGATAAGTAGGTCAGAAGGTGAGTGCACGAGGTCCTTAACTGCTGCCGGTAGGTGAGTGATGGCACATGCCCAGGGCCCCTGAGCTGTTTACGGCCGTTCTCAGTCAAGTGAAGTTCGACGAGGCTGAGATCGGACCAGCACGCAGGAGCACCGACGCTGCTAATGCCTGCTACCCACCTGTCGCATCTCCATATACTCCTCTTGGTCTTACTGCAATGGTGTGTTACAAACCGCAGGTTACTCTTTTCAGGGCATCCTGGAGACCGGAAAAAGATGATCCCTACACGCCTCCATCGGGCTGTGACCGTCAACCCGTCATACTTGGCAAAGGTGCTGCTGCTTGTGCTGGTCTCGCGCACAGTCTATGCTCAAGTGGAAAACGCTGATCTGCAAAGCCAAGGTGGGTTAGACGTTCATTAGAGCATGGCTCGCTCGCTAACCAGCAACTTGCACAATTCGTGCATGCTCTATTAAGAATCACTCACTATAGAGGATTAAGGGCCTTGCATCTGTCAAATTGCTTGGTACCCACCGATGCCTATGTGGGAGATCCTGCCTGTTGCTTGTATGCCATGGCGAGACTTTTTAAGTAAGCTGTTAGGCTACTCTCAGCTCTCAGGGTTGTCGAGTACATTAGTGTACCTCGCCAGGTATCTATTGCGGCATCGGCATCCACGCTAGTAGTAGACATCAAAGGCAGGGCTCGTTCTCTTGATTGTTGCATCCGGATCAGTTAAGATTATGTACTTCGGAATTACATGCTCATCATCGGTGTAGAATTCCACCCATGACCCACTAAACTAGACTATCAACCATCACACTGACTCCTACCCGCTGATTAGTAATCTACCCCTTAGTATGTGCATGTTTCTGCAACATGGCCCTCCTTTCGTGCAGGAGATGTCAAGTTGTCAGACCCCACGGTCCTGGATCCAACGTCCGTGTCCCTCGTGCTTACCCGCATACAGAAGCTGAACCCTGGTCTTGCTCCAGACAAAGTTTTTGGGCTGCAGCAGGCCCTAGCAGCCGCAAATGCTACTACCCTGACCTCCATTGCTTCGCCAAATGACTCGGCAGCTGATGATGCGGTGGGTGCTATGTCCGTGGTATCCACAGACCCCTTGGTTGATGCTGTGACATCAGTGGTCCTGGCTGGGCTTGAGGCTACTCAAGCAGGTGTTGCTGGCACTGATGCCCCTCCACCAGGTATGAACACGCAGGAGGGAAGTGAATGGGTGGTAAATAGGGGGAATCCTTGTATGAAGTGCTCTGTGTGAACTTCCATGTATTTGCAAACTTCCAGGTGCAAACTTTTGAGGAGGGTGAACCTCTGTGTGAAATTCCATGCAGGACTAAGTGTCATGCATGAAGTCCATGTTTGTAATGTTGTAGCTAAGTTGTAGCGACACCTAGGAAGCTGTCACCAGATCAAACATACAACGTATGCACGGTCCAAGCAGGCCTCCTTTATTGATTTGGTGTATCCATGTCAATAACATGGCATATAGTGTCATAGCTCTAGTGTCCCTGAACCTCACTTTTAAACTTCAGCAGACTAAGGCGACACTGGCGCCATGAATGCTCCTTTGCTTGCAGCACAAGTGCATCCTCGTTTGCTTTGCACTGCTAGGTGTGCTAGTCTAGTATCTGCTTTACACCCCAGCTTGCAGTGCCGGCGGGCTTAATACCTAACAGCCAATCTCACTGCATGCGCATAAGTATGCATGCACAGCTAGTCATGGGCCCTTCAGTTCCCAAATACTTCATTTGGATAACACCCTACCTATCTTCATGCTCCTAACATGTGGGAGATAACACTGCTATACTGTGTTGCATGTGTTGCAGAGGGCAGCCCCTCCACCGGCCCTCTCCAAGCCCCTACAGACTGCCCTGAATGGAGCTGTGTCTGCAAAGATGAGCCAGAAGGTGCTGCTGTTGCTGCCCCCAATGATTGCGGCTCCTTCATCATCTGCAATGGCCAAGGTGGAGGTGTGAAGGAGTTCTGTGCAGCAGGGACAGTGTTCTCTGCAGACACCGAGTCCTGTGCCCCAAGTGCCCCCGCTGATGAAGAGGACTTGAAGGATGGGTCCTGCCCTGTGGCTGCTGAGTCCAACACAATGTTTTGGGAGGATGAGGTTGCCAACAGCACAGGTAGGTAGGATGGAGTTTCTGAGTGGTGCTACTAAGCCTGACCCAAAGGTTAAACCTTTACGTTAGCATGGTGCTTTCCAGCGCTCTGTGCATGGCAGCTGAAAGAGGTGGTGCGTCCTATTTGAGATCGATCTTGCTGAGTTCCTTTGCTCCTCCAGCCTAGTGCTGTATGTATGAGACTTTGCGAGGGGCAGCAACTCTACCTGTAGTATCACGAGATATAGATAAATGTTGTGTAAATGCACAAGTATTGGCATGCTGCTGAGGTAGCGGAAGCGAACTTGACATTGGACTCAAATTTCTGTAAATAAATGATAGTCTACCAACTGCGTGTCTACCTCAGTCACTTTGTTGTCCTGAGGAGCCCTCCCGCATCAGTCAGCACTGTACCATTGCAGCAGCACGGAGAAGGTAGGAGTTTGATGTAATCATTACACGCATGAACCCCCCCCCCCATGCTACCACACAAATTCGTGACCACGGCAAATGATTTTCATCCATACCACACCCTTCTGTTAGACTCACTCTGGTTCCTGATAATTTACTTGCAGCCGCTGAGCGCATAGTGTCAAGTCACATCATAGCCTGCAAATTCCAAAACAGATTGGATAAACGGCTGCTGACACTGCTGTGTTGTGTGCTTTGATGATCATGTAATGTTAGGTACCCACCTGCTGGTATGTGATGAGTCTCTGTTCAGCAAGCCCTCAAAGCCCCTGGTGACCAACCTCCGTGTCACACAAGACAATGCCACAGAAGTGGGAGACCTCTCGCGCTGTGCCCCCGTTAACCCTGCAAAGCCTGCCACCTTTGTCTTTGTCATCGATCCTGCCCTAAACCGCAGCATCTCCTCCATCACTGTCAAGTACCTCATGAGGGGCCCCAGCGGTACCATCACCATCGAGCCTGTGGGCAGGATTCTTGCAGGAAGCAGGACACCAACTGTGATACGGCAAAATGCGACTGCCCTGGGCAATGCTACGACCACCGACTCTGATGGTGTGACTGTCTGGGCACCAGGGGTAACTGTTGTCGCTTTGCCCTCTTTGCCAGATGGAGTGTCCTTAGCCATATCGCAAGGACTCAACAGTGAGGTGCAGCTCGTGTCCGTCCTCGTCACCACCGCCGCTAAGCCGACCCCTACTCCTGGCCGTACTAACGTCAAGAGGCCTCCCACCATTCCCACAACCAAGCCGCCGGCTAACTGGGTACCACCGACGCCTGCAGAGGTCATGAACTCGGTGAACAATGCCAGCAATGGCCGCCGGCTGCTGGGTGGAGCTAGCTTCACCAAATCCCTGCGCTCAGACTCCACCGCTTTTATCGCTGGAAGTGTAGGTGGGTTAGCTGGTGCGATTGCAAGCGGCTTAGTAACCAAGGAAGCAGTGATGGGGAACTACATCAAGAGCTGGCGCACCGGTGCTGTTGGTAGTACCCAGTGCTACCGCCACAGCTACAATCGTGGTGTTGGTGACATTCCATCCCACTGCAGTGGCTGGGAAAACATCGCTGGAATCTGCTATGAGTGGTGCCGTTCCAACTACTATGGCGTGTCGTTCGTCTGCTGGGAGCATTGTCCTGGTGGCTGGCAGGACCATGGGGTGACTTGCCACATTCCAATGCACTCCTATTGGAACAGCGACCGCGGCTGGTGCGGCTGGTGGGATGTTTGCGCCACGTGGTCACGGACAGACTGCCGTACGTGCGATTCTGGTTACAGGCGGGATGGTTGCATCTGCACTAGGGACCCCCGGTGGCACACCAAGCACACCTACACCAGGTCTTCTCGCCTCCCTGGCTGCGGCGGTCATAAGCCCCAATGGCAGAATGGCTTGTGCTATGCCAACTGCAATACTGGTTACTGGGGTGAATCCTTCTTGTGCTACAACAACTGCCCTGATGCCTTCCCACACTCCTGCGGGATTGGCCTGTGCACAAAGGATGCAAAGGCTTGTGAGGCGTTTGTCCTTGGATCTATCAAGCAGGTAGCGAGCCTGGCTGCTAGCGTTGCCGGTGCTGTGGCTGCCGGGGCATTCACTGGTGGTTGGGGTGCTGCTCCTGTTATCGCTGGGGTGTTGAAAACTGCTGCCGAGACCGCACTCCACTTCATGGGTACCCCGGTTTGTGCCGACACCAAAGTGCACCTAACCTCCAACATGGCGGTGATGACCATTGATAACAGGGACTTCTCAGGCACCGACATTGGCAGTGAATGGGCTGCAAACTATGACGACTGCCTGCTAAAGTGCTCCCGGAGGTGGGACTGTGAGTTTGTGGTGTATGGTAAGCCCTGGAATGCTTGCTGGATGAAGAGGTCCCCTGGTGACGGTCCTAATGGCGCCAACTACTACAACCCCAACTTGCAAGTTGGTGTTGCAATCATGCGAGTGAGAGAAGAACGCATCAACTTCCAATGGGCTAGCACCACAAGCGAATTGCCTGGCGCTGTGCTTGAGATCAGTCCCGGTCAGAACCGCTTGCAGCATTGGGACGACAGAACTGGCTCCAACTTGGCCCTCTGTCACCTCAGTTGCATGGGGCTCAGGAGCTGCACCCATTTCGTGCACACGACAAAGTTCTGCTGGTTCCGTAATGCACGTGCTGGCAACCAGGGCATCAGCTATCCAGAGCAGTTCAGGGGCAGTGTGGTGGATATGGCCAAATGGGAAAACTTTGATGCGTGATTGGGCGAAAAAAGCTTGCTATGCATGATGCACATTCTCAATCCCCACCTTGGCCCTGGGCTTAACATGTCCATGTGAGGTGCATCTTTTTGGCTATTTACAGAGTTGGGAAAGGTTCAGATGAGCTACCATCGCTGCCTCTTTGCAAGGTAGGGACGTCTTAGTAGACATGCAGTGATATTTCACTGGCTGTTTGCAATTTGCTATGTCTCATTTGGGCCTTTGATTAGATTATGATAAGGACTGCCTACTTATCTACTAATTACATTATGGGTGAGTGCAGTAAGGCTGCGCTTCAATCAGCCACTATTACACAGACTGTGTTCCTGTTCATCACTACTAGGCTTCTTGTGTGAACAGAGGAATAGGGCGGGCAGTCATAGGCGTATGAACTTTGTCTACTTGCCAGATTGTAAAGAGCGGAAGTTACGGTGGGGGGGGGGGGGAGATGTGCGTGTGTCTACTGGCCTTGTAGTACTTCAGGTTGTTCTGAATAAACTGTGTCACAGGCTTTTATTAGTCTGATCAGCAAAGATGGATCAAGGTGTGCGCGTGTGGCTGGCTGATGTTCTAACGTATTTTGTCAGGGCCTTATGCAGTCCTGATGGTCCCATTTGGTCCCCTATCACACTGATTGTCCAGGATATGTGCTGCTACATATTAATTGGCATGGGTACAAAGCAGATTATATAGTTGCCTGAGTTGCGCCCTGCATGCTCATGCATGCCTGATTGTGATTGGAGAAAGCTGAGGTCGTCGATCGCAGCATCATGCTACTATTTTCTCAAAGATTTGGCAAGCTGTATAAGTTCCTATTAGCAGCAAGGTGAATTGTGTTGCTTCTATGTGCCGTATGTGTACGTGCAGATGTGTGGTGAGACCATTGTTATGGCATCCTACTATTGCCTTGCATCGTGATACCAAGGTTGCTGTGTAGCATTCAGCAGTAAGTCTGACAGGATGCCAGCTATGCAAGGGAGGGTTTAAACACTGCTTGAGGGGGCTTTACATGCTATGAGGGGCCTTTCTGGAGGCAGCGCATGCTGTAAAGTGCATTGGAATTGATATATATGAGTAGAAAAGCGTGCCTGCACCCAGGCAGTCTTGAAAGGAGGAGGTTTGTTTATTGACTGGCCCACAGGAAAAGAAAAATTCATCTGCTCCCTTGTTTGGTTTGATTATTAGGTGCATGATGAGAAGCACCTTGAATGAAGGGATCACTGCATTAGTACTGAAGCCTCTTTTATTAAGTATCCCATTTGCATGGTTGGGCAGGCAGCAATGAATATCAGCTCCATCTGAAGGTTGGAGCAACAAAGGATGTAACGGAGGACGATGAGGGGCAATGAGCGCATGCCGTTCTTGGCACAGTCGCAGTATGGCAGTGCAGCATTTTTTCAGGAGGTTGAATGCCCAATGATGGTTGTAGCTCTGTACCTACCCCGCCTTCAGCTTGTTACTCAAGCTAAGGTGTACAATTGAGACTGGTGATCAGTGCCTTGAATGAGCAGAAACAGTGAAGCAGAACCTTGTGAAGCGTCTCACAGCAGCTGGATTGGCTTCCCTTAGCCCCCTAAGTGCTAATGAGTCACAGTTACACGTGAGTGACAGGTGCCGGCAGATGTGCTTCTTTCAGTCCTGGATGCATCTGATTGTCATTTAGTTCTTGCGGGAAGATTACTGAGTGGGGGTGTAAGTGGGTTTGTTGTTGCCGGTTTGTTGTTGAAACAGCAGTTTGCTAGAGGTATGCAGCATGATTTGTAGTCGCTAAGGGTACGAGTCAGACCGACCTGCTGTTGACCTGCTGTTGCTTACAGTCTGATGACAGGCAAGCTTGCCTTGTGCTTCAGCGGTTGATGTGAATACCATATGTGCATACCATACCATGACTGTATATATGTTCTTGTTTGCTTTGTTGTTTGTCACTATTGGGTCATGAGGTGATTCTGGTGGACTGTTCAGGTCATGGCAAGCGGTGGGTGCTGTGTCCTCATTGCTCTGTATACGTCATGCCAGCCTGTCATGAACCCTGCATTTGTCGTCTAGCCTGCATACCTGTGTTTTTACCTGTACAACCTCCAAGCAGTGGGTGAGCGGCCAGTGAGGAGATTATGTGAGTTGAGGTGCACTACTTGTGGTCTTCACATAGACCCCACTATGTTAGACAGCATCATGGCGTAGCAACTACGGGCAAAAAAATTTGCCCGGTAGAAAGTTTTGGGAACGCTTTCTAACAAGCGCCTGCTGCTTAGCGCGCAATGCCTCAATTGGTGCAAACAGGGTATATAAGCACTCCACGCTTCCAGCTGCTGCTGCATCGCTGAGTTCCGAGCTTCAGGCTTCTACCGCAGCATGGCTCATTGTTGCCAACTCCAAAACTATATGGTAATGGGCGAGCTAGCTTCATCGCACAATTTAGTTCCCTTAGCTACACTAAATGAAGATGCAATGGACAAAGCAAAGCAGCATATGAGGCCCTTGTGCCCTCCCCCGGGTCTCTCATGGTTCGAATGTTGAAGGTGGGCCTCTGCTTCTTTAAGGCACATGGAGCACTTGCTTTGCAGAACAAGACACTCTAGGCATGCCTCCGTAAAACAGCACTGTTACAGCCACCATGCGACGTCTGCTGCATGTGCTTTCGGCCTTTCAACTCGAAGCAGATCGACAACATCTCGTGCAAGCTTCGAGGGGAACAACCATCAGCCTTTTGGCTTTCCAAGCATCGCGTATACACCATGAAAGATGATCGCAACAGCTGAGTGAAGGTGCATGCTAATCAAACGCTTGCTTATCTGAGCTGCCTGCGGGAACATGCATGCGGACAGAAGGGAGCACGCGCCGAGCTGTGCGAGCAGCGAACATACATGGGATCATGTTACGATAGCATCCCAATGTTAAGTTTGCGCCCATGCGACTATATTGTAGCAGGATAGGCGGATTGAGTTCTGGACGTTCCGTTCCGCGAATGTAAGAAGGAATGTAAGAGCAGTGACAAAGTTACGCCATGTGAGCGCACCAGCAACAGGAGTTCCGTTATGTTGCCAGGGCTCCCACTTTAGGTTCACATTTGTGTTGCATATTGTTTAGGTGTTATGGGAGGGTCCATACCCTCTTGGCAGTTGTACTAAAGCTCCACCTTTATGGTGCGGTACAGCTGTCTGCTGTAATGTCAAGTTGCATGTGGTACAGTCTGGCATTTGCCAGGCAGTTGTCTTGGGGGCAATCATCAGCCTTGTCGGACCCACTAGCCATGTTGGAAAAGGAATGTTCACTCTCCTGCTAGGGCAGGCACTTTCCCTCCATCCACTGCATCTGGACAGTGTCTTGTAATTGTGTTTGCATTGTTATCTGCCCCTGGTAAGGTAGGGCGTCCAGCAGGCCTAGGTTGTTAAGAGTGTGAGGGAAATAGTGGTCCTGGAATCAGTGGTCATGGAAATCAATGAGTGGTCACAGTGGTATACGAGGAAATGTATGGGCAGGGAATGGACTCTGTTTCTGAGCCTGTAGTGAGAGCGGAATCTTCTCCAGGAATTGACATGGAACCTTTGCTCCCCAGTGGCAGAGGCACTTGGCCTCCTCCACGATTTAAGCCTCTTTTTTGGGCAGATTGCATGGCTTTCCAGGACGAATATGGCCGCCTTGTGGAGCATGTATGTGTCATGTTGGTGACTGTAGCCAGTCAGACAAGCTTTCTTCCTACTGCAACAGCACTCATAACCAGGTTACTGCTTTGGGGCAGACTGTTGATAGGAGTATGCTGTGTTTCTGAGCAGTCCCTAAACGCTCATCATGTACTCCGATCTTCACTTCTGTGAGGTTTTCTGGCAGCGCAAGCACTGGCATGCTCTGCCATAGTTTGGCATCTTTGTGGGCAATTGCATGCGTCGCGGGTGTGGTTAGCTTACCTACCCAAAGGCCAGTATCCTGCTGTGACTCAAAGCCTGTGAGCTGCTGTTTGTTGCCAATTGGGCATGTATGCAAGCAAGATGAGTGGCTGCCAATGGCTGGATGCCGGTTTAGAAGTGCTCGTTCTAGGCCAACAGTATGAAAGGACTGTTCTGCAGCTACAGCTACATTTGTAACTATTGGAACTCCGTCACAGCCTTAAGGCTTGTCGGCTAGTGACTGCTGCTTCTGGCTGCAGGTGGAGCTTTTAGTTGGTCGTAGATATGTCTATACAAGTAGATTGAAGCTGAAATGAACTATATGGGCTGCTTTGCGGATAGCTGGAGGGGCTTAGCTCAAAATTATTAGTCCAGAGACAGCTCCGCCGAAGGGCAGTAGTGTGCCAGTTACACCGATCGATGTTGAAGAATTACCTCCCTTCCGTCTCTCCGTAGTCTGTTTCTTGATCTGCTGCTAGATGCACATTTGCTTTACAAATGCTATACAAACGTTGCGGGTGATATGACATCATTGTAAAGACCGCCTGGTAACGATACACCAGCATCCCTCCGTAAACTGCCCCTTCATCAAAAAAAACAAAAACAAACGATCTTTAACGTCCGGGTCCAAGACCGGAAGTCGAAACGACTCATCGGACGGCCTTGCGGCGACGGTGTTGCCCAGTTGATCTGACCGTTAGCCCATCGAACAGACGAATCCATTCTCAAGACAACGCGGATACCTGTAACCTTTTTCTTAAGAGGCCCCGGCGAGGAGACCGGGACTCGAACACCGGATCTGAGGATTCGAAGTCCTCTGCTCTACCAATTGAGCTACCCCCCCCAAAACATCACGACAGCACCCCTTGAAGTGCCTCATCATCACAACACATCACCAGCACCAACCAACCAATCAATCATGCCTGTCAGCAAAAGTTGGGCAAAACCTCCATGCTATGTACTGGACTCCCACAACTTCGCACGGCTGGCCAATTCCACATCAGCACCTGCTGCATCATCCACATCCGCCCGGGAGAATTGTTTCCATTAAAAACCCCACTAGCACCACTCAGTGGACAGCAATAGAAGCAAAACATGGCCAACAAGCCCCAGAAGTGCCACACTAAGACCCATGATTCTACACTAAACCCCATGACTTCCCCAACAAAATACTTCTCAATGCAGACACAGTAAAGCTCAACCAGCAAAGCCTGAAGTTACTCCCCCAGATACATCCCAACCACTGTATCGCATGCTTCAGGATCTAGGGCACAGCAAAAAATTGATACTGCAGGGAGTCAAACCCAAGTCTGTCGCTCTGACATACAGTCAGGTGTAGCCGCTACCCACTACTATGCCACGTTCAAGTTGTCTTCAACGCTGCTGCATTAGATGTAATCGGTCCATGGTCATAGATCACCTCCCTATGACAGGACCAAACCAGCCTGATCGCCTCAGGAGTGCCGATCCCGGCACCCCGTGGGTCCCCCGCAGGACCAAACCAGTGATTCTGAGGGGCACCGGTGGTGCGGGCGCGGATGCCGGCATATGTAGTGCCGTTCACGGTGTGTGCCAGGACGTGCTCGATGAAGTTCATATCCTTGGATACGATGGCAGCGGTGAGGTGGTGGTGCATGGCTTCTAGGGAATCCAGCACCTTTTGTAGCTGATTGTCTGCAATGCAAGTAAATGAGGAGAGAAGAGCAGTAAGGTGGAATGAACACAAGGCTGGTGTGTGGCGGTCTGCAGTGACAGGCGCAAGAGGCGAGCTATGCAGCTCAAATTTACAGTTGGGCGAACTCTTATGTATTGCATTACTCATATGCAAGCGCGAGGGTGGTAACGATGGGTAAATAATAACGGGTTGAAGGCATGCATACTACTGGCCTCCATATGACACAGTCACTTGTATGTGCTAGTAAGTGCACAAGGCAGCCGGGTGTGGGGTAAAAAGGCATTCAAGAGGGTTAGGATGGGGGCCCAAGCAAAGCAAGGGGTATCCAAGGGGTCGAGCAAATGCCTCAAACTCTTGGGCATTTGCACTACCCATACGCTAGTGACAGAATACTAGGCGCCATATGTGGGTGTGCAGGGCGCCTGTCACTCATGACCTGCTTCGTAACCTGCCTCGCCCTACCCTTAGCAGTGACACTGGTAACCCAGACAGACCAAAGTGACGCTCACCTGACCATTGGGTGACAACCTGGAAGGGCCCAAAGACCTCTGTCATCACCAGGTCAGCATGCTTTGGGTCTTGTAGAGCATCCAAGGGCACAAACACTGCTGTGGGTTCAATGGCCCCATAGCAGCTGGGGATGGAGTGGTCCTCTAGAGGTTTGCCACCCCATAGCAGACGAGCACCTGGGGGAACACACGGTCCACATTCTAAAGCTGTGTCGTTTAATTCAGGATTTAAGTTTTAGCTAAACCCTAAACCCTAATTCCTAAACTAGCCTAATCCCAGTGCCAATTCCACTATGGGTACTCCATCAATGGTTTTCTCTGGCGAGTCTGCCACCTTTGCTTACTTGTTCAACCAGCTGGCCTGTCACAGTGCTTGCATAGCAAGCTGCTTGACGGCAGACTCAAATCAGATCTGGACTCTCCCTGCTGGACACCAAGGCATCGCACTCTTTGTCTCTAGCTTTGTATCTAGCTTTGTCTCTAGCTCTCCAATGACTTTCACGTCGTGTCCATAAGAATTTCAAGTATTGAACTTGTGCAATCTGAGCTGACACTTCTCTACCTCGGCAAATGAGAAACGCACATTCCTAGCGGTGAGCAAGGTGCACCCATAAAACTGTTCATCACAGTTCCTACCAGGTATCTTGAGCAGCTTGTCCTTATGGTCCATCATGGCTTGTGTGGTCCAGGTCAGCACGGGGCCTATGCTCAGGTCTGATAGCTCACGACTAGCAGCACGAGCCTGCGGTACACATAACATACAACACATCAGGGGGGACAATAAGCAACAGAATGGTCAGCAGGGGAATGATCTGATGGTGGATCATACAGGGAAGCGGCATTCAGGTACGACGATTCAGTTTCGCTACTGCCTGTGGTATTATGGTTTAACGCTTGCATTTAATCGTCCTCTTCAAGACCTCGCAGGCCCCCTCTCCCCGCCACCCCTCCTCCTTCCCCCCCAAACTCCCGCCCCGATATAACACATCAGGGGTGACAAAAGCAACAGAATGATGGTCATCGGGGGGATCTTTCCAACAGTTTACTAAGTCTTAGGCAATTGCATTGTTGCTCATACACCTCCCCCCCCACCAACCCCTCCTTACTTTCACCCGACCTCACGCAAAGCGCCCCCTAAACACACACACCATCCCAAATATGCTCATACAGGGAACACCTC